>CAJVQU020000004.1:5505504-5900058 GCA_911387785.2 Aelia acuminata
GGAATTATTACTTTCTTTGGACCCCCCCCGCCCGAAATTTTAAAAGAATGTCGTATTTCAAAGGTACCATTCCAATTATATTGGAATCCACCATCAAACCGATAAAATCTGAAAAACATGAATTATTACTTTTTTAGCCCCCCCCCGTCGAAATTTCAAAAGAATGTCGTATTTTAAAGGTACCACCCCAATTATACAGGAATCCACGATCAAACCGATGAAATCTGAGAAACATAAATTATTACTTTTTTTGGCTCCCCCCACTCGAAATTTATTATGGATATCATGTGTTTAATGTACCACCGCCATTATATTGGAATCCACCCTCAAACCGATAAAATCTGAAAAACTTGAATTATTACTTTCCTTGGGCCCCCCACGCTCGAAATTTAAAATGAATATCATATTTTAAATGTACCACCCCCATTGTATTGGAATCTACCATCAAACCCATAAAATCTGAAAAACTTGAATTATTACTTTTGTTTGGCCCACGCCCCACCCGAAATTTAAAATGAATATCATATTTTAAATGTACCACCCCTATTATAATAAAATCCACCATCAAACCAATAAAATCTGAAAAACTTAAATTATTACTTTTTTTGGCCCCCCCCCCACTCGAAATTAAAAATGAATATCACATTTTAAATGTACCACCGCCATTATATTGGAATCCACCCTCAAACCGATAAAATCTGAAAAACTTGAATTATTAATTTTTTGGGCCCCCCCCGCTCGAAATTTAAAAAGAATGCCGTATTTTAAAGGTACCACCCCAATTATTAATTAATAATTAAGGTACCACCCAATTTAAATTAATGGAATCCGCCATCAAACCGATGAAATCTGAGAAACATGAATTATTACTTTCATTTGGCCCCCCCCCGCTCGAAATGTAAAAAGAATGTCGTATTTTAAAGGTACCACTCCCATTGTATTGGAATCCACTATGAAACCGATAAAATATGGAAAACTTGAATTATTACTTTCATTGGGCGCCCCCCCGCTGGAAATTTAAAAAGAATGTCGTATTTTTAAGGTACCAGCCCAATTATATTGGAATCCACCATCAAACCGATGAAATCTGAGAAACATGAATTATTACTTTCCTTGGGCCCCCCCCCGCTCGAAATTTAAAATGAATATCATATTTTAAATGTACCACCCCATTGTATTGGAATCTACCATCAAACCCATAAAATCTGAAAAACTTGAATTATTACTTTTGTTTGGCCCCTGCCCCACCCGAAATTTAAAATGAATATCATATTTTAAATATACCACCCCCATTATAATGGAATCCACCATCAAACCGATAAAATCTGAGAAACATGAATTATTACTTTTTTTGGGCCCCCCCCCCTCCCGCTCGAAATGTAAAAAGAATGTCGTATTTTAAAGGAACCACCCCAATTATATTGGAATCCACCATCAAACCGATAAAATCTGAAAAACTTGAATTATTAATTTTTTGGGCCCCCCCGCTCGAAATTTAAAAAGAATGTCGTATTTTAAAGGTACCACCCCAATTATATTGGAATCCACCATCAAACCGATAAAATCTGAAAAACATAAGTTATTACTTTCTTTGGGCCACCCCCCTTCCGCTCGAAATGTAAAAAGATTGTCGTATTTTAAAGGTACCACTCCCATTGTATTGGAATCCACTATGAAACCGATAAAATATGGAAAACTTGAATTATTACTTTCTTTGGGCGCCCCCCCGCTCGAAATTTAAAAAGAATGTCGTATTTTTAAGGTACCACCCCAATTATATTGGAATCCACCATCAAACCGATGAAATCTGAGAAACATGAATTATTACTTTTTTTGGCCCCCCCCTCTCGAAATTTATTATGGATATCATATGTTCAATGTACCACCGCCATTATATTGAAATCCACCCTCAAACCGATAAAGTCTGAAAAACTTGAATTATTACTTTCTTTGGGCCCCCCCACTCGAAATTTAAAAAGAATGTCGTATTTTAAAGGTACCACCGCCATTATATTGGAATCCACCATCAAACCGATAAAATCTGAAAAACATGAATTATTACTTTTTTTGGCCCCCCCCCCGTCGAAATTTTAAAAGAATGTCGTATTTTAAAGATACCACCCCAATTATATTGGAATCCACCATCAAACCGATAAAATCTGAGAAACATAAATTATTACTTTTTTTGGCCCCCCCCCACTCGAAATTTAAAAAGAATGTCGTATTTTAAAGGTACCATTCCAATTATATTGGAATCCACCATCAAACCGATAAAATCTGAAAAACTTGAATTATGAATTTTTTGGGTCCCCCCCGCTCGAAATTTAAAAAGAATGTCGTATTTTAAAGGTACCATTCCAATTATATTGGAATCCACCATCAAACCGATAAAATCTGAAAAACTTGAATTATTAATTTTTTGGGCCCCCCCGCTCGAAATTTAAAAAGAATGTCGTATTTTAAAGGTACCACCCCAATTATATTGGAATCCACCATCAAACCAATAAAATCTGAAAAACATAAGTTATTACTTTCTTTGGGCCACCCCCCTTCCGCTCGAAATGTAAAAAGATTGTCGTATTTTAAAGGTACCACTCCCATTGTATTGGAATCCACTATGAAACCGATAAAATATGGAAAACTTGAATTATTACTTTCTTTGGGCGCCCCCCCGCTCGAAATTTAAACAGAATGTCGTATTTTTAAGGTACCACTCCCATTGTATTGGAATCCACCATCAAACCGATGAAATCTGAGAAACATGAATTATTACTTTTTTGGCCCCCCCCCACTCGAAATTTATTATGGATATCATATGTTTAATGTACCACCGCCATTATATTGGAATCCACCCTCAAACCGATAAAATCTGAAAAACTTGAATTATTACTTTCTTTGGACCCCTCGGTTCGAAATTTTAAAAGAATGTCGTATTTTAAAGGTAACATTCCAATTATATTGGAATCCACCATCAAACCGATAAAATCTGAAAAACATGAATTATTACTTTTTTTGGCCCCCCCCCGTCGAAATTTAAAAAGAATGTCGTATTTTAAAGGTACCACCCCAATTATATTGGAATCCACGATCAAACCGATGAAATCTGAGAAACATAAATTATTACTTTTTTTGGCCCCCTCCACTCGAAATTTATTATGGATATCATATGTTTAATGTACCACCGCCATTATATTGGAATCCACCCTCAAACCGATAAAATCTGAAAAACTTGAATTATTAATTTTTTGGGCCCCCCCGCTCGAAATTTAAAAAGAATGTCGTATTTTAAAGGTACCACCCCAATTATATTGGAATCCGCCATCAAACCGATGAAATCTGAGAAACATGAATTATTACTTTCATTTGGCCCCCCCCCACTCGAAATTTAAAAAGATTGTCATATTTCAAAGGTACCATTCCAATTATATTGGGATCCACCATCAAACCGATAAAATCTGAAAAACATGAATTATTACTTTTTTTGGCCCCCCCCCCGTCGAAATTTATAAAGAATGTCGTATTTTAAAGGTACCACCCCAATTATATTGGAATCCACGATCAAACCGATGAAATCTGACTAAACGACATCTCCGTGCTGTTGTAGGTTCGCAAATTCTTTCTTTTGAGGAATTTTCCACTCTCTTGACCCAAGTGGAGGCCGTTCTCAATAGTCGCTTTCTTATTCACCGACCCCTTAACGCGCCACCCAATCGTGATGTATCTGACACCCCTGTTAATCGGCTGATAAGATGGAAACTGGTCGATAAGCATCACCAATAGTTTTGGAAACCGTGGACGGTAGAATATCTTCATACACTTCAACAGCGCTCGCGCTGGACAGACTCCTCCCCTGAGTTAACTCCGGGCTCTCTTGTCTTAAAACGGATAATCAACCCCCTCTCAACTGGCCTCTCCCCCTCGTTATCGAACTGTTTCCAAGAACTGACAATGTTGCCCGAGTAGCCAGCATCTTAACTTGTAGAGGCCTACTTAAACGTCCAGATAATCGCCTATGCCCCCTAACCACTCAATAATGCCGCTTCCGCGCCATGGGGAGGGGATGTTCAGTCTCAAAGTTTAAATTCAAATATTGAAATCTCCCACCTATCCAATGCCTTCCCGCCTACCATATCATGTATAGGGTAAGCATTGGACAGGCCCGTGGCTGTGAAAATGTCGCAGGCTGTGCATTACTTCCGCTCTTTTCTCCCACCACCACCAATCGGAACCTCGAAGCCTCACTCTTCACCAGCCAGCCGTTGCGAACACGTCTCTGCTCTGACTGCCAATGAAGAAGCACCTTTCGGCCAAACCATTCGAGCAACAAGTCCTCATTGATGCCAATACTTAGTGTTTGAGTTATAGGCTGAAGTTTGGTACTCAATATCTATCGGGGATAGTTTGGGCATTTAGTTTCCTATAGGCTCCACAAGGTCTGACTTGGCCATCTTTCTTTGGGACTACATGTAGTGCGCTTGACCACTGGCAAATTCCTTGCTGGACCATTCGTTGGAATTCTTCACATGGAATCCTTCACATGCTGGTATTTTTCCGGAGGGAGTCTTCTTGCTTTGGTGTTGATTGGACGTCCGGTAGTCTCTATGTAATGTTCAGTCTCGTGCATGACTGGCACAGGAAACGCAGAGATAGACGCTGGGATTGCCTTGCAAATTCTAACTCTAGACGACAAGCCTGTGGTATTATCAATAAGCTGTTTTCCCCTCAGATCGACTAACAAATTATAATGGTCAAGGAAATCAGCGCCGATGATTGGCTTTGGGACTTGGGCAATAACAAAAGTCCATTTAAAGCAACGACGTAGTCCGAGGTCAAGTGTGATGGCTCGCTCACCGTAAATCCTAATAGGAGTGCCGTTCGCAGCATACAGGGATTTGTTTCCACTCACAGATTTTTCCCATACTTTTGGTGGAACGACTGAAATGGCTGCACCAGTGTCGATTAAGAGAGCCTGTCCAGACCGCTGATCATTGACGAAAAGGCGGCGTTGAGCATCGGCGGAATCAGAATACGCCACTTCTGATCCACTTATAAGTTTCCCTTTTCCTGTTGTTCTAGTGTCCAGCCAGATGGTTCCTCTGGTTTCTTGACCTTGTCATTAAATTTATAGTGGTAGAAACACAATCTATGTGAAGGTTTGGATCTGCTGCGAGATCTTTGTCCATGATGTTGGTTATACCTCTGTGAATTCTTGGGCCCTTTATAAGTTTGTCTTGCAAGGAGTTCGGCTAACTGTTCAATTAATTTCTCGATTTTGGCTTCAAGCTGTGAAGTTTCATTCCTTGAACGTAGACATACTACAAACTTCTTCAGGCCGCACAACTTCCTGTATTTTGTCAGAAACTTCTGCAAGCTTTTCAACCTCTGTGTGTCCTGTCGAGAGAAGTATAACCTGTGTGTTGGCTGATAGAAAACGAAGCCATAGTGTTTTAATGATTGTTGTGTCCGTGGTTTCTACTGCGAGTTGTTTCATTTGGCGTAGCAGCTGTGATGGTTTTCCATCGCCAAGTTGTTTCCCTTCTAATAACTGTTGAATGCGACGGGCTTCAGAGACAGCATAAGTGCTGATAAGGCGGACTTTTAGATCTTCGTAAGGAGTGTCGCTGGGTTTCCTAACAATATCCGCCACACTAGTACCTCCAGGTCCAATTGAGGAATGACCGTCTGAAATTTCGTAAGGCTATTACTTATTTGTGTTCTTGCGAAAACTGCTTCGATCTGGCAAAACCACAGATAGAAGTCAGTTTTCCAAAATGGTGGAATTTTGTTGACTGAAGATAATGCCGATACTATTTCTTCTTTAACCTTCTCTTTTTGTGCCATTGTTGATGGGTATAGGTTTTTCGACAAAGCCTGCTAAAAAATTAAAATACAATATATACAGAAAAATATTTGCGAACCCAAATTGGCTTGTTTCTTAAACCAATAAAATTTTAATTTTTACCGCGTAAGATATAGGAAAAAACTTAAAGAATATTTACAACTTAATATAATTTGAAAATATAAGATGCTATTTAAAATGTAATTATTTTAAAAAATAATGATTATAAGAAAGAATTAAATATTTATAGTAATTAGATTTTAAATCGGGGTCACCAATTGTTACCTCTTTGGGGGAACTCACAAGCCATTGGGTTTACAAAATAAAAAACAATATTTTTACAATGGTTTATTTAGCAAAATAATAAATAATAACAATGATAAAAATGACCAATCACTGGTAACTACTATTGCTGTTAATTAAAGTGAAAAATAACCAACTGATAGAAGATGAAATAAAACTGAACTTGGTGAAATAAAATGTTACTTTACATGCAAAAACAAACATAAAAAAAAATTAATCTTCTAAAATTAAAACTTTCTATTGATTCTCCAGGCCAGGAAGGCGTAACGAATTAAAAAAAAAAAAAAAAAAAAATAAAAAAAAAAAAATAAAAAAATCTAATATATCTAAATAAATTCTAATAAATCAATAAAATAAAATTAATTAATCTTCTAAAGTCAAAACTAAATGAACAAAGTATTGTAAATATTACTAAAAACATACACAATGTTCTAGCTACTGTTAATTGTTATGGCCATAACTAACTACTCGTGCACTATTTTTCGGTGGAACATTGCGGGAAAATGGCGTGATATATCTGTTAAATAATTAACAGATTTGTTATGTTTTGACTACTAGTTTATTTATTAATTAAGTATATGATTTTATAAAACCATACTTTTTTTGATTACAACAGTTGTTATAATGGAGGTTACCTTTGTGCGTGAATAAAATTGTTTATTTCAAATAATGTTAGGTTATTATTTAGTATAAGAATACTTCAGTGACGACGAGTTTCAACAATCCACTATGCCATCTAAAGGAGTGATAAAACTTGAGAAAGAGAAAGACATTATTGTGAATCAAGTAAGACAAATATTTTCTTCTATTGAGAGAGGCTTGAAGACAAAAGCTGAGGTAGAGCGGAAGCTGACCTGTTTGGAAGCCTTCAGTGAACAGTTGAGCAACATACTGACAGACCTGCAGCGTGCATCAGATAACTTTGATGACCTGAGAGGCACCATCGAAGATGAAGTGGAGATGGTAGCACTCGCTACCCTGCTCACTATGAAGATGGACTTCGAGAAGGCAGAGCAGCCTACACCTCTGATAGGGGCTCCTAATTCTCAACAAGGAGGCGTGAGTACACATTTTATCCCCTTGCAAGGTAATGAAAACATTACTAATTTTATAAGAAGATTAGAAACTCATATGGTTCTGAAGGGCATTACTGATGATTCTGTTAAAACGTACACGCTCATGAGTGGGCTACCACCAGACGTACACCAAAAGGTGTATGTTTTATGCTCTCCAGACAACCCTCTTAAAAAATCATATGAGGAGTTAGTAAACACACTTTCAACACATTTCGATCCTAAGCCTAGTACATGGGCAATGCAACATAAATTCCTCTCACGTACGCAAGAGTCTAATGAGAGTGTGAATGATTTCGGAGTTAAAACATCTTTCAGCTGATTGCAAGTTTAATTGTGAGTATGGTAAAACAGTAGCAGATTTGTTTCTTTCTGTTCAGTTTGTCCGAGGTCTGAGAGAAGATTATATTAAGACAAAACTATTGCAGGAAAGGGATACACATTCTTTCAAGGAAATTGTAAATAACGCCCAGTTATTAGAATTATCTTTAACTGATTCTAAGGTCTTGACTCAACCTAAATTAGAATTAAATACTTATAAATTAATAAAATCAGAGGTTAAAAGTAAATGATCTATTCCATTAAACAGTAGGAACTGTTATAGATGTGGTAGCAGTTCACACTTAAAAAAAAACACAGAATGCAGATGCTGTAAGAAAACAGGGCATTTCGCAAGAGTTTGTAGGTCAAGGGGGAAAGTTCAAAAGCAAGTTGAAGAGTGCCATTCTGATAGTGAATCTTATTCTGAGATAAATAAAATTCTATGCAGTTCAAACGACAAAATAGAATTGAATCTTAAAATATAAAATACTGAAATCACTATGGAATTAGACACAGGCGCTGCATTATCGGCTATTTCATATAAGCAGTTTTAAAGAATGGGGCTTAAAAATAGAATACTTAAAACTGATACAAAAATGAAAACTTACACTGGGGAAGTAATTAAACCATAAAGTATTGTTTACGTTAATTGAAGTTACAAAAATCAAATGATTCGTGGAAGGTTATTTTTAATTGATGATTGAGGTAGATCCAATTTTCGGTCGTGAATGGTTACTGGAAATTAAACTGGATTGGGCTGAAATTAAGGCGTTAAATTTAAATTTGTCGAACAATAATTTAGAGGATTTGCTATATGAATATGAGGATGTTTTTAGGGCTGAAGTTGGATTTATACCAAACGTGAAGGGGCATTTCAAACTAAAGCCAGGTTCTAAACCTATTTATTGCAAACCAAGGGTGGTTCCTTTTGCCCTCAGAGATAAAGTTGGCAAAGAAATAGATAGATTAGAAGCTCGAGGATCTATCACCCGCGTTGATCACTCACCGAGGGGAACACCGGTCGTTCCCGTCCTTAAACCATCAGGTGAAGTCCGACTTTGTGCCGATTACAAAGTCAGTCTTAACAAATGCATTGAAGATGAGCATTATCCGATACCCCGAATCGAGGACATATTTGCACAAATGAATGGGGTAAACTATTCACAACCCTGGACATACGGGAGGCTTACCTTAACTTAGAAATGGATGAAGAAAGTTCTATAATGCAAACTCTAAGCACTCCTAAGGGTCTTTACAAAGTCAATAGACTCAGGTTTGGTGTGAAAAATGCTCCGTTAATTTGGCGAAAACAAATGGATAACATGCTTCATGGGATTAAAAGGGTCCAATGCTTTTGCGATGATATAATTTGGAAGTAATTAGGCAGAACGGCTTGCGTCTTAACAAAGGAAAGTGTAAATTCTTTCAAAAAAGTATTAATTACTTGGGTCATACAATTGATGAGCTCGGACTGCATAAAACCAAAGAAAAGGCAGAAGAACTGAAAAATTCTAAACCCCCTTCAAACATAGTTTATTTTAGTTTCAACTCCGAACATTTTAAGGATTCGTTAATTATTACAATAGATTTATTCCGCATCTTGCTACACTTTTGACTCCTCTTTATAAATTATTGAAACAAAATACAAAATTTCTATGGACAAGGATTGTAAAAATGCGTTTCAGAGAGTAAAGTCTGGAATCATGAGTGAAAAGGTCCTCTGTCATTACGACCCATCGTTACCAATCATTCTAGCCACAGATGCATCAGCTGTCTGTCTTGGGGCCTTCCTTTCACATCGATTAAGAGATGGAAGTGAGAGACCAATTGCCTTCGCATCTCGTACACTAACAAAAAGTGAACAGCGCTTTAGCCAAATCGATAAAGAGGCAACTGCAATATTTTGGGGTCTTTAGAAATGTATGCACTATTGTTACGGTCATAAATTCATATCACGTCATAGATCATAAACCTCTAATCTCAGTTTTTAACCCTTCAAAAACACTCCCAACTCTTTCTGCACAACGAATGTTCCACTACGCACATTTTCTATCAGGTTTTGATTATATAATTGAATATAGGGGTACTAAAGAACATGTTAATGCTGATTATTTTTCCCGTTTCCCCCTTGCATTGGCCAAAACAGACAATAACCTTGACCAATAAGCAAAATTTCAGCTGAACCAAATTTCAGTGTTGCCTGTATGCAAAAAAGTTATCTCGGAAGAAACAAAAAAGGATGCTGAGCTTAGTAATATTCTAAAAAACCTTTACAGTGGAGAAAGCGTTGAAAAGTTTGGTTTTCATGACAACTAGCTATCTCTTCAAGATGGATGTTTGCTCAAGGATCCAAGTGTCCTCACACCGAAAGCATTGCAGAAGAGAGTTCTACAAGAATTACACACTGGGCACTTAGGTATGTCGAAGATAAAGGGTTTGGCACGGTCGTATTGCTATTGACAGGGACATTGAAGATTTGGTGAAGAAATGTATGAATTGTTGCATGAATCGAAACAATCCAGCAAAAGTTCCTCTTAACCCCTGGAAGGAAGCGAGAGGCCCTTGGCAAGGAATTCATATAGATTTTGCAGAACCAGAGTCAGGGAAATACTTCTTAATAGTTGTTAATTCGTTTTCTAAATGGGTCGAGGTTTTCCCTAGCGAGACAACAACGGCCAGTTGGTGTATTTCTAAACTGAGGGGATTATTTTCAACTTTTGGTCTCCCATACGTAATAGTAAGTAATAATGGACGGAAATTCCTTTCTCGGGAGTTAAAAGATTTTCTACAAAATCATTGAATTACTCAAAAAGACAGCACCGCACCATCCTGCACAAATGGCCAAGTAGAACGGTTTGTACAAACAATAAAGAAATATCTTCTGGCTGTGGCAGAAGAGGCCGGAGATGAACTTTCAAAAGTTTCACAACTTTTAACCCAACTACGGAAAGCTCCAAACTCAACGGGGAGGTGCTAATATGCGTTAATGTTTGGCAGAAATATTCGTACTAAAATTGACCTGATGAATGAAGGGTCTCAGGAGAAAGTAGAAAAGAAAGAAATAGAAGGTGTTCGCGCGCTGAAGATAGGAGACAGAGTTCAGGCTTGCATTACAACAGTTGTTATAATGGAGGTTACCTTTGTGCATGAATAAAATTGTTTATTTCAAATAATGTTAGATTATTATTTAGTATAAGAATACTTCAGGGCGGAACGCATTTCAAAGGAGGAAATGTATTATTTGTATTTAAAATGTATTCGAAGTAGAAAATGTATTTCAAGACTTTCATTTGCCAGGACACATCACCACTATATAACCTTCTGGAAAATTGTCTTGTCCCGTCTTGGTCCAATAATCGATGGTTGCGATAAGCTTCCAACGAGATAAGTGGGGCAGTTATTATATCTTTATCAAGTACCGCTACACCGGTAACTATCCTCTATGGCTCGCGATTCTCCACCTGATTGTCTGACCTGCTGCAATATATCTTTAATTTATATATTTAATTTTGTCATTACATAAAACATGGTATAAAAATTTAGTTCAAAATCAATCATAGATCAATATTATAGAGGAATCACACTAGGTAATACAATTGGAAAATTATTTACAGGCTTTCTAAATCTATGATTAACCGAATGTTTAATAAATATACTAACCTGGGCAATTTTTCTCTGGTGATAATTTCTTAAATGTTTCGTTTAAAATTATAATTTTCACGGTTTCTTACTTTGAAATGCAATTCAACTGAAATTTAAAAAGTCCAGGTATTTAACTTTGTCTTCAAATGTATAATAGGTTATGGTACCCAGGCTTAGAGAAGCAAAGGATATGACGATGTAGAAAAACTTTTATATTATTTAGACAAAAAGGTATTCAACTAACGACAATTCAGGCCATCATATTTATTCATTTATATATAAAAATATTCTCAATTATATCGAAATATTTTTTAGCATCATGGCTCATTGTTTGTGATTTAGAAGTTTTTGTTTAAAAAAAAAAAAAGGTTGTGTATGGAGGAGGTTTTGAAACACCTTAATGGTAAAAAGTGGCAACCATTGATAAATTTTTGTAGAATGGCCTGGCCCTCTAGACTTAGACTTATTAACGATTAGTATTTGGTTCTATTTCTTTTTTTTTTTCGATATATTCCTTAGAAATGCGAAATGTTATATTTACATAATTAGAGATTTTGACCAGTGACAGACGGTCTAATAGATCTTAATTCTATTATATTGTTTTTTTAGTGCTAAGATATGTTATATTCTGTAAAAACTAATAAAAATAGATATTTATTCATTTATTATCTTCTCCTTGTCTCTCTTTCAAACTTCGAGTTGACATTTTCTCATCAATTCCCTCTATTTATTTCTTCTTTAGTCGGCCTAAGACTAGCACATATATTGACCCTTCTACTCCACTAGTTTCCCCGAAATCCACTGCCAAGTCTAGTAATGTTTTCACTTCTTTCTTTTACAGTCCCACGTATCACAACAATAGAAGACAGTACTCTCTACTATGGATTTATATATTCGTTTCTTGGTTTTCGAAGTACTGCCTATCATCAGATTCCCTTTTTGCACATTATTGATGATACATTATCCGTTGTACGTTCTGAGGATATGCATGATTCTAATTAATTAACCGCTTTTAAAGTTAATCAATATCAAGGAATGAAAGGGTGGTTCATTGGTAAGGCATTTAGTTCTTGTCCTCAAGGTCTTGAGTTCGAATCTGGCTTAGCATGGTATCTTTAATATTCTGCCACAGTTTGTTTCGTGGACCGAGAGAATCTCCTGAAGCAAACCCAGCCTCTATAAAGTGGGTACCGTAGTTAAAAAATTAAGGGGTTAAAAACCTGGCGGTCGAGAATGACCACGATCAATTCACTCCTTGCACGACATCTGAAAAAGAAACTGCACTTCCTTATACAACTCCCGACAATTAGGCCATCATATTTAATCCATTTACATATAAAAATATTCTCAATGTTTTCGAAATGTTTTTGTGAAATTAGAAGTTTTTGTTTAAAAAAAAAATGTTATATATGAAGGTGATGATGGTAAAAAGTGGCTAACAATTAATACTTTTTTGTAGAATGGCCTGGCCCTAGACTTAGACTGACCTTAATAACACATATTGAGATTTAGGACATCTTATTTCTTGTTTATTGTGCGATTTTTATATTTTTCTCTGGTAATTATTCCTTTAATATTTCATTAAAAATTATAATTTTTACGTTTTATTATTTTATGAGAATCGAATTCAAACCAATTATTTGTTTGCCTGTAATGCGCAGAGAGTTGTTTGATCCGATTTATTGTTATTATATTTACGTTGATGAATACAACGCGTCGTTTAAGATTTTGTTCCGATATACTGTATGTAAGGAATGGTGTAGTTTTACTTTTTGTTTCATGCTATTCTAGTTGTCACTTTTTTAAATTGCAAATGGATCTGTGCAGATATCCATTGATTATATGAATATCTACTATTATATTTTCCACTTTTTTTTTAATGATTTTCAGTGGATAATTACCCTGCGCTCTTTATTGATTTTTAGGCGTTGTTAATTTTATACCGCTTAGGAGATTGGCTAGTATATTGCAAGCATCTTCCAAAATATATGGGTTTTTGCCACTATTTTGTTTCTATTGTTCCATTAGAGTATCGGATTTCTGCGGATCGCCCGAACCCCTAATTAAATTTTATTTTAACCCTAATTTTACCCCGAAACCCTAACGGAATAATAGGAAAAAAATAGTGGTGAAAACCCATATATTCCGGAAGATACTTCCATTATATAGGACATTGTATTATACTAGCCAATGTCCTAAATGGTATTAAATTAGCACTTTAAAAAATTTAACTGCGTAATAACACACGTGTAATGTAATGTAATTACCAACAATTTAATCCATGTATACCTGTGATGTAATTAATGTAATTCCTGTATATCTGTCCGTAACCGTTAATACCAGGTCAGGAAAAACCCAAGAATCCATTACCACTTTACTTCCCTTTTCCTTTACAGCCTTGAACTTGCCACAAACTATTCTGTATACAATTGTAATTTTTAACGGGAAGACACATTTTTTTTCATGCTTATCTAATTATCAAATGATTTCATTCCTTCATTCTCCAGAAGTCTGTAGACGACTTCTGACTCGGGCAGGGTGCTGTACTAGGGAGAGCAGTTGCCACGCTGCGATCTGTTGAGACTCGGCCCTTGCCCAGGGGAATTTAAAAAAATGATTTCATACTTAGCAATATTTTATAATGATAATGATCAACGAATGGCTTATAATAATGGCTCAGGAATAATAAGAGACCTGTAGTTATTAAATTAACCAACTTCAAATCAAGAAAATTAAATGTACTATATACGATAAAATATTTCAATTGGTATTTAAGTCATGTCAGATGATTTCAATGATTATATACATTGAACACATAAACCAGTCGACATTCGTTCGGGAACCATTCTGAACCTTTCGGATTGAATAAATTATGCAATATAACAACAATTTCTTGGTTGGTGTTGTTATTTTATTGACAAAGTTGATCAATTTGTTTATAAATGTTTACCATGAATTAAAATTTTACATTAATAGCTTAACAGAGATATTTCATAAGTAAAATTAAAAGCGTTAATAGCTTCTGCCTATCTCACGCATAATTTCATTATTTAAGCTAGAATTAAAAAGCTATTAATGCTCAAGTGCTGAAAAATATATTACCACTATTAACGAATCTCCCTTAATTGTGATTTCGATGATACCTTTATTTCAAGGGTTTCTCGTATATTACGAATTAGGAATAGTGGTGTTCGAACAATATTGCAAAGGATGGTAATTTATAAAGATATTTTGTGTTATTAAATAAGATAGTCTCCATCCGAAGTTTATTATTTATTATATTTTTTAATATGAACGAGTTACGTTACTCAACCAACAGCTTCCACAAATGAAATATTCTGATTTTATGTTATTAAGTAAATCTATTATTTGACATTGTTTCTTAAAACAACATTAATTGAATTTATTTTTATTGATCCCAAACAGCTACATGTACCATTCAATGTATTTCCCTATGTGAATCCAAGAACTTGCTATTGAAGCATCCTGCTGAGACAATTAATTACAAGCGCAAGTTCTGAATGTCTAGAGAGCATATCCTACAAGTTTTCCCGTTATCTTAAAAAAAAAGGATCGCAAATTTCCTTTCACTCTTTTAATTTTTCAATTCTTAGACTATTAAAGACTCCAAAGTTCTTTCCAGTAATCTTAAAATCCAGTCACAAATTCTTAGATATTCTGCGCCTTCTTCTGTTTCCTGCTCTTCAGAGGAGACTGGTATACCTGTTTGAGGTGGGCATGATCAAAACTCATTTGGCTTACGAAAATATTAAAATCAGATGGATCGTCGACGTCGAGAATCTTGAAAATATCCAGTGCGCCGCTTCGGAATCTTCTGTCATATCCTGATCTTATTCATAATCGTGCTAATGGCTAACAACTTTATTAAGGACGAATCACACACAACTAACTTTTTCTAACCAACAACGTTAACCTTCATATGTTTGCCAAGACTTATTTACCACTGATCATAAATAAAAAATCTTTTCGATAAAAACAAGAATAACAAGAATAATTATGCCTAATGAAATAATAAGATAAAATAATAAAATAATAATAAAAATATATATAAAACTGTTATTAGTGGTAAATATAATTAAAGTAGCCTTTAACATAATTAAGAAGTTGAGCGTTCACTCCCGACCCGTTATATAGGTAACGCATACCGTAAACTTACGGGAGCTTTAAAACTTTCTATTTAAAATATTTTAGTGAGTCACTGTATAAAGATGTCACTGAGACAACAGAAATGTATTTTATATTTACTGATAAAAAATACTATTCTCATTTTATTTTTCATTATTAGTCTAAAAATTAGTCAGGAGTTTTAATTACTGACTTAATAAAATTGCAAACTTAAGAGGTATAGATACATCAATGCGTATCTGAATTCGAAAAACTATTATTGGTGTAGGACCCATTCCGCTTCAAAAGATAGAGAAGGGGAATTACTTGATTAAATTCGCCCCTTCCACGGCCGATTTCATTCCTATGTTATGTCCTCCCAGATAATTTTTTCAAACTATTCATGTCCCGCTCTATTTTCATTTTTGGGTGGGACGATATGCTTCCTGTGCCTTCGAACGTACATTGATATCTAAATATTCTTCTAGCAGGAGGTCGAGAGGTGCAATTCCTGCTAATACTGTACTGCCATACGAGACATAGCCCTGGTGTGCCACAGTCTTTCTCTGGATTTTCTCTAGAGAAAATCCTGCTCGTTAAACGTGAGAAATTTAAGTCATACTGCCACCTTATACTATACTATTGTATGTGGTGAACGTTTCAGATTCCACAGAGAGCATTGCCGACAAGGCTATGTTCATTTAAAACAAGGGCCACCCTATTTCCTAGGTTGTCCAAGTGAGTTGTCATGTTAAATTCTCTTCCGAACCTTATTCTAATATAAGTGACCACCTCACTTTGACTCTTATTTCGTCAATGCTTGGAGTTATAGGGTGTGCTGCATCTGTTTTCCCTTTTAAAAGAATTACCGTAGTTTTAGCAACAGCCATTTTCAACTTATACCTCTCACACCCTACTTGTATCAAGATGACGCACCCTCCCCATTTTGGTCTTTCCTATTTCTATCGTGTGATATATCGCCGGATAGACATATCCTAGGCTGATATTTTAAAAATTGATTTAGAACCTTCTATATTAATTTGAAACATGAATACAAATAAGAACCTTATAATAATGTACTGAAAAAAACATTAATATTAATGACGCATAATCTGGCATACAAAAGGGTTAATTGTTTCTTTTTGAGTACCCATTTCATAGTTGCTGGATGTGCCCAGTATAATTTGAGTAACGTTTACTTATAAGAAGTAATCAACACCTTGATGAATATCCATTATTAAAAGTACTCAACTTTTTTTTTTTACTCTGAGTACTCTGGTAATCAAGTGCAGTGTCAGTGTGCATAAATAAATACATATACTGCTTTTATTATGTAAGGTATGAGTGTATCGATGAATAATCTGGCTTTTTAAACCGTTTTAATTGATGTCTTGATGGGAGTAAATAGAAGGGCTAATTACCACTCAAATTAATCAGTCAACTGATTTTCAAATTTTCGTTTGATGCCTTTGCTGAAACCGATAACGATTACTGTTTTAGTAAAAATACAGGTTTTCTGAATTTCATTCGAAAAATCTATTATAGAGCTTAAGTAAAATATAAAAAATGAACTCCAATATAATCATTAAAGATTAACTGGTACCATAGGTTTTTCCCCCAATCATGAAGGATCTTGAAGGACTAGATAATTTTTGTTATCATCTGCGAAAGTATGGCAATGCATAACATACTCTTACTACTCTATAATTCTCCATACCTCCTACTTTATTTCTTCATTTATATTGTTATGAATACTGTAGTTCATGTGTAGGTATAGATGTAAGATAAAAATCTTATTATGTCCTTTAGGCTTTATTTCTTGTTTGTTTGTTTAAAGTCACTTTATGCCACTAAGGCTAATCAGACGATGCTACAGTGGGAGTCCTAAATGTTGCCTATCCAGGTATAATCCGGACAGGAATCTTTAACGAGTACCTGACATCGTACAGGCTCGGGTCCTCCATTTTACGTCCTATCCGAGGGACTGCATGGCAAAGGATTTTTTACTCCCATTAAAACATTCTAGGAAATGACCTTGAGCCCTACTGTGGTAGGGTCTTGTGTGAACTTGAGGTCATTGACCGTCCTTGTGGTTTTGGCTGACCTTGAAGGGATCAATGGATGTGAGATGCCCAACCTGGCAACGTTGGAGAGTAGATGTGGCAACAGCGCAGCGCGGCGCCGGTGCCCAGGGGAGGCTGGAGGTGATTTTGGTGTGAGGTAATTAGTTTACTATAGGTTTTCTTAACCGGTTCTCCACGTGCATGACTCAGCTGTTTCATTCAGATTTCAACAAGCTCATTCATTCATCTTGAAAGACTATTATCTAGTAACCCACTTAAGTTATAATTTTACCTAACAAGTAGGGATGGGATTTTCATGTATTAAAATATTTTGTTCTGAGGCCTATAAATGCATGTATTTGCATTCTAAATGATTTTTACCATGATATAAACCATTTTGAACCATTTTTATTTTCCATATTTTGTCGTTTTTAAATATTTTTACATATATTTCGATGAATACATATTTTTGTCCATATTTTACAACCTTCAGGGAATTCACATTAAAATTATTGTTATTTATTCACTTGTTTTTTTTTTCTATCAATACCAAAAATAAATAAAGAAAGACTGAACGTAGGGATTAAAAATTTCTTGGAAAATCAAAATACCCAAACCATTGTCGACAGTTTTCAGAAATTTTGATCCCCATCTTTTCTTATATAGATCCTCATCCTTGGCAATGCTTGTATTACCTCAGTTGCTTGAAAAATTTAGTGATAAGTTCATCGCTAGTGGGTGAAATGCCAAAAAGAAAAGAAAACAGAAAAAGCTTAGCCGCTAAGTACGTCGCGGAGTTCGAAGGAGAAACATTCAAATGCGACAATGAAGATGTTCTATATTGTTTGTGCTGCCAAAAAAACATTTCTGAGGATCAACGATTTTTGGTTTTACAGAATTTAAAAACAGCGAAACACACCCAGAAAAAAAAATCCAACTAAAACAAACTTAAATTCGCACCCGTCACATCAGTCGATGTAGAAAGATCGTTCAGCAAATACAAAGCATTACTTAGACCGAATCGTTGTAGATTTTCCGAAGAAAATCTTAAAATACACGTTATTTGCAACGGTTTTGATGGTTAAGATGAGGAAGAAGTTTAAAATTTACTCTTACATTTCCAAAGATTTCGTTAACTATTTTTATTTTTTATTTTGATATGTTATAAATTTTTCAAATGTACATTTATTTTTTATGTTTTTAACTATTCTATAAATAATTTAATTTTTTTTTCCATATTTTCTTATTTTTATTACATATATTTGCAAATACACGCCCATATCTATGTACATATTTTGAAATTTTTATTACATATATATCCAATCCCTTCTTATGACGATTTGAATTTAGATTTCACACAAGGGTGTGAAGATAGAAATTGTGAAAATAGAAAGTGGCTCTCCTCTACGAAATGTATATCGAATTCCAAACGAGTTATTATGGTAATCGTCATTCTCAACCTCTGCTATCACGATCCGAATTTGAGACCCTCGCCCCTATAGTCGTTATAGATTGTTCTAAACATTCTGAAGCAATAAAGAGTACCACTATTGATATTCGCGTACAACTAGAGGCAAATGAGAACTTCCCGCTTAATACTAAGGCGTATTATCTCATTATTCATGATAACATTGTGGAACATGAAGCGGGAACCGGTTTGGTCCGTAGGATGTACTGATGCCGAGATATATATAGCCGCTATATTAAACTCGATTATGTCACTTCACCATAGGACTTTAGGAAGATGCGTTCGGCGGTTATTGATTTTCAAGGCTTTCGCACGACTTCCAACTCTTTAATTATTAAAGAGCTGTCTATCATCTCAATCAGTCATGGCATTGGTTTTTTAAACCACCTCGAGGTGATGAGGAAGTGTGTCAGTCGAAGACAAATCTTTGGGTGAAAAAACACATTCATGGATTAGACTGGGACTATGGTGATGTACAGTATAAAGATATGAAGTATTTCTTAACATATGTTACAGAAGACTATAACATATTGTGGGGAAAGGGAGAGGAAAAGTGCAAGTTTAACCAGAAACGTAGCCCTCTTTCAATTACATTTTCTATTCATTTTTTTATGTATGTACATACACTTTACCATTTACTACCATTTACCTGTCGTCTCATTAAATAAGGAAACTCCAAACATTAAAGAAACAACATTAGAGAAATACTGTATAGATTTAAATGAGAAAAGTATATATTCTTACCAGGCATTGGTTCTAAATGCAAATAACATATACTTTCTAATTCTAATTCCGTGGGTGCGTTATATAAAAATATGATCGATTGTTTTCTAAATTGTGCGCTTGACTCGAGACTTATTAAGCAAAAATGTTTTTTTTACCCTCGTAAAATATT
This sequence comes from Aelia acuminata, assembly GCA_911387785.2. NCBI lineage: Eukaryota > Metazoa > Arthropoda > Insecta > Hemiptera > Pentatomidae > Aelia > Aelia acuminata. Next base: position 5,525,234 of record CAJVQU020000004.1, read on the forward strand.
TAAAGACAAAATATGGTTGAGGGGGGGGGGGGTGTCCTCGAGGTGTGTTATGAGGTTTTGGTTGACCTTGAAGGGGTCAACAGATGTGAGATGCCCAACCTGGCAAGGTTGGAGAATAGATGTGGCAACAGCGCAGCGCGGCGCCGGTGCCCAGGGGAGGCTGGAGGTGATCTTGGTGTGAGGTAATTAGTTTACTATAGGTTTTCTTAACCGGTTCTCCACGTGCATGACTCAGCTGTTTCATTCAGATTTCAACAAGCTCATTCATTCATCTTGAAAGACTATTATCTAGTAACCCACTTAAGTTATAATTTTACCTAACAAGTAGGGATGGGATTTTCATGTATTAAAATATTTTGTTCTGAGGCCTATGAATGCATGTATTTGCATTCTAAATGATTTTTACCATGATATAAACGATTTTGAACCATTTTTATTTTCCATATTTTGTCGTTTTTAAATATTTTTACATATATTTCGATGAATACATATTTTTGTCCATATTTTACAACCTTCAGGGAATTCACATTAAAATTATTGTTATTTATTCACTTGTTTTTTTTTTTTTTTTTCTATCAATACCTAAAATAAATAAAGAAAGTCTGAACGTGATATGCCCGACATGGCAACGTTGGACAGTAGGTGTGGCAACAGCGCGTGCTTGAGCCGTGCTGTAGCGTGGCACCTGTTCCCGGGCGCAGGTGTGCTCGGTGCCCGGGGTATGGCTGCAGGTGCGTGATTTAATCAGTTTACTGGTGCATGACTCAGCTGTTTTATTTAAGTTCATTCATAATTGAAGCCTATTTGAATTCATTGTATCGTATACAAACTTAGTAAAAGCGGTAGCTGCAGATGCGTGATTTAATCAGTTTACTGGTGCATGACTCAGTTTTTCATTCTAGTTCATTCATAATTATCGTTACAAAGCAATGATGTCGGAGGAGCAACGGCTAGTTCCAACCCATACCGTCCTGGTGGCTCCACTCTTATATACCCGGCTTGCAGTGGCGGGGAGATATCGTCATGCTCATTCAGCATGTATTACATTCGAGCGATGCCTTGAGCTAGCTCCCGACGGGTCTGTTATCTGTTTAAAAGGACTCCGGATTCATACATTGAGCCGGATAAATAGTCCATCTTATCTACGCCCAGTCAGCACGAGCTCTGCACTATGATAATCTCGGGCGAGTAGACCTCGAGGAGTAAAGACGACAAAGAACCATTCATTCGCTTCTCTGGTTTGTTTACCACGATACGTGTTTTCTATATGAAGTAGAGTGCCGCCATTTTATCAATGTGCAGTTAGCAGATGAGAAGCTATCGCTATACCTGTTATCTATTTGAAAGGAATTTATTTGAATTTATTTTTTTCTGTGGCAACTCCGGACGGTCTCGAGGAGTTAAGATGTGTGCGTATTTCGAGTTATTTTTAAATTTTTTAGTTTTGGACAATAATGAGGTCTATCATATGGTTTTGAAGGTCGCTGATTTCGAATTTAATGTTGGATTAACGATCGCGCATGCGCAATTCAAGATATCTGTACTTTTACCGTTTTAATTTGTTTTAAATATAAAATTAAAGAAATCATATCGATATTAAAAAATACGGGCAATGTCGCATGGAATGAGTGAGATGTGGCAACATCGCTTTGTTTACATTCGAGCTGTCATCGACCCCGGGCTGAGAAGCAGGAGGTATATTTACTGAGGACGGGAGGGGTGTTCTGGGCCAATTTGGAGGCAACCTCCCTGACTGTTACCCTGCAAGGTTAACAGCAGAGATGTTGGTGTCTGTTTCTCCATTACTTCTCCTCCTAGAATTGATTGAATGTCATCCGTGGATAATCAGCAGCATCGAATAACATCGCGTGAATTTATTATTAATTGAATAAGCATAATTGCACGTACTGCATATAAACTATAGTTTATAGTTTATATTTATTAGTTAGTTAGGGAGGAGAAGTAATGGAGAAACAGACACCAACATCTCTGCTGTTAACCTTGCAGGGTAACAGTCAGGGAGGTTGCCTCCAAATTGGCCCAGAACACCCCTCCCGTCCTCATCATTCCTCCACAAACCTACTCGGGGCGGCATCCTTTCAAATAGATTACTAGTATAGCGATAGCTTCTCATCTGCTAACTGTACATTGATAAAATGGCGGCACTCTACTTCAAATAGAAAACACGTATCGCGGTGAACACAACAGATAAGCGAATGAATGGTTCTTTGTCGCCTTAACTCCTCGAGGTCTACTTGCTCGAGATTATCATAGTGCAGAGCTCGTGCTGACTGGGCGTAGATAAGATGGATTCTTTATCCGGCTCAAGTATGAATGGTTCTTTGTCGTCTTGTTTATAAGTTTGACCCTCAGCGGCGGCTGATATCTGGGCAGCGTCCTTTTAAACAGATAACAGACCCGTCGGGAGCTAGCTCAAGGCATCGCACGAATGTTCGGTGCTCAGTGGGCTATCAGTGCTGAATGGGCATGACGACATGTCCCCGCCACTGCAAGCCGGCTATATAACAGTGGAGCCACCAGGACGGTATGGGTTGGAACTGACCGTTGTTCCTCCGACATCATTGCTTCGTAACGATAATTATGAATGAAATTGAATGAAACAGCTGAGTCATGCACCAGTAAACTGATTAAATCACGCATCTGCAGCCACCGCTTTTACTAAGTTTGTATACGATACAATGAAGTCAAATAGGCTTCAAATTATGAATGAACTTGAATGAAACAGCTGAGTCATGCACCAGTAAACTGATTAAATCACGCACCTGCAGCCACACCCCGGGCACCGCGCACACCTGCGCCCGGGAACAGGTGCCACGCTACAGCACGGCTCAAGCACGCGCTGTTGCCACACCTACTATCCAACGTTGCCATGTTGGGCATCTCACATCCGTTGACCCCTTCAATGTCAACCAAAACCTCATAACACACCTCGAGGACACCCCCCCCCCTCACCCTAGAAAAACACCCCCCTCGCCCTCACAAGGTCGGTCAATGACCCTCAAGGTCACATGTAGCTCTACTACGGCACGCACAGGGTCATTTCCTTCGTGCTCCTCCTCAACCGGCTACATATAACTACTAACCAAACAGTTTATTAAAGCTATTCCTCTATGAATAGCAGAGTTTTTAACATCACCTTTTTTATATAAATGAAATATCATAATTTCTGCCCATTTTTCCGGAATGATTGCATGTTGGAAAACATTATTGAAAACGTTGAGCAGAAAGCGTTCCCTGTTAGGAGGCATTATTTTATAAACTTCATACGGTAAATTTATCAGAACCTGGTTATTTTTCCGGTTTACTTTTAATGATTGCCTTTTGGAGCTCATTTAAGGTTAATGGACCATCCAATTCTAAAACGGAATTTGTGGGGAAAAGATCCTTTCCAGAATAGAAATCTTTGTAAAAAGAAACAAATTGTTCGATGGAGACCACTACATCAACCTGAATCGGCCTATTAAAAATTTTAATGGTGTGCCAAAACAATTTATAGTGAGTCTAGATGCGATAAAAATACAATTTCATAGCATTTAGCATTATACATTGTTTGTATTGTTTTTTACTATTAAAGAAAACACTTTCCTGACAATAACCTTTACGTTTTAAGATTTGTAACATTCCCTGAGGTATTTTTTCGCTTTCTTGAACTCATCACAAAACCATATTTTGTCTTTAAATATTTTATGAGGGTAAAAAAAACATTTTAGCTTAATAAGTCTCGAGTCAAGCGCACAATTTAGAAAACAATCGATCATATTTTTATATAACGCACCCAAGAAATTAGAATTAGAAAGTATATGTTATTTGCATTTAGAACCAATGCCTGGCAAGAATACATACTTTTCTCATTTAAATCTATACACTTGCTAGTGTATAGATTTAATACTCATAGATATATACACGGCTATATATATCTCGGCATCAGTACATCCTACGGACCAAACTGGTTCCCGCTTCATGTTCCACAATGTTATCATGAATAATGAGATAATACGCCTTAGTATTAAGCGGGAAGTTCTCATTTGCCTCTAGTTGTACGCGAATATCAATAGTGGTACTCTTTATTGCTTCAGATTGTTTAGAACAATCTATAACGACTATAGGGGCGAGGGTCTCAAATTCGGATCGTGATAACAGAGGTTGAGAATGACGATTACCATAATAACTCGTTTGAAATTCGATATACATTTCGTAGAGGAGAGCCACTTTCTATTTTCACAATTAGATTTCACACTATCTTCACACCCTTGTGTGAAATCTAAATTCAAATCGTCATAAGCAGGGATTGGATATATATGTAATAAAAATTTCAAAATCTATATAAATAAAGTTGAAATTCTGTTTGCTTGTTTGTTTATTTGTTCTTTATAGAAATCCATACCGTTTGTCCTAAATTCTCCAAATTTCTCTCAGTGGTTCTTTGATACCAGGTGCGAACACCTGTCCATATTAAAATTGCATACATTCAGCTAATCTCTTGGTATATTCTTTATTGTTAAAAAATTCGTCATGATCTCGCTTGACAATGGTTTTTTTTACGAAATCGACCGTTTGAGTCGAAAAAACGGTCTAAAAAATCATTTTATAGATTTTGATGAGGCCAACAAGGCCCGTTAAGACCGATCCTTGGTAGGCGTCGAGTTCTGGGATTTTTAAACCATATGTTTTTTTTTTTTTTTTTTTTTTTAAGATTACAATACGTTTATTTACATGTATGGTGAATTTATTTTTTATAAATGCCTCCTAAGAAGCGAGCTTCAATAGGAGTAGTGAGCGCAAAAGCTAAAAAATAACGTCAAATACGAGCAGCTGAAACTCTCGACGAACATCAAAATAGGATTGAACAACAGAGGCTTAGACAGGCAGAATCGCGGGAAACTGAGTCTGCCCAGGAATACGAGGCCCGCTTTGCGCCACAAAGGCTTAGGCAAGCCGATTTGCGAGAAGCTAAAACTGCAGGCCAATATTTCTGTTTGTTTGTTTGGTCTTTATAGAAATCCATACCGTTTATCCTAAATTCTCCAAATTTCGCCAGTAGTTCTTTCATACCAGGTGCGAACAGCTGTCCATATTAAAATTGCATAACTTCAGCCGATCTTCAGCTGATATTCTTTATTGTTATAGAAATCGTAATGAGCTCACTTTATAATGTTTTTTTACGAAATCAACCGTTTCATTAGAAAAATGAAATTCCCCGATCAAACCGGGTTATACATCTTAAAGATGAATTTCTGTTAGTTTGTTTTTTCTTAGTAAAAATCCATACCGTTTGTCCTAAATCCCCCAAATTTCGCTCAGTGGATCTTTCTTACTAGGTGCGAACACCTGTCCATATTAAAATTTCATAACTTCAGCCAGTCTCTGGGTATATTCTTTATAGTTATAAAAATCGTTATGATCTCACTTTTAATTTGTTCATGTTTATTAGAAAAATGAAATTCCCCGGGTGGAACCGGGATATACAGCTAGTATGTACATAAATATGGGCGTGTATTTGCGAATATATGTAATAAAAATACGAAAATATAGAAAAAAAAAATTAAAATATTTACAGAATATTAAATAGAATAGTTAAAAACATAAAAAATAAATGTACATTTGAAAAATTTATAACATATCAAAATAAAAAATAAAAATAGTTAACGAAATTTTTGGAAATGTAAGAGTAAATTTTAAACTTCTTCCTCATCTTAACTATCAAAACCGTTGCAAATAACGTGTATTTTAAGATTTTCTTCGGAAAATCTACAACGATTCGGTCTAAGTAATGCTTTGTATTTGCTGAACGATCTTTCTACATCGACTGATGTGACGGGTGCGAATTTAAAAGCATTTATCTCTTTAAGTTCAAGGGCCAAATATTTTTCGGGGTTTTCTCCTTTGTGCTGAGGTGCAAAATTCTTCAAGTCGTCAAGTCCAGGTTCTTGACAACATCAAACAACAACTTCCGTTTCGTCAATCGAGACCCAAATCAGACCGTCCCCGATATATGATTTGATTTATTCCAACCTTTCATTATCAAAGTCTTTAACATAATTTTTTTGAAGGGTCGTATGATCTGGCATTTTCTGCCCAATATATTTTTCCAAAAATCCTTTAAAGGCTGGATTATTTATTTTGTATAAAGGAATATCCGCCTTTAACAAAGCCCGGCACCAATCAGTGTTAAAACTAGACTTACTTGAACTTGCTTCTCCAGAACTCAAAAAAGTTTTTTTTTAGTTGTTTTTTTTTTCTACGTGTTTCGCTGTTTTTAAATGCTGTAAAACCAAAAATCGTTGATCCTTAGAAATGTTTTTTTGGCAGCACAAACAATATAGAACATCTTCACTGTCGCATTTGAATGTTTCTCATTCGAACTCCGCGACGTACTTAGCGGCTAAGCTTTTTCTGTTTTCTTTTCTTTTTGGCATTTCACCCACAAGCAATGAACTTATCACTAAATTTTTCAAGCAACTGAGGTAATACAAGCATTGTCAAGGATGAGGATCTATATAAGAAAAGAGGGGGATCAAAATTTCTGAAAACTGTCGACAATGGTTTGGGTATTTTGATTTTCCAAGAAATTTTTAATCCCTACGTTCAGTCTTTCTTTATTTATTTTAGGTATTAAAGGAAAAAAAAAACAAGTGAATAAATAACAATAATTTTAATGTGAATTCCCTGAAGGTTGTAAAATATGGACAAAAATATGTATTATCGAAATATATGTAAAAATATTTAAAAACGACAAAATATGGAAAATAAGAATGGCTTAAAATGGTTTATATCATGGTAAAAATCATTTAGAATGCATATACATGCATTTTTAGGGCTCAGAACAAAATATGTAAATACATGAAAATCCCATCCCTAGTCATAAGGATATTGTTCACTATTCAGATATAGTTTTAAAAAATTTCAATTTACAGCTATGAAACTGACTGCTATCTTTAGTAGCTTTTAGTTTCTGGTTCGATCAGTCTGGAATGCGATTAAAACATATCGCGGCTTTTCTAAATTTGCCGATGTTTTTACAGTCCAATTTTCTTGCTGTGTCGCGGATAAATTAGGGTATTCGTAAAGATCCCATGATCGGAATGGAATAGAAATGACCTTGTTTTTCTCAACCATTTTCAACAACCTCAACCGTTCTTAATCAGAAACACGAACATGAGGCATCCTCCAAACTACTTTATCTAATTTTATTTCTATGTCATCGCTACCCTTTACACAAGTCCGTACTCGATCGGATTAAAACTAGTTCTTGTTTAAGATTAATTAATTTTATTCGATAATACTCACATATTCCCAACAAAATATCCAGTAGTAAGCATGCGCCGAAAAAGCCGTTTTTATTTAAAGAGTTTTGTCAACACCGGGGCTCACTCATCCCGCTTTTTCTAGTCCTTTTACTTGATTAGGTGAAAACGATACATTTTCTTTAAGCGTTGTAGTTATTCCAGGGTTTCTTACTCTTTCAACTGCAATACCATTCAATTCACACCTGATCGCATCAAACAAAAACGAAAATACGTTATTAGTCAATTTTGTAGTAGTTGCTGGAGTACCGCCTTTTTTTAAAATTCGACCTTCCAAATAAATAACACTTAATGAAGGGAATGTGTATACATTTTGTTGATAAGCAGGTATTCTGCTTTAAAGTTAAAGGTGTTCCCCGCATACAGTTGAAGGGAATCATCAAATTTCACGTCTGATGCGATGTTTAGTACATTATCATGTTTTCATTTTTAACCGAAAACCACATTGTTTTAAACCGCCTCGAAGATTTAGGTTTACTAAATCTGAATGGGGTGTGACATCTCCTTTTATAACCAGCTAGATTCCGGTCAAGACTATGTCTGGTAAAATCAATTCCCATTTTTCTTTAAATGCAATATTATAGTAATTGTTTCTCCTCTAAAATAAATAAGCTCACCGTTCTGATCTACTAAACAAACGGTAATATTAACGAACGGTAACGGTAACAGTCAATTATCGTTAGTAGGAAAGTAAATGACAAGATTTGGGGTTTCTACTATCTTATATCCTGGTTCTACTGCTGGAAAGAGTTGGTAAATAATATGATCCGGTTCTCCATTCACATAAGACCCCGACGCGATGTTACAATGAATCGAATTTTCACAATGTCGTCTGATTCAGTATACTGATGCACTGGGTTAATGATATGATCGGCACGGGTAAAACCCAGTAGTGGACTGATGGAATGTGGCTTATTGGGAAAATTGAAATAAATTGGTTTAGTTGTTCTAATTTCAGACTTTGAAGTACTCTGATTTCCTTGCAGTATTAACCCTGCAGCAGGATCATGGTGGTTAACTTCTTCACGAAGAAAGGGATCTAGAGCATCAATATCATATGATCAACTATGGAGATATCATAAGATAACTATTTCAAAACAACTATGGAGATAGTAGTGCTGAGTGCCCTTTTTGTAACATACGTGAGCCCGAAAATCTATATCACTTTCTATTAAAATGCCCTATATACAATATGTGCAGAGATAAATATTTTAGTAAATATACTGAATATTATCGATGTCTATATTGGACAAAATAGAACAATTCATACTAATAGAAAATAAAAATAAATTTAATGATTTACTTAGGTATGTTGAAGATTGCATAAAATTAAGAAACCTATACTATATTAGAAACCTATATATATATATATATATATATATATATATATATATATATATATAAGTTAAGGTTGTGAGTAGAATTATATTGTATTTAATCCCACACTAAACAATAATATTTTATTTTGCTCTCTACTCGCAATGTTAATAATTTCTAATGTTATAAATGAAGATTTACATTATTGAATAAACAAGTCTTTTCCCTGCAAGTGAGTTGTTTATCGTTATATAACATTATTAACATTATTGCATTTTTTACTGTTCTTCGCCTGTCGATCATAAGTGGTGCCGAAACCCGGGAAGGTGAGTTCAATTTTATTATATATATATTTTTTTCCCTCGGCTTTTGTCGTACAGTGACGGAGATTAAAATACTTCAAAATGGCTGAAGGAGTGTTACGCCCGGCGATCCTAACTTTACCACCAGAGATCCCTCCAATACCGACGGAAAACTTGGCATCAGCACACGTTAATGCATTGGAGTGGCTTAAGGTAAGAACGGCAACATCTCAAGATTTGAGAAAGGCAGTGTCGGATCTGGAAAGGTTCGATGGCGGAATTGGAGAAATGAATCATTTCATTAAAGGAGGCGACCGTGTGAAGTCACGAATAGAAGCTAAAGCGGCTGAGAATCTCATAGATCCAATGGACGCGAATGCTTTGAAGGCTGCTTTAGTATGTCGCCTCAAAAGGAGCGTATTAAATATGATACAAGCGGACGAGGACAAACCGTGGGCTGTCGTAAAGGATAGGCTAAAGAAGGCATTTGGGGAGGCCGCTGGGCTCGGGAAAAAGATATATTGCAAATGTTTAGGGAAAAGAAGCAAACATATCAGACGGTAGATGTGGAAGGTAGAATGGCATTTCTAGCCACTATATTAAAAGTGCAGCTTGCGAGAGATACAGGAAAAAAGGAAGGACTACCCCGAGACAAACATTTTATCGAATGTGCTCAAGAAATGATGGACGCGAGCGCACGGGAATAGGAGGCTCGGAGTGGAGAAGGAACAGAAACGGGGTGGAGCAGGGTAACTTACAGAAGAGGTGAGGCTGGTAGGGTCAGAACAAGGTCAGATATATGGAAAAAGAGAGATGCAGATTTTGGCGGGCGAGAGAGGACTACAATGAGGGAGAAGAAGCCAGGAAAAGAAAAAAGAATTGGACAAAAGAGTAAAGAAAATGCCATGGGTGCGGAAAAGTAGGGCATCTTGTCGCGCAGTGTCCTCGTACCAAATGTTTTGAATGCGGAAATGAGGGACATATCGCGAGATAATGTCCTTATATGTACAGGCGGGGTGAAACGAACCGGGTGGAACCAATGGAGGTAAATGCACAAAGAGTGTGGAAAAAGAGAGGACCTTCTTCGGAGTCGGAGGAGTCAATAGAAACATCTGAGACAGAGGATGACGGAAGCGCACAAGGAAGGAGACGAGTTCGTGAAGGAAGGAGCAGCAAAAGAACTGTAGCGAGAGCAGCAGATGCTGTGAGAAGAAGGCGAAATGAAGAATGAGGAGGGTGTAAGGGGAGTGGCAACCGCGCTATAGTAAATAATATAGAGAGTGGGTGCGTTGGATTGCCAACTAAGCTAATAAGCTGAAGCGCATTAGAAGTGCTGTATTCAGGTAAACAGATACATGTACAAGCTTACGAGTGCAAATTAATCACCTTGGGAGGGCCTTGCAGTGTAGAGGGAGAAGTGGAATTGGAATTGAATAGGTGGATAATAGGGGAGGGAAGATTGCGAGTCCATATTGTGAAAAGTATGCCTAGAGAATATGGCGGAATAATTGGCTGCGATCTTTTAGGAAAAGTGGGTGCCAAAATTAGTAACAAAGGCAAAAAATGGATAATCCGCTTAGGAGGAAAGAAATATAAGTGCAAAAGGGTTCGGGGAGAAGAAGTGGTCACGGTAGGGGCTTTAAAAAAGATTGAGCCATGGAGAAAAGGGTTACAAATAAAATATACAGATATATTTTTTAGAGATGGGGAGGTACTGGGAGCTACAGGAAGAACGGTACACGAAATCCCTTTAAAGCAAGAAAGAGTGATTTACGTTAAAGAAAGGCGGTACCCACATGCACTTAGAAGGCACATCCGGGAAGAGCTTGATAATTTAAAGAGTCAAGGTATTATCGTGGACAGTACTTCGCCATATAACAGCCCTCTATGGGCAGTAAAGAAAAAATCCGTGGACGGAGAGGAAAAATATAGAGTCGTGGTAGACTTTAGAAAGCTAAATGAGAATACTTTAGACGGAAAATACCCGATTCCAAGGTTTGAAGACATTTTGAATAGGTTAAGTGGAGCCACGATATTTAGCACCCTGGAACCCTGGACTTAAAAGCCGGTTATCATCAAATACGGATGCATCCCAAGGACCAGCATAAAACAGCGTTTTCCTTTGAAAGAGGACATATCGAATTTACACGGATGCCATTTGGATTGAAAAACGCACCTATAATGTTCCAAAAGCTTATGGATGAGTTCTTGAGGGGATTAGATGAGGCATTTTGCCAAGTGTATATGGACGATCTTCTGATCTTTAGCAAGGACGAAGGCCAGCATATAGAACACTTGCGTCGCGTGTTCGAAAGGATCAGAGAATTTGGGCTAAAATTGTCGGTAGAAAAATCGATTCTGGGACAGGAACAAATCACTTTTTGGGGTCATTCAATTTCGAAAGAATAAGGAATAAGGCCTAAGCATGAAGCAATCCAAAACATGGCGATGCCAAGAGACGTAAAAGGAATTCGGAGGTTACTGGGTACGCTGAATTACTATCGGAGGTTCGTCCCGGAGATGGCGAAATACTTGGTGCCACTTAATAATTTTTTAAAAAAAGGCCGGAAAATAGAAATAAAGCCGGAGATAGAGAGTAGTATTACGAAGTGCATGGCTCGTTTACAGGAGAAACCAGTAATCGTTTTCCCAGACTTTGCCAAACAATTTAAGATCACCACGGATGCGAGTGAGTATGCATTGGGGGCGGTATTATCGCAACACGGGACCAGAGGGGAGCAGCCAGTTGCATACGCAATTAGACGGCTCACTGAAACAGAGGCAAAGTATAGCGCCCTGGAGCGAGAACTTCTAGGTATAGTTTGGGCGGTTGAACTTTTCAGGCCGTACGTATTTGGTCGTAAATTTAGGGTGAGTAGGGATCACCGACCCTTGCTTTGGGTAGGGAAGCTGAAAGAATCGTCAGCCAGAGTGACTCGTTGGAAGGAGTATTTAAGCCAATACAACATGGAGGTAACATATAAGCCCGGGAAAGAGAATATAGTAGCGGATTGGCTGTCCCGAGCAATGCTAATAAATGCAATAGAGGAAGAGAAGGGAGAATCCTCTGAAGTCATACGATCATTTGTTAGAGAATGGACACCAGAAGGTGAAGGGAGAAGAGAGTCTCAAGCGTCGGAGAGCGAAAGGGAGTCGACGAGCGGTAATAGTTTTGGCGGAGAAAGGACAACGGACGTGGAAGAAAGGAAGAGACCATCAATGCGAAGAAGCGACAAATTATATGGAAGACAAAAACCTCAGGTTTAACAAAAGTGGATTTTACGCAGTACGGAAGATGTAAAATCACTACTATTTGGCCACAGCCAGGAATAACGTTGGATTAGTTGTGCAGTTTGTTAAAGGACGCATCTAGACCTGCAAGAACTAACTATCTATATTTAGGGATTGCATCGGTTTGGGAGAAGATACAAAGACTATGGAGGGCAGAAAAGATCGGGATCATCGAAAGTTCGTCCGATGCAAGCTTATGGTCGAAACAATTAGGGATCTAGAACAACAGCAGGAGGTCACTTGGCTTACCATCGAGGAAAGACGAACAATCGAGGAGTGAACGAAACACTCCAAGCACTAAAGAGGAAATATTTTTGGTGGGGAATGAGGAAGATGTAATTGGAACATGCGAGGTATGTCAAAAAACGAAGTACGATCATCACCCTCCGAAAGGAAAACAAGAGGAAACGCCGACTCCAAATGAACCGCTACTCGAGCTACAGGTGGATACTTTCACATGGAAAGGGTTTAAATGGGTAACAGTTATGGACGTTTTTAGCAAGGTAGCCATGGCATACCCAGTGCAGGAAAAGTCTTCGGAAGCGATGATCAGGGCTCTAAGGAATTGATTCCAGTTTTATGGGATACCGGACAAAATTTCATCTGATGGAGGCAGGGAGTTTGATGATGTAGTTATAAGGAACAAAATGAAAGCCCTGGAAATAAGTTGGCACATAAATACTCCGGGACACCCTAAAAGCAGAGGAGGGATAGAACGGTTGCATAGCACATTGGGGGACCACCTCAGGGTATATCATGTTGAAAAGGGCCTCGAACCAGGTGCAGCTATGCCGAACCAGCTATAATTGTAAGGCGGTAGCGGCATACAACCACTCCATACACGCAGTGACAGGATTTTCCCCATTTGAAATACTTTTTGGTCTTCGACAAAGGAGAAGAGATAGCGAGGAAACTGTAGTAGGTAAGAGCTTTTCGGGGAGGCTGAGGACTAATAAGATAGAACTGTTAAACATTCAAGAAAAAGCGCGACGGCGAATAGAATCAGAAAAGAGGAGGAGAGTTGCACGGACCAATATGAAGTTGGCTGACAGGATGGGAAGTGTCAAGATAGGGACCGTGGTGTATCGCAGGGTTAGTTCAAATCGGGGCAAGGAAGTTGTACGGTATGAAGGACCTTTTGAAATAATTGTAATTCGGGAAAATAACATTGTTACGATACAGAGCATAAAGGACCCTAGGAAAAGGAGGACGGTGCACATAGAGCAGTTAAAATTTCCACTAAGGGATTCGGGGAAATGACCTTTTTGAATTAATCCTATATGGATCGGGACTTTTGAATACTTTATCTATTGGAATAGATATATTGTTATTTTCGTTTAGTTAACATCGTTCTGTTGGACTTTTTTAGATATTTTTCCTTATCATTGAATTCTCAACTTCATGGGAGTTTACGCAGAATATTGAAGAATATTCGTAAACTGGTGGGGGGGAGTTAAGGTTGTGAGTAGAATTATATTGTATTTAATCCCACACTAAACAATAATATTTTATTTTGCTCTCTACTCACAACGTTAATAATTTCTAATGTTATAAATGAAGATTTACATTATTGAATAAACAAGTCTTTTCCCAGAAAGTGAGTTGTTTATCATTATATAACATTATTAACATTATTGCATTTTTTACTGTTCTTCGCCTGTCGATCATAAGTTATATATGTATATATATATATATATATATATATATATATATATATATATATATGTAGGTAAAGTTGCTCTCTATTTGTAACATACCTATTTATTACAAACCTTTCATTTAAAATATTCATGTTTGTTGAGCCCATCTGTTATAACCTACCTTTTCTAACCTTTTCTACTTTTACATTTGGGAAAATATCTTGTAATTTAATTATTCTTTCCAGGTACATATGTTTTGCTATGTATCGTGGATGCTGCCGGGATAGGGCAATTAATTGCATTAATAATTTAATATAATAAGTTCATCATTTCAAAGTTCTGAATACGCTCAAACCGAGTGGTCGGTTTTACCTGAAGGCAGCAGGTGGCAAGGTACGGGAAATACCGCCTTGAAAGTATCCGGGCCATAAACGTATAGTTGGAAATTTAAAATAAGTAAAGCCAAGGACCGACAAGGCTGCCGACACTGACTCATGGAAATACCTAAGAAGGTGGTTGGAGAAACTTTGGACCATAAACCCGGGTTTAATCCCGGCAAAGACACCGCCGAAGAAATGTAGAAATATAGCATGGAATGGGAATTTTAGGGTGGCCAACCAATGAAAACAAGTCTGAATAGAGAGGGGTGGAAATTTTAGGATGAACAGCCAATGGAAAGAAGTGCTAATAGAGTGGGGGAAGAATATTGGTATGGAAGATGGAAGAGAGGTTTAGGAAGTTCGAGAGTCGAGTGTGGAGTGCGGGGCGAGTTGGAAGTGTGAGGAGTACTGAGTCCCGGGGAAGAGTGAAAAGTGTGAGGTTGAAAGGAAGCCCTAAAGCGGAGTTGCCGAGTTGGGAGGAGGAGTGCGGCAGACTGGAGCGAGGAGCTGAGAGCGGAAGCAAGTGTACGGATTTGGACTACCCATACATCAGCTAAGTGTTAGAGATAATGTCTATGCAGTTCAGTACTTGTAATAATATTGAGTGGTCAACCATCCAGTAGAGTAGGTTAACATAAATCCCACTACCAGGCAGCAAACAGCATTCAGGTGCCGTTTTTATATTACTTATATATATTTATAATCTTTACAAAAAGGGGTATTTATGATGTATGTTCTTATTAATCAACTTAAATAGTATGGTCAGATTCAGGTTATTTGTTTCTTTATTTTTATTAACCCCATGCCACAGGTTTCTTCCAATAAAATAAATTGGTAAACACGTCACCGTTGGAAAAGTATCCAATTTACATTAAGGCGTATTAACTACATTAATTACATATATTAATTAGATATATGCCGTTTCTGGTAACCCCCACCCGCCTTAGAAAAGCGGGAAGCCAGAAACGTAGCAGTTCATTGTTCCTATTTTTATGTAATTTGTTTAAAACCTCTCTAACAGTTGTTTTACTATTTGTTAATTTTTTCCAGAATAATAAAATCTGTTATTAACCCAACCTATCTATCAACCTTACAAATAAAATTACAAGAAGGCAAACATGGATGAAGCTAGATTATTCGTCCACGTAGTGAAAAGAGGTGAAGCGGAGTACGAGCTTTCTGGACTGTCTGAAGATAAAGAGCTCTGGTTTGTATTACCTGAGGAGTACAGAAACATGGCGATACATAAGGTACTCTTGTCTAAATCAACTATTAAAGCAGCTCTCTCAACCTATAGATGGCTACCGAAAGGTGGGAATAAAACTAGTTGAAAATTTTAAGCATGAATACTTCGATGATGATGGTAATCTGAGTTTCAGGTCAATCCCCCTCGAAGAAAGCCAACCAATATCTGAGTCTAGCCATCAATTGAGAGAAAAAAATTTAATTGAAAAGATAAATTGGTTAGAAAATAAATTAAAAGGTAATGGATTAGAATTACATGAAGTAGAAAAAAAAAATTATCGATAAATTTGATAAAACATGTGATTCGAATGAATGGTTAGGTAGGTTTGAAAAAGAATGTACAAGACACTGTATAAATTCCGTTGAAAAGAGGTTCGAAATTCTTATGATTTTTGTGACTGGCTCATTGAAGGATTGGTATGAGGCGAACTTAAAGAAGATAGGTTTAAATGACTGGTTTTTTTGGCGTCTTTCCTTCCTAAATGTATTCGTTGATAAGGGTTGGTCAAAAGTGAGAAAAGCTTACAGCTACAGATTTTTACGTGGTTCCTTGGTTGACTACGCCCTGGTCAAGGAACGATTATGTTTAGAGGTCGAAAGTCAATCAACTGTTATATCTAGAATCAATATGATAGTTATGAGGCTTCTTGTTCAGGTACAAGATGAATTGGATAGGGAAAAAATAATTACAATCGATAAACTGTATACAGAATTAAGGAAACTTGATGGAACATTCGGCAAAATTAAAAATAATAATGATCATTTTCAAGTTAATAAACCCTCTGAAAAACGCGGGATAGAAATGACATAATAATGAAATCGGCCGACCCAGAGAAGAAACCATGTTCCATGTGTGAAGAACTTGGATGGCCTAACCGATATCACCCTGTTAGCCACTGTAGGAATAAGAGCTTGTACAAAACCAAAAGAGAAGTAAATTTTAGTGAACCAATTACTACTTGTAAGGCAGTTGATGCTTCTGAGTCGTTTATTGAATTGAAGGATGAATGTTCAAACTAGAAAGCCCGGGGAAATTGAGTACGTTGATTAAAATAAATGTTATTATTGATAATAAGTTATGAGTAAAAGCCGTATATGATTATGGGTCAAACGTCAGTTTAATAAATCAGAGAATTGTGAAAATTTTGAGATCAAAATTAATAAATAATAGTACTGCATTTAAAACAATCAATGGATTAAATTTCTCCACTGCCCGGACAAATATCATTCTAAAAATTGGTAACATTAAAGAAAATCTGAGTACCTATGTAGTGAAGAACAACAACTTTTCTTATCATCTCCTACTAGGTCTTGATGCTATAAAGAACTTTAGGTTAATTCAAGATGAAAATTTAAATATTTTTCAAAGGAATGGTAATGAAGTTGTAGACTTAAAAGAAATAGAGGAAAAGAATAAGATGATTAGAAATAATGATAAAATGAATGAATTCAATTTAGATGAAACTTTAAATTTAGATGTCACGAAAAAAATAAAAATTGTAGATCAAGATGAGAGTAAGAGGATCCAAATGTTAACATTAAACAAATTTGGCCATCTGTTCGCTAAAAATAAAGATGATGTGGGCAGGGTAAAATCAAGAAAAGCTGAAATAAGATTACTCAAGAATGAATATGTTACTTCAAGGCCTTATAAATGTTCAATTTTAGATGAAAAAGAGATAAAACACAAATTAAGAAACTGTTAGAAGATAGAATTAGACTCGCCATTCGCATCCCCGGTACTCATACTTACAAAAAAGAAGATGGCCGCAAAACACGACTTTGCATTGATTTTAGAAATCTCAACAAGCTGATTGTATCGGAATGTTATCCATTCCCGACAATAAATGATGTAATAGATAAGGTCGCAAATTGTAAATATTTTACGGTTATTGATATAAATTCTGCATTCAGGTGTGTACCTTTAAAGGGGCAAGATCGCGGGAAAACGTCATTTATAACTAAATTCGGTAAATGTATGTTTAATGTTCTACCTTTTGGTCTAAAGAATGCTCCGGCTATTGTTATTTTCGTAAAAAAGTTGCTCTCTATTTGTAACATACCTATTTGTTACGAACCTTTCCATTTAACCTATTTATGTTTGTTGAGCCCATCTGTTATAACCTACCTTTTCTAATTTTGCATTTGGAAAAATATCTTGTAATTTAATTATTCTTTCCAGGTATGTTTATTGTTCCTATTTTTATGTAATTTGTTTAAAACATCTCTAACAGTTGTTTTACTATTTGTTAATTTTTTCCAGAATAATAAAATCTGTTATTAACCCTACCTATCTATCAATCTTACGAATTAAATTACAAGAAGGGAAACATGGATGAAGCTAGATTATTCGTCCACGAAGTAAAAAGAGGTGAAGCGGAGTACGAGCTTTCTGGACTGTCTGAAGAACGAGCTCTGGTTTGTATTACCTGAGGAGTACAGCAACATGGCGATACATAAGGTATTCTTATATATATATATGTAAGTTTGCTACAGTGTGATAACACCCTTGCAACCTTCGTTTTGTTTAGGTTTAAGTTGGCTACAGTGTGATAACAAATAACACTGTTGCAACCTTCGTTTTGTAAAGTGCTTAATGTTGGGTTACCTGAGTGTTAAGACTTATTATAACTTTATAGTTTCATACTAGTTTATGGACGTGCAATTTAATTCTTTTGTGCGGGTAACCTTATACTATCTATGTTATATTTTCATATTTTATGTTCTCAATGTTGTATTATAATAAATGCATTTTATACTTTTGTGCGGACAAAGAATAAATCACGTTAAAACAATCTTACATATATATATATATATATATATATATATATATATATATATATATATGTGTAACATCGTTCTGTTGGACTTTTTTAGATATTTTTCCTTATCATTGAATTCTCAACTTGATGGGAGTTTGCGCAGAATATTGAAGAATATTCGTAAACTGGTGTGGGGGGAGTTAAGGTTGTGAGTAGAATTATATCGTATTTAATCCCACACTAAACAATAATATTTTATTTTGCTCTTTACTCACAACGTTAATAATTTCTAATGTTATAAATGAAGATTTACATTATTGAATAAACAAGTCTTTTCCCAGCAAGTGAGTTGTTTATCATTATATAACATTATTAACATTATTGCATTTTTTACTGTTCTTCGCCTGTCGATCATAAGTGGTGCCGAAACCCGGGAAGGTGAGTTCAATTTTATTATACTTTTTTTTTTTTTTTTCCTCGGCTTTTATCGTACAGTGACGAAGACTAAAATACTTCAAAATGGCTGAAGGAGTGTTACGCCCGGCGATCCTAACTTTACCACCAGAGATCCCTCCAATACCGACGGAAAACTTGGCATCAGCACACCTTAATGCATTGGAGTGGCTTAAGGTAAGATCGGCAACATCTCAAGATTTGAGAAAGGCAGTGTCGGATTTGGAAAGGTTCGATGGCGGAATTGGAGAAATGAATCATTTCATTAAAGGAGGCGACCGTGTGATGGCGCGAATAGAAGCTAAAGCGGCTGAGAATCTCATAGATCCAATGGACGTGAATGCTTTGAAGGCTGCTTTAGTATGTCGCGTCAAAAGGAGCGTATTAAATATGATACAAGCGGACGAGGACACACCGTGGGCTGTCGTAAAGGATAGGCTAAAGAAGGCATTTGGGGGAGGCCGCTGGGCTCCGGAAGAAGATATATTGCAAATGTTTAGGGAAAAGAAGCAAACATATCAGACGAACGGGCAATATGCAGGGACATTGCTAGCTCGTTTTAATGCCATAACAGAGAAAATGAGGGAGACAGTGAATGCGGTAGAGGTGGAAGGTAGAATGGCATTTCTAGCCACTATATTAAAAGTGCAGCTTGCGAGAGACACAGGAAAAAAGGAAGGACTACCCCGAGACAAACATTTTATCGAATGTGCTCAAGAAATGATGGACGCGAGCGCACGGGAAGAGGAGGCTCGGAGTGGAGAAGAAACAGAAACGGGGTGGAGCAGGGTAACTTACAGAAGAGGTGAGGCTGGTAGGGTCAGAACAAGGTCAGATATATGGAAAAAGAGAGATGCAGATTTTGGCGGACGAGAAAGGACTACAGTGAGGGAGAAGAAGCCAGGAAAAGAAAAAAAAATTTGGACAAAAGAGGAAAGAAAATGCCATGGGTGCGGAAAAGTAGGGCATCTGGTCGCGCAGTGTCCTCGTACCAAATGTTTTGAATGTGGAAATGAGGGACATATCGTGAGACAATGTCCTAATATGTACAGGCGAGGTGAAACGAACCGGGTGGAACCAATGGAGGTAAATGCACAAAGAGTGTGGATAAAGAGAGGACCTTCTTCGGAGTCGGAGGAGTCAATAGAAACATCTGAGACAGAGGATGACGGAAGCGCACAAGGAAGCAGACGAGTTCGTGAAGGAAGGAGCAGCAGAAGAACTGTAGTGAGAGCAGCAGATGCTGTGAGAAGAAGGCGAAATGAAGAATGAGGAGGGTGTAAGGGGAGTGGCAACCGCGCTATAGTAAATAATATAGAGAGTGGGTGCGTTGGATTGCCAATCGTGAGTGTCGCGGGGGGAGTAAAGTGCTTGATTGACACGGGCAGTTCAAACACGATAATGAGCCGAAGCGCATTAGAAGTGATGTATTCAGGTGAACAGATACATGTACAAGCTTGCGAGTGCAAATTAATCACCTTGGGAGGGCCTTGCAGTGTAGAGGGAGAAGTGGAATTGGAATTGAGTAGGTGGATAATAGGGGAGGGAAGATTGCGAGTCCATATTGTGAAAAGTATGCCTAGGGAATACGGCGGAATAATTGGCTGCGATCTTTTAGGAAAACTGGGTGCCAAAATTAGTAACGAAGGCGAAAAATGGATAATCCGCTTGGGAGGAAAGAAATATAAGTGCAAAAGCGTCCGGGGAGAAGAAGTGGTCACGGTTAAAAAAGATTGAGCCATGGAGAAAAGGGTTACAAATAGAATATACAGATATATTTTTTAGAGATGGGGAGGTACTGGGAGCTACAGGAAGAACGGTACACGAAATCCCTTTAAAGCAAGAAAGAGTGATTTACGTTAAAGAAAGGCACTTACGTGAAGGCACGGTGATGGATATTGGATGAGGCCAAAAATAGGGGGGTAGGTGCGGGAATAATATTAAAAATCGGTGTAACCGCTCTTACCCACCCCCTAAACCCTAATTTATGGCTTGAGTTATCATACCTCGAAAGCATACAAATTGAACGAGAGCGGAGTGTTAGGCAGTATAAAAATTGCCAATTAGATCGAAAGAGGATGAAGGACTACTTGAATCTTATTAATAAAAAAAAAAATAAAATAAAGGAGCGTAGCCACGGCTCTAAGGGTCGAAGCTAATTATCGGTGATGGAAATAGGATGAGGCCAAAAATAGGGGGTAGGTGCAGGACCCTCCCACCACCCACCGTCCTCCGCCCTTCGGCTAGACAGCAATTTCGTACCTCGAAAGCATTCAAATTGCACGGGAACGGAGTCTTAGGCAGTATAAAAATTTCTAATTAAATCGAAATAGTAAAAAGGAGTAATTAAATCGAAATATTAATAAAATTTAAAAAAAATAAATTAAAACCGAGCGTAGTCCTCGGCTCCAAGGGTAGAGGCTAAATATCGGTGATGGAAATTGGATGAGGCCAAAAATAGGGGGGTAGGTGCGGGAATAATATTAAAAATCGGTGTAACTGCTCTTACCCACCCCCTAAACCCTAATTTATGGCTTGAGTTATCATACCTCGAAAGCATACAAATTGAACGAGAGCGGAGTGTTAGGCAGTATAAAAATTGCCAATTAGATCGAAAGAGTAAAAAGGACTACTTGAATCTTAATAAAAAAAAAAAAAAAAAAAAAAAAAAAAAAAAAAAAAGCCACGGCTCTAAGGGTAGAAGCTAATTATCGGTGATGGAAATTGGATAAGGCCAAAAATAGGGGGTAGGTGCAGGAACCTCCCACCACCCACCGTCCTCCGCCCCTCGGCTAGACAGCAATTTCGTACCTCGAAAGCATACAAATTGCACGGGAACGGAGTCTTAGGCAGTATAAAAATTTCTAATTAAATCGAAATAGTAAAAAGGAGTAATTAAATCGAAATATTAATAAAATTTAAAAAAAATAAATTAAAATCGAGCGTAGTCCTCGGCTCCATGGGTAGAGGCTAAATATCGGTGATGGATATTGGATGAGGCCAAAAATAGGGGGGTAGGTGCGGGAATAATATTAAAAATCGGTGTGACCGCTCTTACCCACCCCCTAAACTCTAATTTATGGCTTGAGTTATCATACCTCGAAAGCATACAAATTGAACGAGAGCGGAGTGTTAGGCAGTATAAAAATTGCCAATTAGATCGAAAGAGTAAGAAGGACTACTTGAATCTTAATAATAAAAAAAAAAAAAAAAATCGAGCGTAGCCACGGCTCTAAGGGTAGAAGCTAATTATCGGTGATGGAAATTGGATAAGGCCAAAAATAGGGGGTTGGTGCAGGACCCACCCACCACCCACCGTCCTCCGCCCCTCGGCTAGACAGCAATTTCGTACCTCGAAAGCATACAAATTGCACGGGAACGGAGTCTTAGGCAGTATAAAAATTTCTAATTAAATCGAAATAGTAAAAAGGAGTAATTAAATCGAAATATTAATAAAATTTAAAAAAAATAAATTAAAACCGAGCGTAGTCCTCGGCTCCAAGGGTAGAAGCTAAATATCGGTGATGGAAATTGGATGAGGCCAAAAATAGGGGGGTAGGTGCGGGAATAATATTAAAAATCGGTGTAACCGCTCTTACCCACCCCCTTAACCCTAATTTATGACTTGGGTTATCATACCTCGAAAGCATACAAATTGAACGAGAGCGGAGTGTTAGGCAGTATAATAATTGCCAATTAGATCGAAAGAGGATGAAGGACTACTTGAATCTTATTAATAAAAAAAAAAATAAAATAAAGGAGCGTAGCCACGGCTCTAAGGGTCGAAGCTAATTATCGGTGATGGAAATAGGATGAGGCCAAAAATAGGGGGTAGGTGCAGGACCCTCCCACCACCCACCGTCCTCCGCCCCTCGGCAAGACAGCAATTTCGTACCTCGAAAGCATACAAATTGAACGGGAACGGAGTCTTAGCAGTATAAAAATTTCTAATTAAATCGAAATAGTAAAAAAGAGTAATTAAATCGAAATATTAATAAAATTAAAAAAAAAAGAGTTAAAATCGAGCGTAGTCCTCGGCTCAAAAGGTATAGGCTAAATATCGGTGATGTAAATTGGATGAGGCCAAAAATAGAGGGGTAGGTGCGGGAATAATATTAAAAATCGGTGTAACCGCTCTTACCCACCCCCTTAACCCTAATTTGTGACTTGGGTTATCATACCTCGAAAGCATACAAATTGAACGAGAGCGGAGTGTTAGGCAGTATAAAAATTGCCAATTAGATCGAAAGAGGATGAAGGACTACTTGAATCTTAATAATAAAAAAAATAATAAAATAAAGGAGCGTAGCCACGGCTCTAAGGGTCGAAGCTAATTATCGGTGATGGAAATTGGATGAGGCCAAAAATAGGGGGTAGGTGCAGGACCCTCCCACCACCCACCGTCCTCCGCCCCTCGGCTAGACAGCAATTTCGTACCTCGAAAGCTTACAAATTGCACGGGAACGGAGTCTTAGGCAGAATAAAAATTTCTAATTAAATCGAAAGAGTAAAAAGGAGTAATTAAATCGAAACTTTAATAAAATTTAAAAAAAAATAAATAAAATCGAGCGTAGTCCTCGGCTCCAAGGGTAGAAGCTAATTATCGGTGATGGAAATTGGATGAGGCCAAAAATAGGGGGTAGGTGCGGGAATAATATTAAAAATCGGTGTAACCGCTCTTACCCACCCCCTTAACCATAATTTATGACTTGGGTTATCATACCTCGAAAGCATACAAATTGAACGAGAGCGGAGTGTTAGGCAGTATAAAAATTGCCAATTAGATCGAAAGAGGATGAAGGACTACTTGAATCTTATTAATAAAAAAAAAAAATAAAATAAAGGAGCGTAGCCACGGCTCTAAGGGTCGAAGCTAATTATCGGTGATGGAAATTGGATGAGGCCAAAAATAGGGGGTAGGTGCGTGAATAATATTAAAAATCGTTGTAACCGCTCTTACCCACCCCCTAAACCCTAATTTATGGCTTTAGTTATCATACCTCGAAAGCATACAAATTGAACGAGAGCGGAGTGTTAGGCAGTATAAAAATTGCCAATTAGATCGAAAGAGGATGAAGGACTACTTGAATCTTAATAATAAAAAAAAAAAAAAAAAAAAAGGAGCGTAGCCACGGCTCTAAGGGTCGAAGCTAAGTATCGGTGATGGAAATTGGATGAGGCCAAAAATAGGGGGTAGGTGCGTGAATAATATTAAAAATCGGTGTAACCGCTCTTACCCACCCCCTAAACCCTAATTTATGGCTTTAGTTATCATACCTCGAAAGCATACAAATTGAACGAGAGCGGAGTGTTAGGCAGTATAAAAATTGCCAATTAGATCGAAAGAGGATGAAGGACTACTTGAATCTTAAAAAAAAAAAAAAAAAAAAAAAAAAAAGGAGCGTAGCCACGGCTTTAAGGGTCGAAGCTAAGTATCGGTGATGGAAATTGGATAAGGCCAAAAATAGGGGGTAGGTGCAGGATTAAAACGTTGCACGTTGCCACCTGCACGTTGCACCACGTAAGGTGCACGGATCACCGTGAAGGCACATCCGGGAAGAGCTTGATAATTTAAAGAGTCAAGGTATTATCGTGGACAGTACTTCGCCATATAACAGCCCTCTATGGGCAGTAAAGAAAAAATCCGTGGACGGAGAGGAAAAATATAGAGTCGTGGTAGACTTTAGAAAGCTAACTGAGAATACTTTAGACGAAAAATACCCGATTCCAAGGTTTGAAGACATTTTGAATATGTTAAGTGGAGCCACGATATTTAGCACCCTGGAACCCTGGACTTAAAAGCCGGTTATCATCAAATACGGATGCATCCCAAGGACCAGCATAAAACAGCGTTTTCCTTTGAAAGAGGACATATCGAATTTACACGGATGCCATTTGGATTGAAAAACGCACCTATAACGTTCCAAAAGCTTATGGATGAGTTCTTGAGGGGATTAGATGAGGCATTTTGCCAAGTGTATATGGACGATCTTCTGATCTTTAGCAAGGACGAAGGCCAGCATATAGAACACTTGCGTCGCGTGTTCGAAAGGATCAGAGAATTTGGGCTAAAATTGTCGGTAGAAAAATCGATTCTGGGACAGGAACAAATCACTTTTTTGGGTCATTCAATTTCGAAAGAAGGAATAAGGCCTAAGCATGAAGCAATCCAAAACATGGCGATGCCAAGAGACGTAAAAGGAATTCGGAGGTTACTGGGTACGCTGAATTACTATCGGAGGTTCGTCCCGGAGATGGCGAAATACTTGGTGCCACTTAATAACCTTTTAAAAAAAGGCCGGAAAATAGAAATAACGCCGGAGATAGAGAGTAGTATTACGAAGTGCATGGCTCGTTTACAGGAGAAACCAGTACTCGCTTTCCCTGACTTTGCCAAACAATTTACGATCACCACGGATGCGAGTGAGTATGCATTGGGGGCGGTATTATCGCAAGAAGGGACCAGAGGGGAGCAGCCAGTTGCATACGCAAGTAGACGGCTCACTGAAACAGAGGCAAAGTATAGCGCCCTGGAGCGAGAACTTCTAGGTATAGTTTGGGCGGTTGAACATTTCAGGCCGTACGTATTTGGTCGTAAATTTAGGGGGAGTACCGATCACCGACCCTTGCTTTGGGTAGGGAAGCTGAAAGAATCGTCAGCCAGAGTGACTCGTTGGAAGGAGTATTTAAGCCAATACAACATGGAGGTAACATATAAGCCCGGGAAAGAGAATATAGTAGCGGATTGGCTGTCGCGAGCAATGCAAATAAATGCAATAGAGGAAGAGAAGGGAGAATCCTCTGAAGGGAAACAAAAGAATCTGGCAATTTTAATTTTAAGCGTCAGCAGCGCTAGTGAGCTCCTGACCTCTTACTAAGAGTCAACTCATTCCATGTAGGGGGAGGGGTATTATTATTAATTCAAATACTATCCTTCACACCTAATATTCGCTGATTCATTTTTTCCTATGTAAATAATAACTCTGTTTTGTTGCTTAATCATATGTTCAATATTCAATTGAAAAAAAAATTAATATCACTGAAATTGATTAATGAGTTTATAAAAACATTTATTGTTGCACACAAAACAAAATACAATGTATGAATATTAACAGAATAATAACAAAGAAAAATTCCTCCTCAAAGTAATGAAGAAAAGAAAAGAAAACTTATGTATAGTTTATCTAAAATTAACCAATATCTTCTATTTCCAATGCCAACATTTTTGGATATCTTGATTCCGGTAAAGAAAACACTTTTTGTAAATATTTCAGGTGTAAATTTAAGGTATGAAAAAAGATTGGGCGAATATTTGCTTCCAGATATAAAATATACCTTGGAGAATTTTCTCGAAGGGAAAACAACTTTTTAAAAAAAACGTATTTAATTTGTTCACTTCTTCATAATTCGGATATCCCTAGACTTGATACATGTAGCAAATAATGGTTCGAACGGCAGCATTATATACATGCAACTGATTCGATATCGGTACTACGTTTTTATATTACTGTTATTAGATGTGTATATTGCGAATTTTGAAATAGTTAATTTATCCAAAAAATGCTTTTTCAAATTACATAGCGGAGTTAGACCTATTCCAAGATAATTGTAATAATTTACTACATCTAGACTGGTCCCCTTTCATATTCCATTGTTCATTCCTTCCTAATTCCCCCCCCCCCCCCCGTTTCGAAACATCATAATTTTTGTTTTTTGCAGGTTGACCTTTAAATTCCACAAATTACTATATTCTACAACCCAATTTATAATCATTTGAAGAACTTTAGGTCCTGGGGCTAACAAATCAATATCATCTGCATACATTAAGCAACTGTAATGTTTCGTCTCCCTATCGTTATACCACCACCTATAAAACAGTAGTAATTTCTGCTCATTATTACGAATATTGTTAAGGAATAGAAAGTTTTCAAATCTTTCTGAAAACTTTGTGAAAGTTTCTATTTCCTTATTATACTTTTCAAATTTTATTCCAAATGAATGATTAGCATCATCTATTTTTTTCTCCTCGCGTGGATCTAGCACATCCTTGATATTTTTCCTAATTGAATTAATGCTTATAATTAATGCTTATAATTAAATTTTTATCCAACTCCTCTATTTCGTATCTGTAATTTAATTGTTCATTAAAATCGTCATCACTCACTTCCATTTTGAGTTTGATTTGAATTCGTTCTTTATTTGCTCAATTTAATGGCATAGTAATTAATGCTTTCAGCTGTACTTGTAAGTTCTTCATCCTTCAGTTGTTTCTCTATCCGTGAGAGTTGTCCTTTACAGACAGGTCTTTGACTGATAAGTTTTCCCTCGTCGCCATTGTTATATTTAGTACAATATTCCGAACCTTTGAAACGTCTTAAATGCCACATTTTCTGATTAAAGAACATGACTAACTTTTTTCAGACCCATTATTAACAAAAAAAACTTCAACGTCTCTTAAAATCTATGAGCTAATAGCAAGGTAACCTCCTTCGTATATAATTTTTTTTTTTTAATTAGTCATACGGTATTAAATTACGGTGTTTGTTTAATTTTTAAAGTTATGAAAATTATGTTAGAATAAAAAACACAACAATAAATAAAACAAAAATTGTAAATGATTCAGTTTAAAATAAAGGCTTGTTTCTCTTAGTAGCTCTAATTAACCTCTAATGCTAATTAGGTCTTGTTGAAGTTGAATTAAGTTCGTGTTGTAAACGAGGTTAAAGGTAACTAGCAACGGAATGTTACTTCTGTAAAGATAAAAATCTTAACAAAACCTGTCCAAATATTAAATCCTTTAGCGATTGGTCCGGGAGCTGAGGGCCAAAAAGATGCCCGATTTGAAGATAATTTTTGATCATATAGGCTGAAAGTACTCATTTCATAGACAACAAATGTGAACGTCTACCACCTAAGATCGGTTGCTATCCACTTTTATAGGCGAACAAAATCGAAATTTTCCACCTTTTTCAATTTTTCGCTAATAACTCGAAAACAATTTATCGCAGAGGAAATTGTGCTTTCTAAAATAATAAGACATTAAATTTCGCGTCGACTGAGGCCCTCACAGTTAAAATCAAATAAGTCTTTTCGCCAAAACCGATTATCAATTTAGCCACTATGGCGGAAAAATGGATTACGCCCATGTTCCAAAGCCTGCAATTTGAAGAGGGCTACTCAAAATAAAAAATATTACGTATAGTAGTTGTAGAATATCAAAATCTGTGTAAAACGAGCTCATTAATTATAAAATTAGCCCACTCCTGTGGAGACAAAATAATTAAAACATATTTAGTGAACATATTTAGCGCCTTGTGTTCTAAAATACGTGAAATTTTTGGATTTTTGTTAGGTTTCTCGCATATAATTCGGAAAATACAGATCACAAAATATTGCTTTCTTCTTACCATAATAGGCTAAACGATTGCAGATAGAATGAAATGTTTGAGCTTAAATCGGTTTAGTGGTTTAGCCGGGTTAGGAATGTAACCTAAATTAGGTTAGCTTCGCCACATGGCATTTTATAATGAAATGTTTTCACTCAATAAATTTGAAAATCGTTTTATTTACATAGAAATATGAACTATATTTCTATATTCTCTATGAACTATATGAAATATGGATGAATATTAATCGAATGGTTACAGAAAATAAATGAAAACGAAAACATAAACAACATAATTACGAACTAACAACATAATTACGAACTAAGTAAACTTAACCTACTTATTCGAACTAAGTAACTTAACCTAGGGACTCCAAATCTGGATATGCATCCATCGTAGAAAGCTGTTGCTACTGCGTCAGCCGTGATTTCTTCGACAGCTCTAGCATCTGGCCTTTGTATAAAACGATCTATAATGGTGACACAGTATATTTTCCCTTGCGATGGAGGCAGTGGTCCAAGAATATCTATGTGTACATGGTTGAAACGGCCAGATAATTCAAATTTACCAGGAACTGTAACCGTGTGTGTCCGTGACCTTGACTGCCTGGCAGGAAGTACAGCATTTGGCCCATTCTGATACTTCTTTATTCATCTGAGGCCAAAAATATTTTTCCGCTATCAACTTGTGGGTAGCTCGAATACCAGGGTGGCTAAGACCATAAACTGCTTCGAAAATCCCCCTTCTCATTTCTTTCGGTTTGTAGATCCTAGTTGTCGAGGTCGAATTTTCGCATAAAACTGGTTGGGTGGATCCAGGGAGGTTTAGCCACTTCAGAGTAAAATTAGGTTACCCTTGTAGGTCTTTCACTTAAGGATCTGACTTCTGAAGAGCGGCTAATTTCTCAAGGTCGTTCGAAAGCTGCAACTCTTCCACTCGAGAAAGAGCGTCTGCGACGAGATTTTGTTGCCCTGGTATATGTCGAATGTCCGTACTAAATTGATTTATAAAATTTAGCCATCTTATCCTGATTGGTGATGCTGATTTAGGCTTTTGAAACATGGCAAAACCTCGCAGTAAATCGCACAACCCCTTATCATCCTCAAGGGAACGGCTGTATAGAGAGATGGAACTCTCAAATCAGCCATGGTTGCTCATCTCGACGGAACAACTGGTCAAGAATACTGCCAACTGTTCTGTTAGGACTCAGAAGGAAAGATTTAGACATATGTGCTGCAGAGGCAGTGTACGGTCAAACGCTACGCCTACCTGGCGAGTTCCTCAATTCCTCGCAGTTCTCTACCGATCTACCAGATATGGTTCGTGAACTAAAAGCGTTCATGTCAAATCTGCGACCGGCCGAATTCCACCAGAGCCACCGAAGCATTTTTCTTCACAAGTCCCTGCAGATCTCATCTCACATGTTCCTTTGGGATGACAAAATAGAAAAAACACTTACACCGCCATACACCGGACCCTATCCTGTTATTAGCAGAACCGACAAGTTTGTGCACATTGAAACTTCCGAATAGGGAAATAACTGTTTCATTACACCGCTTGCCTTCCTTCTCACTGATCCTATGACACCGCTAGAAGATTCACCAGCCGCTGTACCAAACACCTTCCTATCACCTGATCCTGATTTTCCTCATCACTCGAAAGAAGCCCATGAAGATGGCAAACCAGGACCACCTCTAGAGCTCGAAAGTAGACCAGGAAGTAGTAACAAGCCAAACGTTCGCTTCCTGAACACAATTATTTGAGGGGAGTCCTGTAGCAGCATAGCAACATATGTTTTGAAATAATTGTGTACACTAGCCTACAGACATTCGTCTTACAATATAGTTGAAAAAGTTGGAAAATTTTGATCTTGATCGCCTATAAAAGTAGATAGCAACCGATCTTAGGTGGCAGACGTTCACGTTTGTTGTCTATGAAATGAGTACTTTCAGCCTATATGATAAAAATTTTCTTCAAATCAGGCATCTTTTTGGTCCTCAGCTCCCAGACTAATCGCTAACGGACATAGATTTAGGGCCGTATTTATGAACGTTCCTATGTTAAGCTAACCTTTAAGCTTAAGTGTTCCTTTAGATAATTCTCATTTTATGAAACTTCCTTTCCTTAACTAAGTATGCATTTATTAAGGTGCAAATTTAAGGCAACCTTAACTAAACAACCAATCAGAGAAGATTGATAAGATTACTCCACCACTCGGTGTAACCTCCCTTACCTGAAATCAGTGTTAACTTCACTCTTGTTTACTGTGTCGTTTCGAGTTTTTTAAGTAGTTAATGTGGCAATTACAACTCTAGAACTATAAGAACATGATAATTGGAGTATAAATCACTCAAACTCGAATAGTGTGCAAACATTGTTAGTGTAAAGAACAAACAAATGTATACAATGTTTCATCTAATCGATTTCAAAACACCGCTTGCCTTCCTTCTCACTGATCCTATGACACCGCTAGAAGATTCACCAGCCGCTGTACCAAACACCTTCCTATCACCTGATCCTGATTTTCCTCATCACTCGAAAGAAGCCCATGAAGATGGCAAACCAGGACCACCTCTAGAGCTCGAAAGTAGACCAGGAAGTAGTAACAAGCCAAACGTTCGCTTCCTGAACACAATTATTTGAGGGGAGTCCTGTAGCAGCATAGCAACATATGTTTTGAAATAATTGTGTACACTAGCCTACAGACATTCGTCTTACAATATAGTTCATATTTCTATGTAAATAAAACGATTTTCAAATTTATTGAGTGAAAACATTCAATTATAAAATGCCATGTGGCGAGGCTAACCTAATATAGGTTACATTCCTAACCCGGCTAAACCACTTAACCGATTTAAACTACAAATATTTCATTCTATTTGAAATAGTTTAACCTACAATTGTAAGAAGAAAGCAATACTTTGTGATCTTTATTTTCCGAATAATATGCGAGAAACTTAAAAAAAATCCAAAAATTTCACGTATTTTAGAACACAAGGCGCTAAACACGTCCACGTTTTAATTATTTTGTCTCCACAGGAGTGGGATAATTTTAAAATTAATGAGCTCGTTTAACACAGAATTTGATATTCTACAACTATTATACGTAATATTTTTTATTTGGAGTAGGCTTTGGAACATGGGCGTAATCCATTTTTCTGCCATAGTGGCTAAATTGATAATCGGTTTTGGCGAAAAGACTTAACCGATTTTAACTGTGAGGGCCTCAGTCGACGCGAAATTTAATGCCTTATTATTTTAGAAAGAATACAATTTCCTCTGCGATAAATCGTTTTCGAGTTATTAGCGAAAAATTGAAAAAGTTGGAAAATTTTGATCTTGATCGCCTATAAAAGTAGATAGCAACCGATCTTAGGTGGCAGACGTTCACGTTTGTTGTCTATGAAATGAGTACTTTCAGCCTATATGATAAAAATTTTCTTCAAATCAGGCATCTTTTTGGTCCTCAGCTCCCAGACTAATCGCTAACGGACATAGATTTAGGGCCGTATTTATGAACGTTCCTATGTTAAGCTAACCTTTAAGCTTAAGTGTTCCTTTAGATAATTCTCATTTTATGAAACTTCCTTTCCTTAACTAAGTATGCATTTATTAAGGTGCAAATTTAAGGCAACCTTAACTAAACAACCAATCAGAGAAGATTGATAAGATTACTCCACCACTCGGTGTAACCTCCCTTACCTGAAATCAGTGTTAACTTCACTCTTGTTTACTGTGTCGTTTCGAGTTTTTTAAGTAGTTAATGTGGCAATTACAACTCTAGAACTATAAGAACATGATAATTGGAGTATAAATCACTCAAACTCGAATAGTGTGCAAACATTGTTAGTGTAAAGAACAAACAAATGTATACAATGTTTCATCTAATCGATTTCAAAACAACTTAATGGATTCTTCAGGATAACAATAAAAAATATCTTTATTATAAATTGAAGATGCGAATGAGAGTGAAAATGTGTGATAAGACAATGTTAGGTATAGTATTTCTCTTGAGGTTAGCTCGGGGGATGAGAGACTGCAATATTCTTCTGTTTGAGATGTTTGTGGAATACTATTGTATATTTATTAAATATTTCTTAATATTCTTCAAAATATTCATGGATGGTTTAGTTCCAACCTCCTTTATGAGAAGGATTTGTGAATGCTAGATATGTGTAAATTAGTAACCAACTTATTTTAAAAAAGATGTGTGTTGGAAATGTGAAATATTAAAGCTTCAGTTTCCTTAATAAGTAAGGTGAAATTTATTTTCAACAACTTCATATTCTTATTTGAATTATTAAAACCTGATTGTTTACTTTAGCATGTTATTACTTTTGTATTAGCATATTAATTATTGAAAAATCTTAGTGGATCTACATGTGTTTTGACATTTTATAAAGAATTGGTTTATTAGTGTGTATTATGATTCTGTTATTTATTTTTCATTTTTATATAATAATAAATAAAAGTTGTCTATGAATTTATTTCTGTTCTTTTTACATTTCTCTTACCACTCTTCCAAAAACTTATTATACCAAACTTATCTAATTTCAACAAATTTCATGAAATTCTTTTATGTAAAATAGGCATAGATAAATAAATAAACTTTAAAAAAGTTAAATTGGTACTTTTAAAATTACATTTAGTTTTCTCAAATTGGATTCAGTCTATATTTCATATCAAGATTTTTTTTTGTCAATGAGTAATTGAGTGAAACTATCTTTAGTGTTAATAATTAAGATTCTATTGCTCATTCAGTACTACTTGCAGAAGAAAAAAATGGATTCACTTAATAATCTTTCAGATGTTTATATCACCAACTAATCAAATGTTTACAATTACAGCTCTAATACTGGCTACTGAAACATAATTAATGTTATTAATAAGTGTAGAAATGGAAAAGATTCAAAGGCATCTGCATCAAAATGTTTGTGATTAAAGTTGTACACTTAAGTAATACTATCAATATACTAAATAAGTATGCATTCATTGAAAATAATACATCTTTTGTTTTGATTTTGCTTATATGAAGAAATTATCTGTCTCTCATTGTGCCTAGTAATAAGAATGGCTACATATGAAAACATTTGATAAATATATATAATGTGTTGTGAAATAAAACTATATTGCGTTTCTCTGTAACCAAAGTTTATTTTAATTAATTACAAAACTTTTTATAATTTACATTACAGGTTTATTTTAATATGAAATCTTACCTGTAACCAAAGAAACAACACTATAAGTAACTATTTCACTCCTTTTAACGTCAATAACTTATATTCAACTTGAAATTTAATAATCAATAATAATCACGTTTGATCACATTTAATAGTGGTCACAATTAGTCTTATTTTCATATGTTTGTAACCTTCCCGCTATCACACCTGTTCTTTCGGGATAAATCAATTACAATTCAAATTATATTAAAAGAAGTTCGGCGAACATCTTTTACATCTCCCCCCTGGAGAAGATAAACAGCAACGCTATATTGATCCTCCATTAACTTTATACTATATGCCTTTATGTCGGAACTGGAACAAGTTTTGTAATATGGAAAAAACCCGATTCTGGTTTCTTAAAGCCAATATCTATTTTGTAAATTGAATTTGAAATTTTTTCCAAAATCTTAAATGGTCCTACTTTTAGTTCATCTAATTTTTTTCTGTTTAATCGATTTCCGTTTTCAACATATACCAAATCTCCTACGTTCAATTCACAAATTCTTCTGTTTTGATCAAAACGACGTTTATTATAATTATGTGATTGTATGGTTTTTTCTAAGGCCATTTTCCTATCTTGAATCAAATCATTAAGTGTTTTTTCTTTTTTCAATTCATCAGGAAGAATATCGAAATTTTTGCCTTCTAATAAATATTTTGGGGAAAAGCCTGTTACTGTATGTTCCGTTTCATTGTATCTTTTAATGCATTCGTGAGCTATGGTCGTCCATGCAACTCTGCCCTTCCTTTCATTAATCTGACATCTAATTTTGTTGATCAGAGTTTGATTTAGCCTTTCATTAAGGCCATTAGAATGTGGTGCATTGACTGCCGTAAAAACAATGGGGATATTTTCTTTATCTAAAAATTCTTTGAAATCTTTTGAATTTATGCCTGGATATTGATCAGAGAGAATCATGCCAATTTTATTATCCTGTATGACTTTTTGAACCAATTTCTTAAAATCATTTGAGCCTTGAGTTTTTGAGGTCAAAATGTAAGCGTACCGTGTGAAGTGATCGACAAGAAGATGTAAATATTTTTTTGTAGAACGAGACCCACCTAATCCACCAATGGTATCTATAGACATAATCTGAAAAGGATAAGTAGCAGGACCTAGGTGAGACAATTGTCCAAATTTAGGTGTTCCTCTTGATTTGTTTTTGATGCAGATTTCACAATTTTTACAAATTCTTCTGATATTATGTGTTAAGTTTTTCGCTGTATAGAACGGTTTAATTTTATTTTCCATTTGTTTTATACCTATATGACAATAAAGAAAATGTATTTTCTCTATAAACGTTTTACTAAATTCCTCCGAAAGCAAAATCTTTTCTTTTTTTCCAATCTTTTTGTAATAGATTTCACCTTTGAATTTCAGTTTGTTTTTATTATTTCGTATATCTTCATTTTTCCCCTGATCGTTTCGGATATCTTCTAGTTTTATTAAGTTTACAATTTTTAAACAGTCATCCTGATTTTCCTGCGGTTCCAACACTGCATTTCTACTTAAACAGTCTGCTTCTAAATTATATTTTCCTGGAGAATATATTATATCAAAATTAAACTGGGACAGATAATAGGTTAAATCTCCGAGTTCTTCATCGGTTCTAGCCTTAATATTCATTCTTTCTAGGGGCTTATGATCACAGAAAACTGTAAATTTCTTGCCCATAAGCCAATGCTGCCAATATTTTACTGCCTCTTTAATTGCCAAGCATTCTAGATAAATAGCCTTTTTTCTTTTCTGGGCTTCATTCAACTTCCTGGAAAAATATGCACATGGTTTTTCTTCTTCATTTTTCTGAGGTTGTTTCAAGACAGCCCCAATTCCTTGTAGGCATGCGTCTGTGTAAATATGTATCGGTAAATGTGGATCAAAGATGGCCAAAATCGGTTTTGAACACAGCAATTTTTTTATTGTATCAAAGGATTTTTGACATTCTGCAGACCAGATAAATTTTTGTCCTTTCCTCAATAAATTATGCAACGGATCTAAAATAATTGATATATTTGGTACATATTTTCCGTAAAAATTAATTTTTCCTAAAAATTGTCGGACATTTTTTTGTGTTCTTGGAACAGGAAAATCGTTAATAGCAGTTAAATTATCTTTCAATGGTTTAATGGTATTATCCTTAATTATATGGCCTAAATATTTTACCGAATCTTGCGCAAAGTTACACTTTGAAAATTTCAGTCTAAAGCCTTCCTTTAAAATTGCTTCTAATAATAAAGTTAAATGTTGAATATGTTCTGAAAATGTCTTAGAGAATATCAGAATGTCATCTATGTAATTTACGGTGAATTCCGAGAGCTTATGTTTTCTGATGATGCTAGATAGAATTCTCTGAAAGATTGCTGGGGACGTTTTCAAGCCAAATGGTAAACAGGTCCACTGAAAGTGTCCTTCTTGTGTAACAAATGCCGTTTTTTCCCTGTCTTCAATTTTCAAAGGAATAGACCAGAATGCTGAGTTTATATCCAGTGTTGAAAAATATTTGCAATCCCTCGTTTTAACCATTAAATCTTCAATTAGTGGGAAAGGTTGAGATTGAGGAACTACAATTTTATTTAAATCGCGAAAGTCGATGCATAATCTTGATTTTTTTCCTTCTTCTTTTTTAAATGCTAGTGTTACCGGAGCAGCAAACGGGCTATACGACTCTTCGATTAGGTTTTTTTCTAATAATTTCGAAACTTGTTGTTCTATTTCTTTTTTGTCGTCGATGGTGCATCTGTATGGTCTTTTGAAACAATATTTATCTATTAACAACTCAATTCGAGCCTCATAACCTCTTACGGTGCCTATATCGTATTTATCTTTAGCAAAAAGTGATTTATATTTATGGATTAATTCATCTATTTTAGATTGCTGCTCATAATTTAGATTATTCACCGAAATATTAAAATCAGTCAATTCTATGTGTTCATTAAAGTTTATTTTATATTCACCTATTATGTCATCCGCATTGCTGTTAAAATATTGTAAATTCTTTTCTTCATTACCATTTTTATCTGAAAAGCTGGGAATTATTTCTCTATCTTTGAAATTTATTATTTTTTCACTATCTTTCTTTTTAATTTCGTAATTTTTTTGGGTTATTTGCAGTTTTTCATTCTGAATTAGATGAAACTTTTCTATGCAATCTAATCCAATTAAAAAGTCATAATCAAAATGTTCTTCATCTATCACAAAAACATTAACATTTTTTTCAATATCAAAAATCTTAATCTTCAGAGTTACCATACCAATAACCTTTTTCACGCCATTAATCGTTTTTATCTTTACATTTTTTACATTATGACTTTCAGAAGTATCTTTATTCTTCCTAGAAAGAGTTTCCATCATTTTCGCCAATGCCTGTTCAGAAATGTCAGTAGCAAGAGCCTCCTGCTGCGTTGTTACCTCCTCTAACAAATAGCCCTTAAATTGCACATTCCCCTCTTCATCCATGTAAGTGTTTTTTATTGCTTCCGTTATTGAAATAAAAACCTGCCTTTTATCGTGTCTCTGTTGTAATGTATTTTTTACTTTTTCGTAAACTTGAGTTTTTGTTATTTCTTCGTGTAGTTTTGCAGGTTGGAATTTATCTGGAATAACAAAGGTTTGCTTAACCTTACCTGTAGTAGTAATTGCAGTTATGCAAATTATATTTGTTTTTTTATCTTCAGCAGCTTTAACTTCGAATTGAAATCCCAATTTCTCCATCCTTTTTTATAGCTGTATGTTCGCCGAACTTCTTTTAATATAATTTGAATTGTAATTGATTTATCCCGAAAGAACAGGTGTGATAGCGGGAAGGTTACAAACATATGAAAATAAGACTAATTGTGACCACTATTAAATGTGATCAAACGTGATTATTATTGATTATTAAATTTCAAGTTGAATATAAGTTATTGACGTTAAAAGGAGTGAAATAGTTACTTATAGTGTTGTTTCTTTGGTTACAGGTAAGATTTCATATTAAAATAAACCTGTAATGTAAATTATAAAAAGTTTTGTAATTAATTAAAATAAACTTTGGTTACAGAGAAACGCAATATAGTTTTATTTCACAACACATTATAAAACAACACTATAAGTAACTATTTCACTCCTTTTAACGTCAATAACTTATATTCAACTTGAAATTTAATAATCAATAATAATCACGTTTGATCACATTTAATAGTGGTCACAATTAGTCTTATTTTCATATGTTTGTAACCTTCCCGCTATCACACCTGTTCTTTCGGGATAAATCAATTACAATTCAAATTATATTAAAAGAAGTTCGGCGAACATCTTTTACATATATAAAGGAGAAAAAAAGAAAAATATTTCACCAAGATTAAAATTTTTATTTCACTTAAAAAGTGCAATAATATTTCACAGCCTTTGTTGTTTATACCTCATATAAATAAAGTAAAAATTCCAAAAAGTCGTTTTGTTCTTAATAACGGTTCTTTTTAATAAGTATTTAAGTCCTGATACTTGTTATCTGTTTTTATTTCTATTATTAAAAAGTTAAGGAGAAGCTAAAGGTAGCTAATCACCTACCTTAGCACTAAGGAAGGAAAACAGTTCAAATTTATAGGAACACCTTAGGATCTAAGGCGTCCTTAAGATAGGAAAGCGTAAAAGAACGTTTATAAAATGAAAATCGTGTTAAGGTTAGCTAAAGGTGCACATTTTAAGGAATCCTTTAGTAACGCGTTCTTTAGGATCGTACATAAATACGGCCCTTATTTACAACAAATTATTTTCCTTAACCCAAGCCAAACGATCTAGTACGGGATCTGAGGGCCAAAAAGTGACTACCTGATTTGAAGAAATTTTTTTATCATATATGCTGAAAGTACTCATTTCATAGACAACAAATGTGAACGTCTGCTACCTCAGATCGGTTGCCATCAAATTTTATAGGCGAACAAAATCGACAAGTTCGAACTTCGACTCAATTTTTCGCTAATAACTCGAAAACGATTTATCCCATAGCAAATAGTATTAAATAACGGTGTTTGTTTAATTTTTAAAGTTATGAAAATTATGTTAGAATAAAACACAACAATAAAAAAATAAATACGGCCCTTAATATTTGGACAGGTTTTGTTAAGATTGTTATCTTTACAGAAGTAACATTCCGTTGCTAGTTACCTTTAACCTTGTTTACAACACGAACTTAATTCAACTTCAACAAGATTTAATTAGAATTAGAAATAGAGGTTAATTAGAGCTATTAGAGAAACAAGCCTTTATTTCAAATTGAATCATTTAAAATTTTTGTTTTTATTTATTGTTGTGTTTTATTCTAACATAATTTTCATAACTTTAAAAATTAAACAAACACCGTTATTTAATACTATTTGCTATGGGATAAATCGTTTTCGAGTTATTAGCGAAAAATTGAGTCGAAGTTCGAACATGTCGATTTTGTTCGCCTATAAAATTTGATGGCAACCGATCTGAGGTAGCAGACGTTCACATTTGTTGTCTATGAAATGAGTACTTTCAGCCTATATGATAAAAAATTTTCTTCAAATCAGGTAGTCACTTTTTGGCCCTCAGATCCCGTACTAGATCGTTTGGCTTGGGTTAAGGAAAATAATTTGTTGTAAATAAGGGCCGTATTTATGTACGATCCTAAGGAACGCGTTAATAAAGGCTTCCTTAAAATGCACACCTTTAGCTAACCTTAACACAATTTTCATTTCATAAACGTTCCTTTACGCTTTCCTATCTTAAGGACGCCTTAGATTTGTGTTTTTGTTGCTTTAAAAATCATAGGGTCTCTAAATGGAAATTCCATAGAAAGTGTGATGTAGATGGGTGTTTAGAATATCATCACAAGTTATTACACACAGGTAAAACCGCGAGAATTAATGCAGTATTAGAAAAAGAGGCAAATATTATCGCACATAGCTCGAATAAAATATCTAAGGTTCTGCTGAAAATTCTTCCGGTTTATCTAAAAGGACCTTAAGGTGTGTTTAAGGATTCAGCCCTCTTAGATGAAGGGGCCGACTGCAGCTTGATCTATAGGAATTTGGCCTAGGATTTAGGTCAAAGAGGGGTGTAAGGGCACCACTGTGCATTCAAAGGATCCGAGATGATGTTCGGAGGGACGAAAACTCGGAAATTAGTTATTAGTACTCTTTCGGTGCCTGTTTTAGGCATAAAGAGTAGAAATTATGAATTGAATGGGGTACGAACGATGAGCTTTCCTTACCACGACCATAAGCTAGTAGGAGGAGCTATCAATCATATGGCCGATTATAAAAAATGTTCCACTATTTTATTAATAATAACGAAGTTATTCCCAAGTTATTGATCGTGAAGTCTTGAATTGTACAAGAATTGGTAAGTCTTGGAGTCTTTACGGGTCGTAAAACAGTCGAGGAACGGATGAGCTCCAAGTAAAACCAGGCTATATTGGGCCGAAAAGAAATATCTAAATTATCCGCAATAGTACGTTCATTAAACATATGCCAAGTAGATTTCTCGGTCGAATCATTACATCGTATAGTTAAAAACATTTTAAATTAGATTTTCTGGAAAACTCTAATCGGAACATTCTTTATCAGCCGCTGTAAAGCGAACCATGAATATTTTAAGCAAAACCGCGAACTTGAATGACGGCGGTTGGGAAATAGGATTATTGTGGAAAACTGACAATAAAGTTAGTGGATAGTCGACAAACTGCCCTTAGTAGACTCCATTGTGTATAAAAGGAAATGGATTATGGAGATGTTAATTTCGCTGAGAATAAAATAAATATCCATTCATACATGCAATAATATTAATAATGCAATATATTAATAAAGGTAACTCTTACCAATTATCACGTTGTGAATAAAAAATACGGTCAGACAAAATTTGGTACTTGCCACATTTAGATGTTTTAACCCTAACAAACCCGGGAAAATCACAGTAGTCTTTAAGATTTTGGCTAAAACTCATGGGATTAATTTAAACAGTCAATTGCTCAAGGATCCAGATCTCTATAATTCGATTCTGGAAATTCTACTGCAGTTTAGAAAAGGCAAAATTGGGTACTTGCCACATTTAGCTGTTTTTAACCCTAACAATCCCTTTACATCGTAGAGTAAAATGACATTTTTTTTCAGATTTTCTGGAAAATTCTAATCGGAACATTCTTTATCAGCCGCTGTAAAGCAAGCCATGAATATTAAAAAAAACCGCGAACTTCAATGTCAACCGTTGGGAAATAGGATTATTGTGGAAAACTGACAATAGAAAATTAGTGGATAGTCGACAAACTGCCCTCAGTAGGCCCTATTGTATATAAAAGGAAATGGAATGTGGAGATGTTAAATTCGCTGAGAACAAAATGAAAATCTATTCATACATGCAATAATATTAATAATGCAATATATTAATAAAGTTTACGCTTGCCAATAATCACGTTGTGAATGAAAAATACGGTCAGATAAAATTTGGTACTTGTTATTATATTAATAAAGCAATATTTTAAGCAATAATATAATAAAGCAATATAATAATAAAGGTTACGCTTTGCCATTATCACGTTCTGAATGAAAAATACGGTCAGATAAAATTTGGTACTTGCCACATTTAGCTGTTTTCAACCCTAAGAAGCCCGGGAAAAATCAGAATAGTCTTTGAGGCGTTGGCTAAAACTCATGGGATTAATTTAAACAGCCAATCGCTCAAGGGTCCAGATCTCTATTATTCGATTCCGGGAATTCTACTGCAGTTTTGAAAAGGCAAAATTGGGTTTGGGGGGAATATCAGAGAAATTTTTCTCCACGTAACAATTTTTGAGTATGGCAGGTCTTCCTCATGTTATGATCTCGGACGAATCTTTACATCGTATAGTTAAAGGACATTTTTTATTAGATTTTCTGGAAAATACTAATCGGAACATTCTTTATTAGTCGCTGTGAAGCGAGCCATGAAAATTTCAAGCAAAACCGCGAACTTTAATGACGGCCGTTGGGTAATAGGATTATTGTGGAAAACGGACAATACAAAATTAGTCGATAGTCGACAAAATGCCCTCAGTAGGCCCTATTGTATATAAAAGGAAATGGAATGTGGAGATGTTAATTTCGCTGAGAACAAAAAGAATATCCATTCAAACATGCAATCATATTAATAATGCAATATATTAATAAAGGTAACTCTTGCCAATTATCACGTTGTGAATAAAAAATACGGTCAGACAAAATTTGGTAGTTGCCACATTTAGATGTTTTTTTTTTTTTTTATGTTTTCCCTATTCCAGTAACCCTGGGCATGGGGGAGTTTATTGTTTACATAAAGACCTGCACGTTCCATCGGGTGATACTGCGTGCAGGAAAATAATTTAAATACTATTTTTCAGAATATTTTTAAGACAAAATGAAACTACAAGGAAACAACAATATGCAAAAACAAAATAAAAAAAATACAACCTACAATTAAATACAAATTACAAAATACTTTACTATATATACATTACAATAAAATAATAAATAGAATAACAATTCAAATAATATCAAAATAGGAAATGATAGAATAAAAAAAATAAAAAATAAGAAAAATAAAAATATGGATATATTTTTATGGTCCTATTTTATATCCTATTTTATACCTATACAGATGTCCTATATGGTGCCACCTGTCCAATCTATTTCTTATAATTTACTGTGGTCTATTCCGCTCAAAAACTCCTGAAATTCCCGGCCAAAACTAAAAAGCAGTTCTTCTTTACTGATAGGCCAATTGTGCCCACGGACCATAATTGTTCTTAATAATTTATACCTCTGTGCGTCATGTAAGTGACAGCCAAATATAAGATGGTCATAAGTTTGTACTGTCTGTCCGTCGCACAAGCATTTGTTGTCTTCTATTATATTAAATCGATGTAAGTAACTTCTCGTTGGTCCGTGACCAGTCAGTACCTGTGTAAGTCTACTGCTGATTGTACGTAGCTTTTGTCTGTTTTCTAATTTATTAATGTATTTGTATAAATGTCTTCCTTTCGTAGTTGTCTGCCATCTGTTATTCCATAGCTTGTACGTCATTTGCCTTAATATACTTTTAACTTTAGTCTGAGGGGCTTTACAGTAAGAAATAGGGAGTGTCTCATCCAGTGCTGCAGTTTTGGCCTTCGCGTCTGCCTCTTCGTTACCTATCCGTCCTGCATGTCCTTTTATCCATTGTAACTCAATGTCTATTAGTTTTTCTTTACATTTAAGAAGGCATTTTCTAATGTCGTCAGTAAGTTGGTCATGTAACGTTCTGTTATTGACTTTTTGTAATGCTACTTTGCTGTCAGTGTGTATAACATAAGTACGTCTTTCCGTTTCTTCGTATTCTGTAATGTTTTCCAGTGCCCTGAGAATAGCCAGTTGTTCTGCCTGATTATTCGAACAGTGTTTGTCTAATCTGTACTGTTCCGTGAGCACATATTGGTCACCATTATACACTAAGAATGCACACCCTACTTTATCATCTTGCTTACTTCCGTCTGTATAGATGTGGTATGTTTGTCTATATTCAATTTGTTCTGTACAATCTTCTGTGTTAATACAGGGTATATCTGTAGGATGTTGCCAGTTTGAGTAGTGTACGTCATGTTCAATATCTTTTATTTCAAAGTCCGTTGTGTCTTTATTTTTAAGTATATGGTAGATTTTTGTCAGTTCTGCCGCCAATAATGATATTGGAATGAAGTCAGCCATGACACAAGCAGCTTCATATGAAATGGTCCTGTAACCTTTAATAGCTCTTATCGCGAAAAGGCGTTGGACTCTTTCTAACTTTACTAAGTTTCTTTTTACAGAAAGAGCTTTATGCCATATCTGAATGCCATAAGTCATCATTGGTAACAGGGCCCCATTATATATGGTCTGCATAGCTTCATGCTGTAGTTCCCAA
Organism: Aelia acuminata; assembly: GCA_911387785.2. Taxonomy (NCBI): domain Eukaryota; kingdom Metazoa; phylum Arthropoda; class Insecta; order Hemiptera; family Pentatomidae; genus Aelia; species Aelia acuminata. Next base: position 5,568,449 of record CAJVQU020000004.1, read on the forward strand.
TTCACGCTGTAGTCCCCAATTCAGATGTTTTCAACCCTAACAAACCCGGGAAAATCACAGTAGTCATTAAAATTTTGGCTAAAAGTCATGGGATTAATTTAAACAGATAATTGCTCAAGGGTCCAGATCTCTATAATTCGATTCTGGGAATTCTACTGCAATTTAGAAAAGGCAAAATTGGGTTTTGGGGGGAATATCAGAGGAATGTTTCTCCAAATAAAAATTTGTGAGGAAGGCTAGTCTTCCTCATGTAGTGATCTCGAACGAATCTTTACCTGGTATAGTTAAAGTACATTTTTTATTAGATTTTCTGGAAAATTCTAATCGGAACATTCTTTATCAGCCGCTGTAAAGCGCGCCACGAATATATAAACGAAACCGCGAACTTCAATGACAACCGTTAGGATATAGGATTATTGTGGAAAACTGACAATAAAGTTATTTTTTTTATTTTTTTATTTCCTCCCTACCTTGCCTTTCAGCAACACGGGTGTTGCTAAAAAACTTTATTTATTTTGTTCAACTTTCTCTTGGATGGATTTGCTGTTTTTTCTAGAAATACTGCCTTCTATCCAGGTAGCTATCCAGGTAGCTCGCTGTCCGGTGGTCTTCCATGTGGTGGTCCCCTTCTCACGAGGTTGAACACGGCTGGCCCGACGGCTTCCTTCCACCCGTAGACGAACTCTTTGTAGTACGGGTAGTTACGTTCTATCATCAACTCAGGGAACTGGTTCTCTGTGAGGACATAGAGCCCAGTGTCCCTGAGTAGCTTAGACCTCAGTGCCTCAAAGGCGGTGCAGTTCAAGACGACATGCTCAGCCGTCTCCGGTACTCCGCATGCTGGGCACAGGGGATCGATATCCTTTCCAAAACTATGGAGTTTAGCACGATAGGCCCCATGCCCGGTAAGGAATTGATTAATCCAATAGTCCGGGAGGACCCACTTTGCTTCCAGACGTGCCCACACCGTAGGAAAGTATTTTTTCAAGGTAGAACCTTTCGTGGTTGCTACCCACCGCTGGTTCCACTCTGTGGTAATGTTCTCCCGGATGATCTTCTTCCATTTCCTAGGGTCCTCTTCTACCTTTACCAGGATGTTTTCCGGAAGACCTGCTGAGCCTTCAGTTTTGAACTTCCGATTTAAATTGTCTTCCCGCAGGATGAGGTCGAGAGGAACCCCTCCTGCTAGGACCTGCACCGCCTCATGAGACACAGTCTGATATGATTTCGTAATCCGCAGCTGAGCCATTCTTTGAAATGTCGCCAAACTGCGTTTCTGCCTTAATGTGAGATTCTGGGACCACGCAGGGTAGGCATACCTCAGAACACCCAGAATCACTCCGTTGTAAATAACCATGTTTGCTGGGTATCTGAGGCCCCATAACACGCCTCCCAAGGGGCTCAGGCCATTCAATGTTTGGGCTACCCTGTTTCCCAGGTAGTCCAATAAAGTTAGTGGATAGTCGACAAACTGCCCTTAGTGGACTCTAATGTGTAGAAAAGTAAATGGATTGTGGAGATGTTAATTTCGCTGAGAACATAAAGAATATCCATTCAAACATGCAATAATATTAATAATGCAATATATTAATAAAGGTAACGCTTACCAATTATCACGTTTTGAATAAAAAATACGGTCAGACAAAATTTGGTACTTGCCACATTTAGCTGTTTTCAAACCTAGCAATCCCGCTAAAATCAGAGTAGTGTTTAAGGCGTTATTTTAATATTGCTTAAAATTGCTAATATTTTAAAATTTTAATATTCCTTTATTATATTAATAAAGCAATACTTTAAGCAATAATATAATAAAGCAATATAATAATAAAGGTTACGCTTTGCCATTATTACGTTGTGAATGAAAAAAACGGTCAGATAAAATTTGGTACTTGCCACATTTAGCTGTTTTCAACCCTAAGAAGCCCGGGAAAATGAGAATAGTCTTTGAGGCGTTGGCTAAAACTCATGGGATTAATTTAAACAGCCAATCGCTCAAAGGTCCAGAACTCTATAATTCGATTCCGGGAATTCTACTGCAGTTCAGAAAAGGCAAAATTGGGTACTCTCCACATTTAGCTGTTTTTAACCCTAACAAACCCTTTACATAGTATACTTAAAGTACATTTTTTATTAGATTTTCTGGAAAATTCTAATCGGAACATTCTTTATCAGCCGCTGTAAAGCGCGCCACGAATATATAAACGAAACCGCGAACTTCAATGACAACCGTTAGGATATAGGATTATTTTGGAAAAGTGACAATAAAAAGTTAGTGGAAAGTCGACAAATTACCCTTAGTAGACTCTACTGTGTAGAAAAGGAAATGGATTGTGGAGATGTTAGTTTCGCTGAGAATAAAATGAATATCCATTCATACATGCAATAATATTAATCATGCAATATGTTAATAAAGTTTACGCTTGCCAATTATCACGTTGTTAATGAAAAATACGGTCAGATAAAATTTGGTACTTGCCACCTGTAGCTGTTTTCAACCCTTTCAAACCCGAGAAAATCAAAGTAGTCTTTGAGGCGTTGGCTAAATCTCATGGGATTAATTTAAACATTCAATTGCTCAAGGGTCCCGATCTCTATAATTCGATCCCGGGAATTCTACTGCAGTTTAGAGAAGGGAAAATTGTGTTTGGGGGGAATATCAGAGATCATTTTCTCCAAATAATAATTTTTGAGGATGGCAATTCTTCCTCATGTAATGGTCTCGGACGAATCTTTACATCGCATAGTTAAAAGACATTTTTTTTTTAGATTTTCTAGAAAATACTAATCGGAACATTCTTTATCAATCGCTGTGAAGCGAGCCATGAAATATTTCAGCAAAACCGCGAACTTTATTGACGGCCGTTGGAAAATAGGATTATTGTGGAAAACAGACAATACAAAATTAGTGGATAGTCGACAAACTGCACTTAAAGGACTCTATTGTATATAAAAGGAAATGGATTGTAGAGATGTTAATTTCGCTGAGAATAAAAAGAATATTTATTCATACATGCAATAATATTAATCATGCAATATGTTAATGAAGGTCATGCTTGCCAATTATCACGTTTTGAATGAAAAATACGGTCAGATAAAATTTGGTACTTGCCACATTTAGCTGTTTTCAAACCTAGCAATCTCGCTAAAATCAGAGTAGTGTTTAAGGCGTTATTTTAATATTGCTTAAAATTGCTAATATTTTAAAATTTTAATATTCCTTTATTATATTAATAAAGCAATACTTTAAGCAATAATATAATAAAGCAATATAATAATAAAGGTTACGCTTTGCCATTATTACGTTGTGAATGAAAAAAACGGTCAGATAAAATTTGGTACTTGCCACATTTAGCTGTTTTCAACCCTAAGAAGCCCGGGAAAATGAGAATAGTCTTTGAGGCGTTGGCTAAAACTCATGGGATTAATTTAAACAGCCAATCGCTCAAAGGTCCAGAACTCTATAATTCGATTCCGGGAATTCTACTGCAGTTCAGAAAAGGCAAAATTGGGTACTCTCCACATTTAGCTGTTTTTAACCCTAACAATCCCTTTACATAGTATACTTAAATGACATTTTTTTTTAGATTTTCTGGAAAATTCTAATCGGAACATTCTTTATCAGCCGCTGTAAAGCGAGCCATGAATATTTAAAAAAACCGCGAACTTCAATGACAACCGTTGGGAAATAGGATTATTGTGGAAAACTGACAATACAAAATTAGTTGATAGTCGACAAACTGCCCTTTATAGACCCTATTGTATATAAAAGGAAATGGAATGTGGAGATGTTAAATTCGCTGAGAACAAAATGAAAATCCATTCATGCATGCAAAAATATTAATAATGCAAAATATTAATAGAGGTTACGCTTGCCAATTACCATTATCAGGTTGTGAATAAAAAATACGGTCAGATAAAATTTGGTACTTGCCACATTTAGCTGTTTTCAACCCTAACAAACCCGGGAAAATCAGAATAGTCTTTGGGGCGTTGGCTAAAACTCATGGGATTATTTTAAACAGCCAATTGCTCAAGAGTCCAGATCTCAATAATTTGATCCCGGGAATTCTATTGCAGTTTAGAAAAGGCAAAATTGGGGTGGGGGGAATATAAGAAAAATGTTTTTCCAAATAAACATTTGTGAGGAAGGCCGGTCTTCCTAAATTCCTATAGGTTATTTTTTATTAGATTTTCTGGAAAATACTAATTGGAACATTCTTTATTAGCCGCTGTAAAGCGAGCCATGAAAATTTTAAGCAAAACCGCGAACTTCAATGACGGCCGTTGGGAAATAGGATTATTGTGGAAAACTGACAATAAAAAGTTAGTGGAAAGTCGACAAATTACTCTTAGTAGACTCTACTGTGTAGAAAAGGAAATGGATTGTGGAGATGTTAGTTTCGCTGAGAATAAAAAGATTATTCATGCATACGCTTGCCAATTACCATTATCACGTTGTGAATGAACAATACGGTCAGATAAAATTTGGTACTTGCCACATTTAGCTTTTTTCAACCTTAGCAATCCCGATAATATCAGAGTAGTCTTTGAGGCGTTGGCTAAAACTCATGGGATTAATTTAAACATTCAATTGCTCAAGGGTCAAGATCTCTATAATTCGATCCCGGGAATTCTACTGCAGTTTAGAGAAGGGAAAATTGGGTTTAGGGGGAATATCAGAGAATCTTTTCTCCAAATAAAAATTTTTGAGGATGGCAGATCTTCCTCATATAATGATCTCGGACGAATCTTTACATCGTATAGTTAAGGTCATTTTTTATTAGATTTTCTGGAAAATACTAATTGGAACATTCTTTATCAGCCGCTGTAAAGCGAGCCATGAAAATTTTAAGCAAAACCGCGAACTTCAATGACGGCCGTTGGGAAATAGGATTATTGTGGAAAACTGACAATAAAAAATTAGTGGAAAGTCGACAAATTATGGTACCCTTAGTAGACTCTAATGTGTAGAAAAGGAAATGGATTGTGGAGATGTTAGTTTCGCTGAGAATAAAATGAATATCCATTCATACATGCAATAATATTAATAACGCAATATATTAATGAAGGTTACGCTTGCCAATTATCACGTTGTGAACGAAAAATACGGTCAGACCAAATTTGGTACTTGCCACATTTAGCTCTTTTCAACCCTAAGAAGCCCGGGAAAATCAGAATAGTCTTTAAGGTGTTGGCTAAAACTCATGGGATTACTTTAAACAGCCAATTGCTCAAGAGTCAAAATCTCTATAATTTGATCCCGGCAATTCTATTGCAGTTTAGAAAAGGAAAAATTGGGTTGGGTAGAATATCAGAAAAATGTTTTTCCAAATTAAAATTTGTGAGGAAGGCTGGTCTTCCTAAATTCCTAAAGGACATTTTTGATTAGATTTTCTGGAAAATACTAATCGGAACATTCTTTATCAGTCGCTGAGAAACGAACTATTAGAATTTTAAGCAAAACCGCGAATTTTAATGACGGCCGTTGGAAAATAGGATTATTGTGGAAAACTGACAATACAAAATTAGTGAATAATCGAAAAACTGCACTTAGTGGGCTCTCTTGTATATAAAAGGAAATGGATTGTAGAGATGTTAATATCGCTGAGAATAAAAAGAATATTCATTCATACATTATTTTTTTATTAACGACTTTATTACAACGCGAGGTCATATGTCGTTCCCTAACAATCCATCCCGCCATTTTTTCCTGTCCTGATAGTCGTCTTCTTGCAATCCTCTTGCTGCCATAGCTTCTTGTAGTCCGTCCATCCATTTCTTTTCAGGACGACCTCTCTTTCTTCTTTCACTTGGAACATGCTTCAGTAACCTCTTAGGCCACCGGTCGTCCGTCATCCTCATGACGTGTCCGAACCATCTCAGCTTTCTTGTTGCGATAGTATGAAGGATATTAATTGGTTCTTGGACTATTTCCCTTATGATATTATTCGGGACATGTTGGATTCGAGATATCCCACAGCTACGTCTCCAAAAATCCATTTCCATTGCAACAAGTTTTTTTGCTGAGGCTGTTGAAATTTTCCAGGTTTCAGAGGCATAAAGTACGGTACTGATTATAAAAGCATAGAATATTCTTTTTTTGGTTGAAGTTGGACATTCTTATTCCATAGAACAGAATTTAATATTTGGATAGTCTTTCTACCTCTAATTACTTTTTCATCAATATCCATATTGCTGTTCCCCTTCGATAGCCACTTGCCCAGATATTTAAACTGTTCAGTTTGGGTCAAATCCCATTCTCCAACATTTATTGAGGAGTTCCCACTACTATTAAATGCCATATATTCCGTTTTAGTTGTGCTGACTTCCAGCCCCCCTGCCGTATAGGCTTCTAGCAACTTCCTCATCATAAATGACGCATCTTCTTCATCGTTTGCAATAATGACCTGTTCATCAGCAAATTGTAAATTGTACAAAACATTTTCATCTATGGCAACCCCCATACCAGTACACTTCCTTTTCCATAGGCTAAGGATGCACTCCACATAAATATTAAATAGGAGAGGTGAGAGCGAACAGCCCTGCTTTAGGCCTTTAGTAATTGGGAATTCTTTTGATAGTCCATACTTAAGCTTGACCCTTGCTGTCGCATGCGAATACAGTCCCTTTATAGCTCGAATCAAGTATTGGCTTACTCCTATGTTTTCCAAAGCGTTCCATAGTTTGCTAAGAGGCACCGTGTCATATGCTTTTTGAAGATCAACAAATATTAAATTTATTTCTTTATTATGAGCCTTTAATTTTTCTATCAGTTAAGTGAGGGTAAATATATGATCTGTACAAGACCTACCACGCCTAAATCCGGCTTGTTCCTCAGGAATCATATGTCTACACTCATCCATTAACCTCTTGTTGAGTATTCTGCCAAACAGTCGGCTTAAGCTGCTAGTTACAGTGATCCCTCTGTAATTTGTACACTGTCGTTTGCTCCCTTTTTTATCGATTGGAGTGATATGGCCCTCTTTCCATTCGCTAGGAACTGTCCCTTGTTTTATGCAGAGTGACATGAACTCGGCCAATTTCTTTTTTAGCTCCAAAGATCCGTATTTAATCAACTCTATGGGAATGTTTCCTGGTCCAGGTGCTTTTCCGTTTTTCATGTCCCTTAGTGCACAGTCCAATTCATCTACAGAGACTTCGACTACGAGAGTGTCAGCTTCATTTATACAATCCTGGGTTTCTTCTAATTTGAATTCATTCCGATCCTCTTGCATGAGCTTAGTGAAATACTCTACCCATCGTTTTTCTTCTATGAGATTAATTTTAACATTTTCTCGCTTTGGGTTCTTAACGGATTTGAGGATTTTCCACGCTTCTGTCGAATTTGTCCGTGCATACAGCAATCAATGTATTCGCAGTTATTATTCCAGAAATCATCGATAGCTTTCTTTCTCTTCCTTTTAACCTCTCTATTGCTTCTCACCATATTTTCCAACTGTTCTACAGTTTTCACTACCTCCTACTCTAGCATTTAAATCTCCGATCCAAAGGAGTATCTTCCTATCGGCTACATGCTCAGACTGTCCCCTCAGGTTCTCGTAGCATTCATACATGCAATAATATTAATAATGCAATATATTAATATAGGTTACGCTTGCCAATTATCACGTTGTGAATGAAAAATACGGTCAGACCAAATTTGGTACTTGCCACATTTAGCTGTTTTCAACCCTTAGAAGCCCGGGAAAATCAGAATAGTCTTTGGGGCGTTGGCTAAAACTCATGGGATTTATTTAAACAGCCAATTGCTCAAGATTCCAGATCTCTATAATTTTATCCCGGGAAATCAACTGCAGTTTAGATAAGGCAAAATTGGGCTGGGGGGGAATATCATAAAAATGTTTTTCCAAATAAAAATTTGTGAGGAAGGCTGGTCTTCCTAAATTCCTATAGGAAATTTTTTATTAGATTTTCTGGAAAATACTAATTGGAACATTCTTTATCAGCCGCTGTAAAGCCAGCCATGAAAATTTTAAGCAAAACCGCGAACTTCAATGACGGCAGTTGGGAAAAAGGATTATTGTGGAAAACTGACAATAAAAAGTTAGTGGAAATATCCATTCATACATGCAATAATATTAATAATGCAATATGTTAACAAAAGGTTACGCTTGCCAATTATCACGTTGTGAATGAAAAATGCGGTCAGACCAAATTTGGTACTTGCCACATTTAGCTGTTTTCAAACCTAACAAACTCGAGAACATTAGAGTAGTCTTTGAGTGTTGGCTAAAACTCGTGGGATTAATTTAAACATTTAATTGCTCAAGGGTCAAGATCTCTATAATTCGATCCCGGGAATTCTACTGCAGTTTAGAGAAGGGAAAATTGGGTTTAGGGGGAATATCAGAGAATTTTTTCTCCAAATAAAAATTTTTGAGGATGGCAGGTTTTCCTCATATAATGATCTCGGACGAATCTTTACATCGTATAGTTAAAGGACATTTTTTTATTAGATTTTCTGGAAAATACTAATTGGAATATTCTTTATCAGCCGCTGTAAAGCGAGCCATGAAAATTTTAAGCAAAACCGCGAACTTCAATGACGGCAGTTGGGAAATAGGATTATTGTGGAAAACTGACAATAAAAAGTTAGTGGAAATATCCATTCATACATGCAATAATATTAATAATGCAATATGTTAACAAAAGGTTACGCTTGCCAATTATCACGTTGTGAATGAAAAATGCGGTCAGACCAAATTTGGTACTTGCCACATTTAGCTGTTTTCAAACCTAACAAACTCGAGAACATTAGAGTAGTCTTTGAGGGTTGGCTAAAACTCATGGGATTAATTTAAACAGCCAATTGCTCAAGAGTCCAGATCTCTATAATTTGATCCCGGGAATTCTATTGCAGTTTAGAAAAGGCAAAATTGGGTTGGGGGGAATATAAGAAAAATGTTTTTCCAAATAAAAATTTTTGAGTATGGCATGTCTTCCTCACAAAATGGTCTCGGACGAATCTTTACATCGTATAGTTAAAGGACATTTTTTTATTAGATTTTCTGGAAAATACTAATTGGAATATTCTTTATCAGCCGCTGTAAAGCGAGCCATGAAAATTTTAAGCAAATACAAAATCATTGAATAGTCGACAAACTGCACTTAGTGGACTCTATTGAATATAAAAGGAAATGGATTGTAGAGATGTTAATTTCACTGAGAATAAAATAAATATCCATTCATACATGCAGTTATATAAATAATGCAATATATTAATAAAGTTTATGCTTGCCAATTATCACGTTGTGAATGAGAAATATGGTTAGATAAAAATTTGGTACTTGCCACATTTAGCTGTTTTCAACCCTAAAAAACCCGAGAAAATCAGAGTAGTCTTTGAAGCGTTGGCTAAAACTCATAGTATTAATTTAAACAGCCAATCACTCAAGGGTCCAGATCTCTACATTTCGATTCCGGGAATTTTACTGCAGTTTAGAAAAGGCAAAATTGGGTACTCTCCACATTTAGCTGTTTTCAACCCTAACAATCCCTTTACATCGTATAGTTAAATGACATTTTTTATTAGATTTTCTGGAAAATTCTAATCGGAACATTCTTTATCAGCCGTTGTAAAGCAAGAAATGAATATTTAAACAAAACCGCGAACTACAATGACAACCGTTGTGAAATAGGATTATTGTGGAAAACTGACAATACAAAATTAGTGGATAGTCGACAAACTGCCCTTAGTAGACCCAATTGTATATAAAAGGAAATGGAATGTAGAGATATTAAATTTGCTGAGAACAAAATGATTATCCATTCATACATGCAATAATATTAATAATGCAATATATTAATAAATGTTACGCATTCCATTTATCACGTTGTGAATGAAAAATACGGTCAGATAAAATTTGGTACTTGCCACATATAGCTGTTTTCAACCCTACCAAACCCGAGAAAATCAAAGTAGTCTTTGGGGCGTTCGCTAAAACTCATGGGATTTATTTAAACAGCCAATTGCTCAAGATTCCAGGTCTCTATAATTTTATCCTGGGAAATCAACTGCAGTTTAGATAAGGCAAAATTGGGCTGGGGGGGAATATCAGAAAAATGTTATTCCAAATAAAAATTTGTGAGGAAGGCTGGTCTTCCTAAATTCCTATAGGAAATTTTTTATTAGGTTTTCTGGAAAATACTAATTGGAACATTCTTTATCAGCCGCTGTAAAGCCCGCCAAGAAAATTTTAAGCAAAACCGCGAACTTCAATGACGGCAGTTGGGAAAAAGGATTATTGTGGAAAACTGACAATAAAAAGTTAGTGGAAATATCCACTCATACATGTAATAATATTAATAATGCAATATGTTAACAAAAGGTTACGCTTGCCAATTATCACGTTGTGAATGAAAAATAAGGTCAGACCAAATTTGGTACTTGCCACATTTAGCTGTTTTCAACCCTAAGAATCTTGGCAAAATCAGAATAGTCTTTAAGGCGTTGGCTAAAACTCAAGGGATTAATTTAAACAGCCAATTGCTCAAGAGTCCAGATCTCTATAATTTGATCCCGGGAATTCTATTGCAGTTTAGAAAAGGCAAAATTGGGTTGGGGGGAAAATAAGAGAAATGTTTTTCCAAATAAAAATTTGTGAGGAAGGCTGGTCTTCCTAAATTCCTAAAGGACATTTTTTATTAGATTTTCTGGAAAATACTAATCGGAACATTCTTAATCAGTCGCTGTGAAGCGAGCCATGAAAACTTTAAGCAAAACCGCGAACTTTAATGACGGCCGTAGGAAATAGGATTATTGTGGAAAACTGACAATACAAAATCATTGAATAGTCGACAAACTGCACTCAGTGGACTCTATTGTATATAAAAGGAAATGGATGGTAGAGATGTTAATTTCACTGAGAATAAAATAAATATCCATTCATACATGCAATTATATAAATAATGCAATATATTAATAAAGTTTATGCTTGCAAATTATCACGCTGTGAATGAGAAATATGGTGAGATAAAAATTTGGTACTTGCCACATTTAGCTGTTTTTAACCCTAAAAAACCCGAGAAAATCAGAGTAGTCTTTGAAGCGTTGGCTAAAACTCATAGTATTAATTTAAACAGTCAATCACTCAAGGGTCCAGATCTCTATATTTCGATTCCGGGAATTTTACTGCAGTTTAGAAAAGGCAAAATTGGGTACTCTCCACATTTAGCTGTTTTCAATCCTAACAATCCCTTTACATCGTATAGTTAAATGACATTTTTTATTAGATTTTCTGGAAAATTCTAATCGAAACATTCTTTATCAGCCGTTGTAAAGCAAGAAATGAATATTTAAACAAAACCGCGAACTACAATGACAACCGTTGGGAAATAGGATTATTGTGGAAAACTGACAATACAAAATTAGTGGATAGTCCACAAACTGCCCTTAGTAGACCCAATTGTATATAAAAGGAAATGGAATGTAGAGATATTAAATTTGCTGAGAACAAAATGATTATCCATTCATACATGCAATAATATTAATAATGCAATATATTAATAAATGTTACGCTTTCCATCTATCACGTTGTGAATGAAAAATACGGTCAGATAAAATTTGGTACTTGCCACATATAGCTGTTTTCAACCCTAAGAAGCCCGGGAAAATCAAAGTAGTCTTTGGGGCGTTGGCTAAAACTCATGGGATTTATTTAAACAGCCAATTGCTCAAGATTCCAGATCTCTATAACTTTATCCCGGGAAATCAACTGCAGTTTAGATAAGGCAAAATTGGGTTGAGGGGGAATATCAGAAAATTTTTTTTCCAAATAAAAATTTGTGAGGAAGTCTGGTCTTCCTAAATTCCTATAGGAATTTTTTTATTAGATTTTCTGGAAAATACTAATTGGAACATTCTTTATTAGCTGCTGTAAAGCGAGCCATGAAAATGTTGAGCAAAACCGCGAACTTCAATGACGGCCGTTGGGAAATAGGAGTATTGTGGAAAACTGACAATAAAAAGTTAGTGGAAATATCCATTCATACATGCAATATTAATAATAATGCTATATGTTAACAAAAGGTTACGCTTGCCAATTATCACGTTGTGGATTAAAAATGCGGTCAGACCAAATTTGGTACTTGCCACATTTAGCTGTTTTTTAACCTAACAAACCCGAGAACATTAGAGTAGTCTTTGAGGGTTGGCTAAAACTCATGGGATTAATTTAAACATTCAATTGCTCAAGGGTCAAGATCTCCATAATTCGATCCCGGGAATTCTACTGCAGTTTAGAGAAGGGAAAATTGGGTTTAGGGGGAATATAAGAAAAATATTTTTCCAAATAAAAATTTGTGAGGAAGGCTGGTCTTCCTAAATTCCTAAAGGATTTTTTCATTAGATTTTTTGGAAAATAATAATCGGAACATTCTTTATTAGTCGTTGTGAAGCGAGACATTAAAAGTTTAAGCAGAACCGCGAACTTTAATGACGGCCGTTGGGAAATAGGATTATCGTGGAAAAATGACAATACAATATTAGTAGATAGTCGACAAACTGCACTTAATGGACTCTATTGCATATAAAAGGAAATGGAATGTGGAGATATTAAATTCGCTGAGAATAAAATGAATATCCATTCATACATGCAATAATATTAATAATGCAATATATTAATAAATGTTACGCTTTCCATTTATCACGTTGTGAATGAAAAATACGGTCAGATAAAATTTGGTACTTGCCACATATAGCTGTTTTCAACCCTACCACACCCGAGAAAATCAAAGTAGTCTTTGAGGCGTTGGCTAAATCTCAGGGGATTAATTTATACATTCAATTGCTCAAGGGTCCAGATCTCTATAATTCGATCCCGGGAATTCTACTGCAGTTTAGAGAAGGGAAAATTGGGTTTGGGGGGAATCGGAACATTCTTTATTAGTCGCTGTGAAGCGAGCCATGAAAATTTCAAGCAAAACCGCGAACTTTAATGACGGCCGTTGGGAAATAGGATTATTCTGGAAAACGGACAATACAAAATTAGTGGATAGTCGAAAAACTGCACTGAATGGACTCTATTGTATATAAAAGGAAATGGATTGTATGGATGTTAATTTCGCGGTGAAATAAAAGAATATTCATTCATATATGATATAATATTAATCATGCAATATGTTAATAAAGGTTATGCCTCCAATTATCACGTTGTGAATGAAAAATAAGGTCAGAGAAAATTTGGTACTTGCCACATTTAGCTGTTTTCAACCCTAGCAATTCCGATAATATCAGAGTAGTCTTTGAGGCGTTATTTTAATATTGCTTATAATTGCTAATATTTTAATATTGCTTTATTATATTAATAAAGCAATATTTTAAGCAATAATATTAATAAAGCAATATAATAATAAAGGTTACGCTTTGCCATTATCACGTTGTGAATGAAAAATATGGTCAGATAAAATTTGGTACTTGCCACATTTAGCTGTTTTCAACCCTAAGAAGCCCGGGAAAATCAGAATAGTCTTTGGGGCGTTGGCTAAAACTCATGGGATTTATTTAAACAGCCAATTGCTCAAGAATCCAGATCTCTATAATTTTATCCCGGGAAACCAACTGCAGTTTAGATAAGGCAAAATTGGGTTGATAAAATTTTTTTTCCAAATAAAAATTTGTGAGGAAGGCTGGTCTTCCTAAATTCCTATAGAAATTTTTTTATTAGATTTTCTGGAAAATACTAATTGGAACATTCTTTATTAGCTGCTGTAAAGCGAGCCATGAAAATTTTAGGCAAAACCGCGAACTTCAATGACGGCCGTTGGGAAATAGGATTATTGTGGAAAACTGACAATAAAAAGTTAGTGGAAATATCCATTCATACATGCAATAATTTTAATAATGCAATATGTTAACAAAAGGTTACGCTTTCCAATTATCACGTTATGAATGAAAAATGCGGTCAGACCAAATTTGGTACTTGCCACATTTAGCTGTTTTCAAACCTAACAAACCCGAGAACATTAGAGTAGTCTTTGAGGGTTGGCTAAAACTCATGGGATTAATTTAAACATTTAATTGCTCAAGGGTCAAGATCTCCATAATTCGATCCCGGGAATTCTACTGCAGTTTAGAGAAGGGAAAATTGGGTTTAGGGGGAATATCAGATAATTTTTTCACCAAATAAAAATTTTTGAAGATGGCAGGTCTTCCTCATATAATGATCTCGGACGAATCTTTACATCGTATAGTTAAAGGACATTTTTTTATTAGATTTTCTGGAAAATACTAATTGGAATATTCTTTATCAGCCGCTGTAAAGCGAGCCATGAAAATTTTAAGCAAAACCGCGAACTTCAATGACGACCGTTGGGAAATAGGATTATTGTGGAAAACTGACAATAAAAAGTTAGTGGAAAGTCGACAAACTGCCCTTAGTAGACTCTACTGTGTAGAAAAGGAAATGGATTGTAGAGATGTTAATTTCGCTGAGAATAAAATGAATATCCATTCATACATGCAATAATATTAGTAATGCAATATATTAATAAAGGTTACGCTTGCCAATTATCACGTTGTGAATAAAAAATACGGTCGGACGCAATTTGGTTCTTGCCACATTTAGCTGTTTTCAACTAAGAAGCCCGGGAAAATCTGAATAGTCTTTAAGGCCTTGGCTAAAACTTATGGGATTAATTTAAACAGCCAATTGCTCAAGAGTCTAGATCTCTAAAATTTGATCCCGGGAATTCTATTGCAGTTTAGAAAAGGCAAAATTGGGTTGGGGGAATATAAGAAAAATGTTTTTCCAAATAAAAATTTGTGAGAAAGGCCGGTCTTCCTAAATTCCTAAAGGAAACTTTTTATTAGATTTTCTGGAAAATACTAATCGGAACATTCTTAATCAGTCGCTGTGAAACGAGCCATGAAAACTTTAAGCAAAACCGCGAACGTTAATGACGGCCGTAGGAAATAGGATTATTGTGGAAAAATGACAATACAAAATCATTGGATAGTCGACAAACTGCACTTAATGGACTCTATTGCATATAAAAAGAAAATGGATTGTAGAGATGTTAATTTCGCTAAGAATAAAAAGAATATTCATTCATACATGCAATAATATTAATCATGCAATATGTTAATAAAGGTTATGCTTGCCAATTATCACGTTGTGAATGAACAATACGGTCAGATAAAATTTGGTACTCTCCACATTTAGTTGTTTTCAACCCTAGCAATCCCGATAAAATCAGAGTAGTCTTTGAGGCGTTATTTTAATATTGCTTATAATTGCTAATATTTCAATATTTTAATATTGCTTTATTATATTAATAAAGCAATGTTTTAAGCAATAATATTAATAAAGAAATATAATAATAAAGGTTACGCTTTTCCATTGTTAAAGCCCGAATAAAAGTTTATTTTATTTTTAATTTTAGAATATAATTTAAATTTATGTCAACATAAAGTAGTTATATTTTATTTAAAAATAAGTTTAATTTCAATTATGTTTATTTAACAATAGAATGTAAATAAGCGCATTGTTTATAACACCAGGTGGTGTTAATTAGTTAGTTAAAAACAGCTGACGCCACGTGCTTTCCAGTCTCGAGAAAAAAGATTAAGTGTTATGTTCAATATTGCACAAAGTAAACTTTAATGCATCTTCTCAATTTTTTTATTGGAACACCACCAGAGAGCCAACCCTACCACCGGGCCCGGCCTTCATTCATCGCCCTGGCGACCTCCATTTAAACATCGGTCTACAGCAAAAGGTTTATTTTTGTAATTTGAAGACACTAAGTTTTTATTTTTATTTTGTTTAAATAGAAACACTTCTTTAGAAAACATAAAACAACTTAGTTACATTTGTTTATCTATTTTAGTTTACTTTAGGTTAAAATTCACAGTTTTTATTTTGTATTGGTTAATTTTAGATAAACTATACATAAGTTTTCTTTTCTTTTCTTCTTTACTTTGTGGAGGAATCTTTCTTTGTTATTATTCTGTTAATATTCATACATTGTATTTTGTTTTGTGTGCAACAATAAATGTTTTTCTAAACTCATTAATCAATTTCAGTGATATTAATTTTTTTTCAATTGAATATTGAACATATGATTAAGCAACAAAACAGAGTTATTATTTACATAGGAAAATAATAAAATGAATCAGCGAATATTAGGTGTGAAGGATAGTATTTGAATTAATAATAATACCCCTTCCCCTACACTCTGGTCCTCCGACGCTCGGATTTTATTGTTGCACATTTTTTTTGATAATTTTTTATTTTTAAATCTTAGCAAGTAAATTTTTTTCAATTTCAATTTAATATATTTAAATATTTTTTTATTGTAAAGTAGCGGTGCTTAGTTCATTTTAATTTTATCTATCTCAGTATTAATTTTTTACATTAATCTTTAAAATATATGATGGCACCTAAACCTGACCCTAAACAGGAACGTTTCGATAACCTTTTGGCTGAAGTCAATGATTTATCGGATGATATAAAAGAGACCGAACAGTTAAGTATATTGATTGCAAACAACCCCAGTCAGGTGACCCTTTTTAAAGCTAGAGTGTCTAGGCTAGACTCTACATATGAAAAATTTAGAATAATGGCAAATGAAGCTATTAGCTTAGGACAGTCCCTATCGTATATTGATGCAGTTGAGACTTTAAAGGTTCTCAAGAAAGGATGTCGTGAATTATTCTACAAAATTTTAGCCGTAGAAATTAAGGAATTAAAATCTGATTCCCAATCAATTTCTAACAATCAGAGCATTATGGAGCCTTCGACCCGTACCTTAAAATTGCCATCCATCAATTTGCCCACCTTCAATGGGGATGTATCGGATTGGATTTCATATCGAGATACCTTTACCTCATTAATTCATGAAAATCCGAACTTAGCGGAAATTCAAAAGTTTCATTATTTAAAATCTTCACTGAAAGGGCAAGCCGCACAGGCAATATCAGCAATAGTTATTTCAGCAGGAGGTTATGCACAAGCATGGGAAAGTCTGTGTAAAAGATATAACAATAAACGCCTCCAGGCGTCCAATTATCTAGTGAAAATTTTCAATTTCAAACCTATTCAAAAGGCAACATTCAACAGTCTCGAACAATTTTCGCAAATAATACTTGAAAGCGCTGTTGCCTTTAAATCTTTAAATGTAAACGATCCAGCTGGATTTATTCTTTATACGTAGGCGTTGCGATTGTTAGATAATCGAACCCGTGAACGTTTTGAAGCTGAATGTGCCGGAATGCCAGATATCCCAGATTTTGAATTTTTTGCGGAATTTATACATCGGCAATTTTTACAATTACAAGCCAATAACCTGAGCCTAAGTCCTAATCAGCAAGGTGCTACAAATCCTACTCCTTATAGGAACCCTAAACAAGTGGTTTTGACAACGAACGAAGACAGGTCCAATAGTTGCCCGTTATGTCACGAACGTCACAGAATATACCATTGCAAAAAATTTCTTAAACTGAACCCTACCAAGCGATTTGAGGAAGTTAAGGCTCATTCATTATGTGTGAACTGCTTAGTTTCATCTCATTCCTCACGTGATTGTAAATCTATAAATTCTTGTCGGTTATGTGGAAAGAGGCATAATTCACTTTTACATTTTATTAACAACAAAGATGACGGTGGAAAGTCTCAGAAAACAGCGCCAAAACCTCAAACTAATTCACCAGAGCCACAAAATCCTGCCAGTACTGTATTATCCTCTGCCACCATGAGGACCTCATCCATCTTACTTGGAACAGCTGTTGCACGGATTAAAGATATTCACGGAAATTTTCGAAAAATCCGTATTATCATTGACAGTGGGGCTCAAAGATCTTTTATCACAAAGGAATGTGCCAAACGATTGGGGTTACCTCGTTCCCATAATCCACATACTCTGAAAGGATTCGCGAGCAGCCCTATTTCGGGAGGAAAATATCAAACAATTTGTGCGTTAATACCAAGAGATAAATACTATCCACAATTGACCACGAACGCTGTAATAATAGAAAACATTACCGACCTCATGCCTTCAAGTCGAGTTCCTACGGCAGTTGAGCAGTATTTTTCACATTACGAATTAGCAGATCCAAATTTCGCATCACCAGGACCAATAGATTTTCTTCTGGGAGCCGACTTATTTGCTCAAATCCTCACCGGGGAATCATTGTCCACTCCAGAAGGAATGCCAAATGTTTTGAAAACAATTTATGGCTGGGTCATACTCGGTCCATTTAATACTCCTTCACAGGAGGAGAATTCGCAGATTTCCACTCTGATGGCCTCAACCCAAATATTAGAAAATTCATCTATCGACAAGGTGATGAAAAGGTTCTGGGAGGTAGAAGAGGTAGCTTCGATACAACCTAAAAATCCTACCGATTTAAAGTGTGAACAACACTTTGTCACAACCCATTCACGCGATACAACCGGACGTTATATTGTTCGTCTACCGTTTAAGGAAGACAAATTGGAGCTTGGGGATTCATTCCAAATGGCGTTACACAGGCTTCATCGATTGGAGGTGAAATTGGAAAGAAACCCACAATTTAAGCGAGAATATGCAAATGTATAGCAAGAACACTTGCAACAAGAGTACATTTCTCCTACTAACAAACAAGCAAAATACTTTTTGCCTCATCATGGAGTGGTGAAAGACGGTTCTACGACCAGCTTGAGAATCGTTTTTGATGGGTCAGCAAAAACTATTAGCGGGTCACTGAACGATAAGTTGCTAGCCGGACCCAAACTTCAGTTGGATATAAGGGATGTGCTGCTGAGATTTCGCCTTTTTCCGATTGCGTTAATAGCAGACATTCGTCAGATGTATCTGCAGATACTAGTACATCCCGATGATAGGGCGTTTCAACATTTTTTATATAGATTTGATATCAAAGATAGCGTTCAGGAGTTTGAGATCAATCGTGTGACATTTGGGTTATCATGCTCACCATTCTTAGCTCTTAAGGTAATCCGACAACTCGTTCACGACGAAGGAGCGAGTTACCCTTTAGGCAGCAGAGCTCTTGCAGAAAATATTTATGTTGATGACATTCTGACAGGTGCAGACACCATCGAAGACGCTATCGAACTGCAGAAAGAATTGGTATCTATTCTTGGCAAAGGGGGGTTTAAACTTAAAAAATGGGCCAGCAATGACAAAAAGTTGCTACACAGCTTGGAGTCAAATGATTATGAACAAACCATATCACTATCAAATTTGGAAGAGCCTTCAATCAAAGTTTTAGGTATTCAATGGGATTCGTTTGAAGATTTTTTATCTTACAAAATCCAAACTCTGGATTACACCCCGACTAAACGAGGCATCATGTCAACCATAGCTAGGATGTACGACCCTCTAGGGTATTTGTCTCCGGTTACCTTTCGAGCTAAAACCATACTTCAGGCTTTGTGGAAACATAAATTTGATTGGGACGAACCAATAAATAATGCTATTGCCACCGAGTGGAAAACTTTATTTGATACACTACCTGATTTAAGATCAATTCGAATACCTCGATGCATTCTGCCCAATAGGAACTCAGAAATAACTGTTGTGGGTTTCGCAGATGCTTCCTCCTTAGGTTACGCAGCAGTCATATACCTTAGAATAAAAAATCAAGATGGAGTCATCAACACTTATCTTTTATTTTCTAAAACACGCTTAGCACCACTCAAGACTTTGTCAATTCCCAGACTTGAACTTTGTGCAGCGTTATTACTTGTGCAGACAATGGATGCTCTACAAAACTTTTTCAGTAGTTTAAAGGTAAAAGATATCTATTTATTGACTGACTCAACCGTCGTTCTTTCTTGGCTCAATACTCCTCCCTACAAACTCAAAACCTTCGTAGCTAACCGAGTCGTTAAAATTTTAGAATCTACTTCTTTTGAAGATTGGTATCATGTTGAATCAAAAGACAATGCGGCTGATCTTGCTTCTCGAGGAACTTCGCCCTCACTTTTGATAAACTATGAATTTTGGTGGACCGGTTTCCCTTGGATGTATATGGAACCTAAAGGCTGGCCGATTTCAAAATTAAATTACATCAGTCAAGTGCCCGAACTTAAAACAGAATCTTCGAATGTAATGAACATTACTGCGCAATCCGAGATGCCCCAGATAATTGAAAGATTTTCTACGTGGGGCAGATTAGTACGCACCTTTGGGTTAATTCAACGGTTCGTACACAATTGCAAATCAGTTTTAAATGAAAGACGAAGAGGACCTTTAACTGTTAATGAAATTATAAATTCTACTCGCATTCTTATAAAAATTACTCAGGAGTCTTATTTTAATTCAAAATCACCATTGGATGACTCAAATTTGCAGTCTTTGTCACCATTTATCGACAACCAGGGAATCATCAGGGTGGGCGGACGGCTCGCTAAGAGTCCCTTGCCGTATAGTGCAAAACATCCCATTATACTACCACCGAAAGCTCACATCACGTCACTGATTATCGATGACCTGCATCGCAACTATCTTCACGCTGGACCACAGCTATTATTATCATTGCTAAGAAGGCGTTATTGGGTGATAGCTGCACGACGAATCGTTAGGTCGCGCATACATCAATGTGTAACCTGCCATAGATTTAAAGCTAGAAATTACAACCCTATAATGGCCGACTTACCAAGCACGAGATTTGAGCAAGGACGCCCATTCATAAACATTGGACTCGATTTCGCTGGACCATTTATCACAAAGGAAAGCCCAAGGAAGAATTCTGTTCGCCGAAAATCATATGTGTGTCTATTTGTATGTCTCAGTACAAAGGCAGTTCATATTGAACTTGTTTCGCACCTTACGACGGAGGCTTTCTTGGCGGCATTGGACCGGTTTATAGGACGACGAGGTCTACCAAATAGGATCTTATCAGACAATGGAAAAAATTTCATCGGGGCAGATAGATATCTGAAAGAGCTCTGTCAGTGGTTGAAGTCACAAGAGACACAGGATAAAATTGCCCATCATCTGTCAAATCAACTCATCAAATGGGAATTTATACCTCCTGCTGCTCCACATTTTGGAGGAATTTGGGAGGCAGGCGTTAAATCATTCAAACAACACCTTAGAAGAGTCATGAAGACGCAGGTTCTTACTCTTGAAGAGTTCAATACGCTGATCATTCGCATTGAAGCAGTGTTAAACTCTCGCCCTTTATACCCCATGACATCATCACCACAAGACTACGATGTCTTAACGCCAGGCCACTTTATAATCGGTACTCCATTAGTGAGTCTTCCAGATGAATGTAGTGAAATCCCTACCAATCGCCTATCTCGCTGGCAGCTGTTAAAGAAATGTTTAAAAGATATATGGAATAGGTGGCGCTATGATTATCTTAATGCACTGCAAATGAGGAGTAAGTGGAAAACAAAAACAGAAGATTTAAAACCAGGCCTTTTAGTGCTTTTAAAAGAATCCGACGTACCACCTTTACATTGGCCAGTAGGGAGGGTGATCGAAACGTATCCTGGGTCTGATGGGGTAGTGAGAGTGGTGAAAATCAAAACTTCTCAGGGTTTATACACACGCCCAGTTAGGAAACTAGCCCCGCTGCTCCCTGAAGTTAATCTATAAACCAGCTACGTCTAGCATGTGGGGATAAAAAATGATGTAGCTGACTATTTTATTAAGTTAAATATATGAAAATTTAATATAAATTTTGGTGGGCGGTATGTTAAAGCCCGAATAAAAGTTTATTTTATTTTTAATTTTAGAATATAATTTAAATTTATGTCAACATAAAGTAGTTATATTTTATTTAAAAATAAGTTTAATTTCAATTATGTTTATTTAACAATAGAATGTAAATAAGCGCATTGTTTATAACACCAGGTGGTGTTAATTAGTTAGTTAAAAACAGCTGACGCCACGTGCTTTCCAGTCTCGAGAAAAAAGATTAAGTGTTATGTTCAATAGTGCACAAAGTAAACTTTAATGCATCTTCTCAATTTTTTTATTGGAACACCACCAGAGAGCCAACCCTACCACCGGGCCCGGCCTTCATTCATCGCCCTGGCGACCTCCATTTAAACATCGGTCTACAGCAAAAGGTTTATTTTTGTAATTTGAAGACACTAAGTTTTTATTTTTATTTTGTTTAAATAGAAACACTTCTTTAGAAAACATAAAACAACTTAGTTACATTTGTTTATCTATTTTAGTTTACTTTAGGTTAAAATTCACAGTTTTTATTTTGTATTGGTTAATTTTAGATAAACTATACATAAGTTTTCTTTTCTTTTCTTCTTTACTTTGTGGAGGAATCTTTCTTTGTTATTATTCTGTTAATATTCATACATTGTATTTTGTTTTGTGTGCAACAATAAATGTTTTTCTAAACTCATTAATCAATTTCAGTGATATTAATTTTTTTTCAATTGAATATTGAACATATGATTAAGCAACAAAACAGAGTTATTATTTACATAGGAAAATAATAAAATGAATCAGCGAATATTAGGTGTGAAGGATAGTATTTGAATTAATAATAATACCCCTTCCCCTACAGCCATTATTACGTTGTGAATGAAAAATACGGTCAGATAAAATTTGGTACTTGCCACATTTTGCTGTTTTCAACCCTTATAAGCCCGGGAAAATCAGAATAGTCTTTGGGGCGTTGGCTGAAACTTATGGGATTTATTTAAACAGCCAAATGCTCAAGATTCCAGATCTCTATAATTTGATCCCGGGATGCAGTTCTGAAAAGGCAAAATTGGGTTGGGGGGGAATATAAGAAAAATGTTTTTCCAAATAAAAATTTGTGAGGAAGGCTGGTCTTCCTAAATTCCTAAAGGACATTTTTGATTAGGTTTTCTGGAAAATACTAATCGGAACATTCTTTATCAGTCGCTGAGAAACGAACCATTAGAATTTTAAGCAAAACCGCGAATTTTAATGACGACCTTTGGAAAATAGGATTATTGTGAAAAACTGACAATTCATAATTAGTGAATAGTCGAAAAACTGCACTTAGTGGACTCTATTGGATATAAAAGGAAATGGATTGTAGAGATGTTAATATCGCTGAGAATAAAAAGATTATTGATTCATACATGCAATAATAATAATAAAGGCTAAAACTCATAGTATTAATTTAAACAGCCAATCACTCAAGGGTCCAGATCTCTATATTTCGATTTCGGGAATTTTACTGCAGTTTAGAATAGGCAAAATTGGGTACTTTCCACATTTAGCTGTTTTCAACCCTAACAATCCCTTTACATCGTATAGTTAAATGACATTTTTTATTAGATTTTCTGGAATATACTAATCGGAACATTCTTTATCAGTCGCTGTGAAGCGAGCCATGAAAATTTTAAGCAAAACCGCCAACTTTAATGACGGCCGTTGGGAAATAGAATTATTGTGGAAAAATTAGTGGATGGTCGACAAACTGCACTTAGTGGACTCTATTGTATATAAAAGGAAATGGATTGTAGAGATGTTAATTTCGCTGAGAATAAAAAGAATATTCATTCATACTTGCAATAATATTAATAAATAAATATTTTAATATTGCTTTATTATATCAATAAAGCAATATTTTAAGCAATAATATCAATAAAGCAATATAATAATAAAGGTTACGCTTTTCCATTATCACGTTGGGAATGAAAAATGCGGTCAGATAAAATTTGGTACTTGCCACATTTAGCTGTTTTCAACCCTAAGAAACACGGGAAAATCAGAATAGTCTTTGGGGCGTTGGCTAAAACTCATGGGATTTATTAAAAAAGCCAATTGCTCAAGATTCCAGATCTCTATATTTTGATCCCGGGAATTCTACCGCAGTTTAGAAAAGGCAAACTTGGGTTGGGGGGAATATCAGAAAAATGTTTTTCCAAATAAAAATTTGTGAGGAAGGCTGGTCTTCCTAAATTCCTATAGGATATTTTTTATTAGATTTTCCGGAAAATACTAATCGGGACATTCTTTATCAGCCGCTGTAAAGCGAGCCATGAAAATTTTAAGCAAAACCGCGAACTTCAATGACGGCCGTTGGGAAATAGGATTAGTGTGGAAAACTGACAATAAAAAGTTAGTGGAAAGTTGACAAACTGCCCTTAGTAGACTCTACTGTGTAGAAAAGGAAATGGATTGTGGAGATGTTAATTTAGCAGAGAATAAAATGAATGTAAAGATGTTATCGATAGAATCGATTTTTTGAAGAGTTTTTTTTATGAGTATGGTTATCTATTTAGCATGTGCTATAAGCAATCAATAAAAGATACTTTTTTTCTTTCTTTTCGGCTTATTTGTTCTTTCTACATTAGAAATCAATCACTCCCTTTGAACTTATTTAATATTGTGGCGACCGTGACAGGACATTTTATCTCGAAGAGTGAAATTTTTTCGTAAAATGATGAATAAGCTGATTAAGAAAAGGGATGCTGTGAGAACAATTTTTACCAAAAGCTGTGAGCAGTTAGAGGAGCTATTGACGGAAGAAGTAAGTGATATAGAGACCATCAATGCAAAGTGGACAGTTTTAGAACAAAGACACAACGAATTAATACTTTTAGATAAAGAAATAGCCGAACTGTTGTTTCAAGCAGATGAAGAAGATGAGCACCTGGAGGATAAGTATACCATAGAACTGAGCACCTTACAGACCTAGGTACGATACTAGGTATTTTATTATAAAATCAAAGGTTGAACATTTTAATAAAAGTAAAATTGTTACTCATGAAAATGGAGGTTACCCTCAATCAGAGGAATATAAGGTAATGAGATATCCCAAATTAGAATTTGTTAAATATAATGGCGAAATATCGAAATGGATATCATTGGGCACAGTTTTCTTGTATTGATGAAGATAATAGACTTCCTAACGAAATAAAATTTCAATATTTGATTCAGGCTACAGAACCTGGTTCCAGAGCATGTAGTCTAGTTGAAAGTTTTCCTCCTTCAGGGGAAAATTATAGTAAGGCCCTTGAGACGTTGAATGAGAGGTTTGGAAGGAAGGAATTATTAAGTGAATATTACGTTAGAGAATTAATAAAATTAGTGAACAATTATAAAGGTGAGAGGTTAGCTTCTTTATATGATAAATTAGAAACTCAATTAAGAGCACTTGAGGCTTTAAACATAGTAAGTGACAGTTATTCGGTATTTTTATTTCCTTTAATAGAATCGTGTGTCCCTACTGATATATTAAAGGTATGGCAGAGTACGAATACAGACCCTGAAGCTTCCTTTAAAACACAAATAGGAAATCTTATGTTGTTTTTAAAGAAAGAGGTTGAGAGTGAGGAGAGGTTATCTTTAGTAAATCCGAGAGGGAATAGCGATGCGAAAAGGTTAAAGAAGGAAGTAAAAGATGTTGAGGAAGAGGACCAGTTTGCTACGGCAGTTGCGCTGGCAAATTTAAAAATCGATTCCAAAAAAAAATGTGTCTTTTGTAATAATGGACACGACTCAGTCGATTGTTACCCAGCACAAGGCATGCCCATCCCTGATAAGTTTAAAATCTTGTTAAAGGCGGATAGATGTTTTGCTTGCACAAAACATGGTCATTCCGCGAAGTATTGCAGAGTTAGATGTGTGGTATGTAGAGGGCGGCATGTTCCTATAATGTGTCATAACATTCAACGGAAAGAGACCAATTTTCAAAATCATCCTAAACCTCGAATTGAAGCTCTTCTTCTTTAGCAACTAATGAAGTCGATCTTCTTTCTGTGAATCATAGTTTTACAGTCTGTTCCGCTTCAAAAGATGTTTATTTGCAAACGTTTTTGGTTACGGCCAGAAATGGAACAATTGAGAAGCAAGCGAGAGTTTTAATTGATTTTGGCTCTCAAAAATCATATATTACCAAAAAGTTAGTTGAAGAATTGAGGTACAATCCTGAGGATGAAGAGGAAGTTATACACTCTTTATTTGGTGGAAACTCCACAGGCCTAGTAAAACATTGTTATTATAAGATCCATCTATTAAGCTTAAAGAAAGATTTTTCTTGTGCTTTTTATGCTTTAGACCAGGATATAATTGCCCCCTTTGTACCTACTATTCCCAATCCAGAACGATTTAAAGAAGAGCTGCTTAGAAGACGGATTCAACTGGCGATGGACGCAAGCGGGCATATAGTCATACTCATTGGGGCGGATGTAGCTGGGAAATTGTGGTCTGGAGGAAAGAAAACGTAGTCATCAGGGTTGGTGGCTATACAGACATCCTTTGGTTGGACGTTAATGGGTTCCTCGGAGCAACTGAAGAAACCTTCAGTAAGAACAAATACGGCGAATGTAATAACAATGACGTCAATGGTTCAGTCAAGTATTACAGATTTATGGAAACTAGATACAATTGGAATATTAGATCCAGTCGAAAATAAAAAAAAGGAAGAGCGCGATATAGCTACGCTAAAACACTTCAAGGAAAATGCGAACTTCACAAATGGTAAGTATGAAGTAAGCCTTCCTTGGCGTGAGGATGCGGTAGATTTAAACAATAATAAGGCGGTGGCTGTTGGTAGACTATTACGTTGCACCAGGAGAATGAAATTTAATTTACTCCAAGGTTGGGTAGAGAGTGATATAATTGTATTTAATAAAGAGAATTAACACCATTTCTTACCTCATCGACCTGTGATCAAAATTTCAAGCCGAACATCTCTTTTGCATCCAGTTTTTGACGCTCCGGCGAAGATAAGAAACAATGCATCCCTCGATAATTGTTTGGAGGAAGGTCCTAATTTAATTGAATTGTAGCCAACTTGTTTAATGCGCTTTAGAGAAGGAAAGGTGGAGGTAAGCACAGACAAAGAGAAGGTCTTTTTGCAGATCAGCATTCGCCCAGAAGACAGACAGTATTTAAATTTTTTTTGGTTGAAAGAAGAAATTAACTTTGTCAAGTTTACTATACATACCGTTTTGTCGATTTCTCAGCGGGTTTTTGATCCCGGAGGCTTCTCAGTACCGGCATTAATCCAGTTAAAAGTATTAGTGAAAAGGCTTAGGGAAAAGAAGTTGGATTGGGATGACCAACTTGTAGAAAACAATAGGAAGTTTTTTGAAGAATGGCTGAATAATTTAAGTCTTTTGGGAAGTGTTCGTTTTCTTGGAAAAGAATCTAAGAGATTAGAAATCTAACGGAATCGGCTACCTGGAGGCATCTTCCAGGTTACCTTAATCCAGCAGATTTGCCTTCAAGTGGCTGTGTTTGGTAGGATCCAAATGGTGGGAGGGCCCAGTGTGGCTTAGGAATAAGCAAGAAGACTTGTCTTCTGAATCATGTTGTTACGAATATCATTCAATGAAGAAAATTCATGTAATTTTCAAGCAGGTGAAAATTATGTGGAAGGATGTAAAGAAGTTATCGATAGAATCGATTTTTGAAGAGTTTTTTTTTATGAGTATGATTATCTAATTAGCATGTGCTATAAGCAATCAATAAAAGATAGTATTTTCTTTCTTTTCGGCTTATTTGTTCTTTCTACATTAGAAATCAATCACTCCCTTTGAAATTATTTAATAATGAATATCCATTCATACATGCAACAATATTAATAATGCAATATATTAATAAAGGTTATGCTTGCCAACTATCACGTTGTGAATGAAAAATACGGTCAGATAAAATTTGGTACTTGCCTACATGTGGCAAGTACCAAATTTTATCTGACCCTATTTTATATTCACAACGTGATAATTGGCAAGCGTAACCTTTATTAATATATTGCAATATTAATATTATTGCATGTATGAATGGATATTCATTTTATTCTCAGCGAAATTAACACTACTAAGGGCGTAGAGTCTACTAAGGGCAGTTTGTCGACTTTCCACTAACTTTTTATTGCCAGTTTTCCACAATAATCCTATTTCCCAACGGCCGTCAATGAAGTTCGCGGTTTTGCTTAAATTTTCATGGCTCGCTTTACAGCGGCTAATAAAGAATAATCCGATTAGTATTTTCCAGAAAATCTAATAAAAAATTTCCTTTAGGAATTTAGGAAGACCAGCCTTCCTCCCAAATATTTATTTGGAAAAACATTTTCCTGATATTCCCCCCAACCCAATTTTGCCTTTTCTAAACTGCAGTAGAATTCCCTATACCAAATTATAGAGATCTGGACTCTTGAGCAATTGGCTGTTTAAATTAATCCCATGAGTTTTAGCCAACGCCCCAAAGACTATTCTGATTTTCCCGGGCTTCTTAGGGTTGAAAACAGCTAAATGTGGCAAGTACCAAATTTTATCTGACCGTATTTTTCATTCACAACGTGATAATGGCAAAGCGTAACCTTTATGAATATATTGCTTTATTAATATTATTGCATTTATGAATGGATATTCATTTTATTCTCAGCGAAACTAACATCTCCACTATCCATTACCTTTTATATACAATAGAGTCTACTAAGAGATCGAATTATAGGAATTACCGGGATCGAAATAAAGATCTGGACCCTTGAGCAATTGGCTGATTAAATTAATCCTATGAGTTTTATCCCACGCCTCAAAGACCAGTCTGATTTTCCCGGGTTTGTTAGGGTTGAAAACAGCTAACTGTGGCAAGTACCAAATTTTTTTATGACCGTATTATTTATTCACCACGTGATAATATGCAAGCGTAACCTTTATTAATATATTGCATTATTAATATTATTGTATGTATGGATGGATATTCATTTTGTTCTCAGTTAATTTAACATCGACACAATTCATTTCCTTTTATATGCAATAGAGTCTACCAAGGGCAGTTTGTCAACTATCCACTAATTTTGTATTGTCAGTTTTCCACAATTTTCCTATTTCCTAACGGTTGTAATTGAAGTTCGCGTTTTGTTTATATATTCATGGCTCGCTTGACAGCGGCTGATAAAGGACGTTCCGATTAGAATTTTCCAGAAAATCTAATAAAAAATGTCTTTAACAATACGATATAATGATTCGTCCAAGATCAATACATGAGGATCACCAGCCTTCCTCACACATTTTTATTTGGAAAAACATTTTTCTGATATTCCCCCCAACCCAATTTTGCCTTTTCTAAACTGCAGTAGAATTCCCGGGACCAAATTATAGAGATCTGGACTCCTGAGCAATTGGATGTTTAAATTAATCCCATGAGCTTTAGCCAACGCCCCAAAGACTATTCTGATTTTGCCGGCCTTCTTAGGATTGAAAACAGCAAAATGTGGCAAGTACCAAATTTTATCTGACCGTATTTTTCATTCACAACGTGATAATGGCAAAGTGTAACCTTTAATATTATATTGCTTTATTAATATTATTGCTTAAAATATTGGTTTGTTAATATATAAGCAATATTTGAATATTGCTTTATTATTATTATTGCATGTATGAATGAATATTCTTTTTATTCTCAGCGAAATTAACATCTCTACAATCCATTTCGTTTTATATACAACAGAGTCCACTAAGTGCAGTTTGTTGACTATCCACTTATTTTGTATTGTCAGTTTTCCACAATAATCCTATTTCCCAACGGCCGTCATTGAAGTTAACGGTTTTGTTTATATATTCATGGCTCGCTTTACAGCGAATGATAAATAATGTACAATTAATATTTTCCAGAAAATCTAATAAAAAATGTTCTTTAATTATACGATGTAAAGATTCGTCCGAGATCACTACATGAGGAAGACCAGCCATCCTCAAAAATTTATATTTGGAGAAAAAGTTCTCTGATATTCCCCCCAAACCCAATTTTCCCTTCTCTAAACTGCAGTAGAATTCCCGGGATCGAATTATAGAGATCTGGACCCTTGAGCAATTGAATGTTTACATTAATCTCATGAGTTTTAGCCAACGCCTCAAAGACTACTCTGATTTTCTCAGGTTTGGTAGGCTTGAAAACAGCTACATGTGGGAAGTACCAAATTTTATCTGACCGTATTTTTCATTCACAACGTGATAGTTGGCATGCATAACCTTTATTAATATATTGCATTATTAATATTATAATCCGAATTCTAATCGGAAGATTCTTTATCAGCCCCTGTAAAGCGTGCCACGAATATATAA
Organism: Aelia acuminata; assembly: GCA_911387785.2. Classification (NCBI taxonomy): domain Eukaryota; kingdom Metazoa; phylum Arthropoda; class Insecta; order Hemiptera; family Pentatomidae; genus Aelia; species Aelia acuminata. The sequence goes on from CAJVQU020000004.1 coordinate 5,598,442, forward strand.
ACAAAACCGTTAACTTCAATGACAATCGTTTGGATATAGGATGATTATGGAAAACCGACAATACAAAACTGATGGATAGTAGACAAACTGCCCTTAGTAGACTCTATTGTGTATAAAAGGAATTGGATTGTGGATATGTTAATTTCGCTGAGAACATAATAAATATCCCTTCATACATACAATAATATTAATCATGCAATATGTTAAGAAAGGTTATGCTTGCCAATTATCACGTTGTGAATGGAAAATACGGTCAGATAAAATTAGGTATTTGCCACATTTAGCTGTTTTCAACCCTAACAATCCCGAAAAATTCAGAGTAGTCTTTGAGGCGTTGGGTAAAAATCATGGGATTAATTTAAACAGCCAATCGCTCAAGGGTGTAGATCTCTATAATTCGATCCCGGTAATTCTACTGCAGTTTAAAAAAGGCTAAAATAAATTTGGTGGGAATATCAGGGAAATGTTTCTCCTAATAGAAATTTGGGAGGAAGGCTTGTCTTCCCCATGTAGTGATCTCAGACGAATCATTACATAGTATAGTTAAAGTACATCTTTTATTAGATTTTCTGGAAAATTCTATTCAAAACATTCTTTATCAGCCACTGTAATGCGTGCCACGAATACATAAACTTAACCGTTGGGATATAGAATTATTGTGGAAAACTAAACAGCCAATTGCTGAAGAGTCCAGATCTCTATAATTTGATCCCGGGAATTCTACTGCAGTTTAGAAAAGGCAAAATAAGTTTGGTGGGAATATCAGGGAAATGTTTCTCCTAATAGAAATTTGGGAGGAAGGCTTGTCTTCCTAAATTCCTAAAGTACATTTTTTATTTAATTTTCTTGAAAATTCTAATCGGAACATTCTTTATCAGCCGCTGTAAAGCGAGCCATGAAAATTTTAAGCAAAACCGCGAAATTCAATGACGGCCTTTGGGAAATAGAATTATTGTGGAAAACTGACAATAAATAGTTAGTAGAAAGTCGACATACTGCCATTAATAGCCTCTACTGTGTAGAAATGGAAATAGATTGTGGAGATGTTAATTTCGCTGAGAATAAAATGAATATCCATTCATAAATGCAATAATATTAATAATGCAATATATTAATAAAGGTTACGCTTGCCAATTATCACGTTGTGAATGAAAAATACGGTCAGACCAAATTTGGTACTCGCCACATTTAGCTGTTATCAACCGTAACAAGCCCGGGGAAAATCAGAATAGTCTTTGGGGCGTTGGCCTAAACTCATGGGATTAATTTAAACAGCCAATTGCTCAAGAGTCCAGATCTCTATAATTTAATCCGTGGAATTCTACTGCAGTTTAGAAAAGACAAAATTGGGTTGAGGGGGGAATATCAGAAAAATGTTTTTCTAAATAAACATTTGTGAGGAAGGCTGGTTTTCCTAATTTCCTAAAGGACATTTTATATTAGATTAAGGACTTAATTATTTTTATTTGTTAAAGGACATTTTTTATTAGATTTTCTGGAAAATACTTATCGGGACATTCTTTATTAGCCACTGTAAAGCGAGCGATGAATATTTAAACAAGACCGCGAACTTCAACGACAACCGTTGGGAAATAGGATTATTGTGGAAAACTGAAAATTCAAAATTAGTGGATAGTCGACAAACTGCCCTTAGGAGACTCTACTGTGTAGAAAAGGAAATGGATTGTGGAGATGTTAATTTAGCTGAGAATAAAATGAATATCCATTCATATATGCAATAATATTAATAATGCAATATATTAATAAAGGTTATGCTAGCTAACTATCACGTTGTGAATGAAAAATAGGGTCAGATAAAATTTGGTACTTGCCACATGTAGCTGTTTTCAACCCTACCGAACCCGAGAAAATCAGAGTAGTCTTTGAGGCGTTGGCTAAATCTCATGGGATTAATTTAAACATTCAATTGCTCAAGGATCCAGATCTCTATAATTCGATCCCGGGAATTCTACTGCAGTTTAGAGAATGGAAAATTTGGTTTGTGGGGAATATTAGAGAAATTTTTCTTCAAATAAAAATTTTGGAGGATGGCTGGTCTTCCTCATGTAATGATCTCGGACGATTCTTTACATCGTATAGTTAAAGGACATCTTTTCTTAGATTTTCTGGAAAATACTAATCGGAATATTCTTTATCAGTGGCTGGGAAGCGAGCCATGAAAATTTTAAGCAAAACCGCGAACTTCAATGACGGCCGTTGGGAAATAGGATTATTGTGGAAAACTGACAATAAAAAGTTAGTGGAAAGTCGACAAGCTGCACTTAGTGGACTTTATTGTATATAAAAGGAAATGGATTGTAGAGATGTTAATTTCGCTGAGAATAAAAAGAATATTCAGTCATACATGCAATAATAATAATAAAGCAATATTTTAATATTGCTTTATTATATTAATAAACCAATATTTTAAGCAATAATATTAATAAAGCAATATAATAATAAAGGTTACGCTTTGCCATTATCACGTTGTGAATGAAAAGACTAAACTGTGGCAAGTACCATATTTTGTCTGACTGTATTATTTATTCACAACAAGATCATTGGCAAGCGTAACCTTTTGTTAACATATTGCATTATTAATATTATTGCATGTATGAATGGATATTCATTTTATTCTCAATGAAATTAACACTACTAAGGGCATAGAGTCTACAAAGGGCAGTTTGTCGACTTTCCACAAACTATTTATTGTCAGTTTTCCACAGTAATCCTATTTCCCAACGGCCGTCATTGAAGTTCGATGTTTTGCTTAAATTTTTATGGCTCACTTTACAGCGGCTGATAAAGAATAATCCGATTAGTATTTTCTAGAAATCTAATAAAAATGTCATTTAGGAATTTAGGAAGACCAGCCTTCCTCACAAATATTTATTTGGAAAAACATTTTTCTGATATTCCCCCCCAACCCAATTTTGCCTTTTCTAAATTGCAGTAGAATTCCCGGGATCAAATTATAGAGATCTGGACTCTTGAGCAATTGGCTGTTTAAATTAATCCCATGAGCTTTAGCCAACGCTCCAAAGACTATTCTGATTTTCCCGGGCTTGTTAGGGTTGATAACAGCTAAATGTGGAGATACCCGATTTTATCTGACCGTATTTTTCATTCACAGCGTGATAACGGCAAAGCGTAACCTTTATTAATATATTGCTTTATTAATATTATTGCATTGATGAATAGATATTCATTTTATTCTCAGCGAAATCAACATCTCTACAATCCATTTCCTTTTATAAACAATAGAGTCTACTAAGGGCAGTTTGTCGACTATCCATCAATTTTGTATTGTCAGTTTTCCACAATAATTCTATATCCTACCGGTTGTCATTGAAGTTCGCGGTTAAGTTTATGTATTCGTGGCACGCATTACAGCGGCTGATAAAGAATGCTCCGAATAGAATTTTCCAGAAAATCTAATAAAAAATGTACTTTAACTATACTATGTAAAGATTCGTCCCAGATCACTACATGGGGAAGATCAGCCTTCCTCCCAGATTTCTATTAGGAGAAACATTTCCCTGATATTCCCACCAAACCCATTTAGCCGTTTTTAAACTGCAGTAGAATTACCGGGATCAAATTATAGACATCTGGAATCTGGAGCAATTGGCTGTTTAAATTAATCCCACGAGTTTTAGCCAACGCCCCAAAGACTATTATGAGTTTCTCGGGTTTGGTAGGGTTGAAAACAGCTACATGTGGCAAGTACCAAATTTTATCTGACCGTATTTTTCATTCACAACGTGATAGTTGCAAGCATAACCTTTATTAATATATTGCATTATTAATATTATAATCCGAAAATTCTAATCGGAAAATTCTTTATCAGCCGCTGTAAAGCGTGGCACGTCTTCCAGGACAAACCTCTCAGAATGTTCTCCATCAGGCGTTCAAAGGTCGCAGGAGCGTTGCAGAGGCCGAATGGTAAAACTGTGAACTGCCATAGTCCTGAACCAGTGGTAAACGCAGTCTTTTCCTTGTCAGCAGGGTCCATTTCTACTTGCCAGTATCCACTTTTTAGGTCCAGAGTTGAAAACAGTCTAGATCCTGCTAAAGCGTCAAGGGCGTCATCGATCCTCGGCAATGGGAAGCTGTCCTTCTTCGACACATCGTTAAGCTTCCGGTAATCGACGCAGAAGCGTGTCGTTCCATCCTTCTTCTTTACGAGCACTACCGGAGAAGCCCATGGACTATTCGACGGCTCCACCAGTCCGTCTCTCACCATCTCTTGAAGAGCATTTTTAGCCTCTTCCTTCTTGACTTGGGGAAGTCGACGCGCAGCTTGACGAATAGGGCGTGCATCACCAGTATCGATTCTATGACGCACCACGCTTGTTCTACCTGGCTTTCCTGATTCCGAGCTAAAGACTGCGCGATAGCGATACACGAGGTCCTTGACTTGCTCCTTTTCCTTTCTTGACAGTGACGGGTCAAGGCCTTCTAACATCCTTCGGAGATTCTCATTAGTTTGCTCCTTCTTTGTAGATGCCTGTAGTATAATGGAGGTCACAGACTCTAAACTTCCCACCTTTGTGCCTTTCTTGACAGTAACTGGGTAGCCGTTGATATTGCAAAGACCTTATTAGTAGGTAATACGAGCGCCTTTCCGACAAGGACGCCTTTCCCAACCTCCAGGTCATGATTTCTAGGCTCCAGTAAGCCGGGGTGATTCGGCTGATCCGCGGGGGTTGAAGAATCGAGACAAGCGGCCACGATAGTCTCACTTCTTGCAGGAAGTTCCACGTCTTCACCTAACGTGACTTCTAAGCTGGCCAATTCTCGATTATGCATAAAAAGTTCCTCCCCACTAACATTTACGACTTGCCGTTTTAGGTCTATTTGGAAACCACATGTGTTCATTATGTCCATTCCAAGAATAACTTCTTCTTCTATATCAGCCAATAGTGCTGAATGCGAGACACAATTTGAACCCAACTGTATCTTTACCTTTGCTTCTCCGAATACTTTGGCTACTTCTCTTGTAGCGGTCCTCAGTCGCCACCTGGAGGGTGACAGCCTTTTATCACCAACTATTTTCGGGCCGACGATGGTCTTCGTAGCACCGGTGTCTACCAACATGGCGTATCCAGTGCCGTTGATGATGCCATCCACATATAAACTACCGGTTCTGTGCCCCAATGAGGCTACAACCACAAGGGGAGGGTCTTGAAGACGTTGTTGGGTCGATGTCGCCCTCCAGGAGTCGACCCGTCTTAGTTTCCCTGGGATTTAGGTGCGTCAGTAGCAGCTCGCTTCTTGCAGGCACTTCTGACTCGTGTCCGAGTTCTCCCCATCCCCAACACCGTACTGGTCTCCTTTTCCGAGAATCAAGCGCCTTCACAACTTTTAAAAGCACCTCTTCCAGATGGTTCGGGTTCGCGGGTTCCTGATGCCCTTCGCAGTCGTCGGTACTGTTCATGGCCCGGACTCTTGCATGGCTGCGAGAAGTCTCCGTAGCCGCTTCATACTCCAACGCAGTAGAGAGGGCATCCACCAACAGCTTAGGGCGAACAAGACGCACCGCTCTCTGAAGTTTCGCGTCCCGTAAGCCGTCGACGAACGCTTGGACCGCTAAGCACTCCAACAAACTTTCTGGGGCCGTTGGTTAAGCCAGTCTCACCATCCTGGCAACGTCCGCCTCAAACTCCTGGATCGTCTCTGCTGATTTCTGTTTCCTGTTTTTCAGCTGGGACTGATACACCTGCTCAAGGTGGGCGTGGCCAAACCGCATCTCTAACCGGCTTATCAACAAGTCAAAATCATAGGGGTCGTCAGATTTCAGGGTCTGGAGGACATCCTGAGCTTCCCATCGGAGGGCTACTGTTAAAGCAATCGCCTTATCTCTTGGGGACCACCCATTAGTACTTGCCGCAGCGTTGAATTGTTTCAGGTAATTCGACCAGGACGACTTACCATCAAAAGTCGGTGGTTTTATTCTGGCTCGGCTCTCTATGATGGCGGGTTCTCGTTCTTCCCCTTCTATCAATGGCTGATGGGGGAGCTTTTTTCTGTCGACTGCCTGAACTTTTTCTTCGAGCCTCCTTTCTAATTTTTCAACCTGCTCTTTAAAAGCGGCAAACCTGTCATTTACGCTATTCATCTCACCCTTCAGCCTATCATTCATTTGGCTAGACAAATTGTTCAGCTTGTCATTAATCTCAGCTGAAAAACTTGACTTTAGGCTAGTCATCTTTTCGTTAAGCTTGGCAGACTGGCTGGCCAGTTTGCTATTTATTTCACCAGACAGGTTACTCAGCTTACCATTTATTTCAATAGACAAACTGGAACTAAGACAGGTTATTTTCTCATTAAATTGGTCATTCAACCTATTTATTTCAGCAGATTGGCTGGTCAAATTGTCAGTTAATTCGCCAGACAAATTTGAAAATTTATCATTTATTTCAACTGATTGGCTGGCCAATTTGTCATTAATTTCACCAGACATGCTTGCTAATTTACCATTTATTTCGCCTGATAAATTAGAAAATTTATCATTTAATTCAGTACTCTGGCTAGTCAAACTTGAATTAAGGCTGGTGAATTTTTCATACATTTCCGTCGACTGGATTGCCAATTTTTCATTTAATTCACCAGACAAATTGGTGAATTTATTATCTATTTCAGCCGAAAGATTATTTAAAGCGGCTTTAAAAGAGCTATCTTCAAACACAACAGTTTCAGGATCTATGCCCTGACTCAAGTAGTACTCACGTATGCGGGCCAACAAGATCGCTTTTGTCCCTGTAGTGTCTAAATCCAGGTCTTCTAATTCTCTCCGCAGCTCCGTGACTTTAAGTTCTTCAATTCGTTTACCTGGCATTTTTTTTTTTCTTCTTTAAACCCTACACCTGACACCAGTTGTAACACTTATGTGGGTAACAAATATTTATTTAACTGAAATATACAGTTATCACAATGCCAACGAATTATTACAACTTAAACAATTGAGCAGGTTACAAAAATGATAACTTTATCACACACAATCATATGACTTGAGCAACACAGTCAAGACACATTCTTCAACTATCTCTTTTTTTTTTTTTTTTTTTTTTTTTTTTTTTTTTTTTTTTTTTTTCTGATCCCTCTAAAACAGAAAAACAGGATTAAAATGTGAAATTCGAACCATTAATACTAATGGAACGATGCTGATTTACCTTATTACCTTATACTACCTGTGGTATTTGAAGGTGCGTTGAGTTGATAAGTTATGTTATTTTCGCTGTGGTGCAGCTCATCATGATATCTTAGGAGTTGAGGGGCCTCCGCGTGTTATTATTTATAAAACATAAAATAACAAAAATAAAAGGGAGGGGGAAGGATAATGGAATAGAGGACAGGGCTAGAGGAGAAGGGAGTTAGTGGGGGAGTAACCGTAAGGCAGGTTTATATGATGATGTTAATTGCGTTGGTTGGACCCTTACGGCCTTGCCATCTGGCTGGGAGTAAGGATGGTGTGAGAGTGCGGAATAGGGGAATAACTAACTCCGTTCAGTCTCTGCCCCTTATATATATCGTAAATAGTGGGGCCTGGATCATTCTAGAACAATGTAGGCAGATCTACGTCTCTGTGGACTAGGCCACGGAATGATCTAGACACAAATAGTTTGTTCCAACCGATTATTTTGTTCCAACAAGCGGTCCGGGAGGTTATGCCATATGTTTTTTTTTATTTGCTTATCGTTTTAACGTTTCAATAATAAACTTACTGAAATTAAGAATTTTTTTTACTTCAGAACAAATCTGATTTTTAAAACTAGAGTGGGAAAGAATCCCAAATAGTTGAATCCTTTTAATTTTTGAAAAATGATTGCCACACAATAAAATGTTACTGTATAGACATTATCCTTCTTGTCTTTGTTATTTGTGAATTAATAAGTGTTTCAGGATGTGAAATAAAGACAGAAGAACTCTGATCACTATGTAAGTTATATAGCTTAGCTTAGTTTAGGAGAATAAGATTTTATCATGTGAATACTTAATACATGGAATTTTAATACTGGTATGGATAAGTTCAAAGACTAAAAGTTAAACAGGTACTAATTTAGAACTCTCTACAACTCTCCAGACCTGGTAGCTGTAATTAAAGTGGGCGCATCAGATGATTAGGACACGTCGAGAGAATGCCTCAAGAGCGTTTGCCTCGAAACCTAATGTATAGTCGACCAGGTGGAGCTAGAAGAAGAGGCAGACCACGACTGAGATGGCAGGACGACGTGGAGGACGACCTGCGGCGGCTTGGGGTGAGGCGATGGAGGAATATCGCCCAGGACCGAAACGAATGGAAATGAATCGTTGAAGAGGCCAAGGTCCTATCAGGACCGTAGCGCCGAGGGGAAAAAAAAAAAAAATTTAGAACTACCGTAAATAAGAAGTTAATTAATTGTAAGATCACAAGTTTTTTTTTTAATATTCTACAACCATTTTGTGTTTGTTTAATTTAGTTTTGAATGCTGAGTCAAAATGTTGTTAAATAGTACACAGAAAACTTATATTGAGAATTGTTTTATTTTAGTTTATGTTAAGTAAATTGTAAATTTATTATCGAATCTTATTTTACTAAAGGGTTTTATTCATGTTTGTGATTATTTTATTCGATGCTAAACAGTTAACTTTGTACTTATATTGTTATTGTATTATATTATTTTACTTCATGGCTCTAAACTGATTATTAAAAATATTTTTGAAAGAATTTTAAAAGAAAAATCAATAAACGTACGTTTATTAATTTTTCTTTCCCTTGACACTAGGAGAATGCTATGTATTTTGGATGCTGCCGTGATAGGAAAAGGAAATTAAATTAATAATTTAATATTAAAATATGTAAAGTACTGTATATGCTCAACCCGGTGCTCAGTTTTACTTGAAGGCGGCTAGGTCATGGAAATACCCCTTGTAAGTTATTGGGGCCATAAACCTTCTGTTAGAAATTCAAAATAAGCAAAGCTTAGGACCGACAATGCTGCCGACAAACACCCAGGGAAATACCTAAGAAGATTGTTAGAGAAATTTGTGGCCATAAACCCTAGTTTTGCCCCGGGAAAGAGGCCGCTGGGAAACACGGTGAATATAGAAAGGAATGGAAATTTGAGGCAGCTAGCCAATCAGAAGAAGTCTGGAACCAACAAATCAGGAGAAGTCTGCAGCCAGCCAATCAGAGGAAGTCTGAAGAGAGTGGGGGAAAGAAGACTTATACAGAGGAGAGACAAGTTGAGTGGGGATAAGTAAATAAGCATCGTTCCATAGTATTATGGTTCGAATTTCACATTTTAATCCTGTTTTTCTGTTTTAGAGGGAGCAGGAAAAAAAAAAAAAAAAAAAAAAAAAATTGAGTGGGGAGAGGAGTCGAGTGGAGAATTCGGTGGAGAGAGAGTTCGGAGGTGGACAGAGGTCGGGTAGTGTGCCAAGAGGGCGAGAGTGGATCGAGAAGGGCAGACAACCAGACAGATAGTGAGACAGACCGAGATGGGATGCTGTGCTGAGTCTGAGAGAGCGTCAGAGATGGCAGGGACTGATACAGCAGAAAGGCCAGAGACAACACTAGAGAGTGCCCACCAGACATGGTTAATACATATACAGTACTAGTTGTAATATTGTGTGGTCAGTAAATAATGTTAAATTGCCAGTCAGCATCCATTAACTAATTTGTGTCAGTAAAATATCTTTATATGATATATTAAAGGGGGTATAAATGATTTACTTAATTGGTCAATAAAATAAAAGACATGGTTCAATCTAGATTTGTTTATTTATTATCATTTACCCTATGCCACAGGTTTATTAAAAATAAATATAATTGGTAAACACCTTTGAAAAGTATCCAATTTACATTAAGGCGTATTAACAACATTAATTACATATATTAATTAGATATATGCCGTTTCTAGTAACCCCCACCCGCCTTAGAAAAGCGGGAGACCAGGAACGTAGCAGCTTGCCAATTATCACGTCGTGAATGAAAAATATGGTCAGTTAAATTTAGTAGTTGCCACATTTCGCTGTTTTCAACCCTAAAAAACCCGGGAAAATCAGAGTAGTCTTTGAGGCGTTGGCTAAAATTCATGAGAACAATTTAAACAGCCAATTGCTCAAGCCTCCAGATCTCCATAATTCGATCCCGGGAATTCTACTGCAGTTTAAAAAAGGCAAAATTTGGTTTTGGGGGAATATCAGAGAAATGTTTCTTCTAATAAAAATTTAGGAGGAAGGCTGGTCTTCCTCATGTAGTGATCTCGGCCTGATCTTCACATCGTATAGTTAAAGGACATTTATTATAAGATTTTCTGAAAAATTATAATCGGAACATTCTTTATCAGCCGCTGTAAAGCGAGCAATAAATATTTAAAGCGAAACCGCGAACTTCAATGAGAAAGGCAGGTCTTCCTCCTGTTATGATATCGGACGAATCTTTACATCGTATAGTTAAAGGACATTTATCATAAGATTTTCAGAAAAATTCTAATCGGAACATTCTTTGTCAGCTGCTGTAAAGAGAGCCATGAATATTTTAAACAAAACCGCGAAATTCAATGACGGCCGTTGGGAAATAGGATTATTGTGGAAAACTGACAATACAAAATTAGTGGATAGTTGACAAACTGCCCTTAGTAGACTCTATTATGTAGAAAAGGAAATGGATTGTGGAGATGTTAATTTCGCTGAGAACATAATGAATATCCTAAAGGTTACGCTTGCCAATTATCACGTTGGCAATAAAAAATACGGTCAGAAAAAAATTTGGTTCTTGCCACATTTAGCTTTTTTCAACCCGAACAAATACGGGAAAATCAGAGTTGTCTATGAGGCGTTGGCTAAAATTCATGAGAAAAATTTAAACAGCCAATTGCTCAAGGGTCCAGATCTCTATAATTCGATCCCTGGTATTCTACTGCAGATTAGAAAAGGCAAAATAGGGTTTGGTGGAAATATCAGAGAAATGTTTCTCCAAATAAAAATTTGGGAGATAGGCAGGTCTTCCTCATGTAGTGATCTCGGACGAATCTTTACATCTAATAGTTAAAAGAAATTTATTATAAGATTTTCTGAAAAATTCTAATCGGAACATTCTTTATCAGCCGCTGTAAAGGCCGTCATTGAATTTCGCGGTTTTGTTTAAAATATTCATGGCTCGCTTTACAGCAGCTGATAAAGGATGTTTCCAGAAAATCTTATGATAAATTTCCTTTAACTATTCGATGTAAAGATTCGTCCGAGATCACTACATAAGGAAGACCTGCCTTTCTCCCAGATTTTTATTTGGAGAACATTTCTCTGATATTCCCCCCACACCCAATTTTGCCTTTTCTAAACTGCACTAGAATTCCAGGGATCGAATTATAGAGATCTGGACCTTGAGCAATTGGCTGTTTAAATTGTTCTCATGAATTTTAGCCAACGCCTCAAAGACTACTCTGATTTTCCTGGGTTTGTTCGTGTTGAAAAAAGCTAAATTTGGCAAGAACCAAATTTTGTCTGACCGTATTTTTTATTCCCAACTTGATAATTGGCAAGCGTAACCTTTATTAATATATTGCATAATTAATATTATTGCATAATTTATATTATTGCATGTATGAATAGATATTCATTTTATTCTCAGCGATATTAACATCTCCACAATCCATTTCCTTTTCTACACAATAGAGTCTACTAAGGGCAGTTTGTCGACTATCCACTAATTTTGTATTGCCAGTTTTCCACATTAATTTTTTATTTTTTTTTTTTTTTTTTTATTTAATGCCTTTTTTTATTGAACAAAATTACAAAAATACATTTTCTTTAAGACAACATACTCTTGGTCATTGACCATCAGAGGTTGAGATAGCGACTAATTTTTGTTTTGTTTAATATTCATTGAAAATAATTTGTAAACCTAAAACTTAAACACAAATTGGTTTGTGTACATATTTTGAACTCACAATCGTATACATCAATTGTTATAAGAATAAACAACAACAGCAATATCCCCTCGGTACTATATCCTCTATGCACAATAAGAATATAGAAACAATCAGCTAAATTTCCAAATTTGTAACAAAAATCTGTATTCAGCTGATGTTCATCATCAAAAACATCAATTAAATACATAAATACAAAATAAATTCATTACACATAATTCAATTTAAGAAATAAACAATTATCAATTGGCAACAATTACATAAAATTAACAATTAAATCAATTACAACAATTACATCAAATTACAATTAAATCATTTTACGAATCAATAATTTTAACAATCTCAGTTTTTAATAATTAAATTAACAGACATAAATATACAATAATAAATATCTAAAAAAAAAAAAAAAAAAAAAAAAAAACTACATAAAATTAACCGTTATACTCGCTAATTAATTCGTATCTATATTTCCATGCTTGTTTTGTATAAGACAATAGCTTAGACCAGTTCTTTCCGTTCAAGTACTCTATTAATTCCGACCTACTAATGATAGATTGAGAGAACCATCTAATTCGGATTTCCCTTAACACAGGACACGTGGCTAAAAAATGCACAACATCTTCCCTCTCTTTCAAATTACACAAGGTACAGATACCTTCGCCATGTTGATAATGCCTTCTATGGTTAAGGTATAACAGTTCCCCTCTCAACTTAATTATCCAGGCCATATCATTCGTGGAAAAATTATGGTTCATATAGCCAACCTCTTCACTTAAATCAAGATTTAAGTCTTTATATATTATTGATTCATCAGAAGCAGTACAAAGCATAACTTGCTCCTGAAATATTTCATTTTCTATTTTATTAACCAAGTTATCGAAGATTTTTGGCCAATCACTAATATTATTTATATTTATTTGTATGCCTAAATTGTTAGAGTCTAGTAAATAATTTATGTTTTTAAACCAAAATATATTTTTCTCTATTGCTTTAAATGCCAAAGTATTCGTAAGCCGGTTTTTAGAATTTATAACTTTTGCAATGTATTTCAGGTGTGTTTTTATAGTAAGGATGAAAATGGGCTTTAATTTGGTTTCAACTGATAATATATAATTTGGTGTGTTTTGAGGTAATTTGAAAAGCTTTTTTAAAAAAAAAGTTTGTAGCTTCTCTACTGTATAATATCTTTGGCCACCCCAAACCTGTGCACCATAACATAATATGCTTCTTGATACTGCATTAAAAATGCATAACTTGGATGCAAAAGGAATATCCTTACTATTTATAATTTTATACCATACTGAATTTATCCCTGATTTTGCTGCATTAAGTTTTAACTCAAAATGTAAGTCTAGAGAAAGTTTTGGTGATAATGTAATGCCAAGATATTTGTAACTTTTCACAATTTCAATGCTTCTCCCTCCGAACCTCCATTTTTCCTGCTGTGATAGTTTGCCCCCTCTTCTAAATACTATTATACTAGATTTTATTAAATTTATTTTCATGTTCCAGAGCTTAAGATACCCTTCTAGTTGATTTATCATAAGCTGCAGCCCGGTTGGATCAGGGGATAGTAAAACCAGATCGTCAGCAAATGCTAATATCTTAACCCTGCTGTTTTTTATCAATATTCCTCCTTCTAGATATTCCTCTATGTCATTTAAAAATAATGAAAATAGTAATGGAGACAATACGCCACCCTGCTTCAGTCCCATCATCATTTCAAATTCCTTTGACAACCCTTCCTTGCTCCATACATATCTATACGTATTCTCGTGTAATGCACGAATAATATTAATTAACTTGGAAGAAATTCCTAATTCATAGAGCTTATAGATTAGGGCATATCTATCAATTCTATCAAACGCAGCTGATAGATCAACAAAGAATGCATAAACCTTTTGTCCTTGTATGCTAAGCCTATAGTGTATTATGCTCAGTAAGTTGAAGATGTTGTCAATCGTCGAATATGATTTGCGGAACCCAGCTTGAAATTCTTTTAATATATTTTTTTCACACACCCATTCCGTTAATCTATTCAAAATTAATCCTGAGAATATCTTAGAAACAGCATTTTCAAAGGCAATACCTCGATAGTTGGCTACATTATTTACATCTCCATTTTTGTGTAGGGGGAATATAATTGATTTATTGAAACTTCCGGAAACTATACCTCTATGAAAAATCCTATTGTAAAGAATCAATAGCTCTTGAAGAAAACATTGTAGCGCATATTTAAAAAATTCATATGGAATACGATCTAAACCTGCAGCTTTATTATTTTTAACTCTACTTAAAACTATGTTTAGCTCAGCTATAGAGAAAGGTGCATCAAGAAAGCTGTCCGATATAAAAGGTTCTGCATAGTGTATCCTGGTTGCGTTTAATGGTGGATTATAGAGTTCTCTAAAGTGATCTAGCCAGTCATTCATTTTTATTTCTCCGCCTGCAGTGCCCTTATTATCATATCGTAGAGTTCTAACGGCCATCCAAAATTCCTTCGCATCACTACACTTTTTGATTTCATCTACTTTTTTTAAAAAATATTCTTTTTTTGCTTTTTTACATATTATTTTGTAAGACTGATTTAATTTTAGATATTTTTGTTTGTCATGTTCCGCATTAGAAACCCTAAATATCTTCAAAGCCCTAAAAGAATTAGTTCTAGCAATCGAACACCTATTGTTAAACCATTTTTTATTGTTTATCTTGTTTTTAATTTTATTTGATTTACGGGATGATTTTATAATAATATCACACAAAATATCAAAATCCTGAATCTCATTCAATTCCCATTGTTCGCTTAAAGTATTTTCGATATTTCTTATATATTCAACTTTGTCCTGCATATGCCAATTAAGCTTAGGCAATATCGGGATAAAATTTTCAATATTATATACCTCATTTATATTATAGGATAAACAAAGGGGCATGTGATCAGAATAAATTTGCTGATCCACCACAAAAGAATCAACACAACTCAAAATCTCTCTAGACACACAGCAATAGTCAATTACTGAACATCCCAACTTACTTATATATGTGTATTCTCCGTTATAATCATTATCTATTCTTCCGTTTAATATTACCATGTCATTATTATCTAGTTGTTCTAGCATCTTTTTGCCTTGACTGTTAAATAAATTATCTCTAGATTTTCTATTTTTAAATATTCCAAAATTATTTATAAAAATATCATCGGAAAGAACTTGAAAATTAGACATTCTACAATTTAGGTCTCCAATTAATACAAGATAGGCATCCGGGTGTTCAGAAAAAACGTTACACAATTTTGCAAAATCAAAATCCCAATTATTACAGTTAATATATGCTGGCAATAAATATACCGGTTTACTTCTGTGTTTTAATTCTATGGCAACACAACCTACTATTTCACAATATTTGGCATGTTTACAAACAATATTGCTATTCTTGATACCATAAACAAAACCTCCACTAGCTCTACCGTAACTTACATTTTTTATTGCAGGTATCCATTTAATATTATAATCAGGAAATAAACTAGAGTACAATGTGACATCTTTTGCCTCTACATGGGTCTCATACAAAAGAAAAATGTCCATCTCTTTTAAATAATTAAAAAAACTATTGTCATACCTTTTATTCTTTAAACCGTTTATATTATAACTTACAATTCTAACTTTATAATTTTTTTCTTTAGACGTACCTTCGTTTTGTCGATTAAAAAAATTAGCTAGATTACTGACTTGATTTCTTTCGAAATCGAAAAGTTTCCAGCTCTTCCTCGGGTCTTCTTTTAAGGCTATTATTGTCTTCCAGCAGATCACTTCCAACTTGATTCTTTAGCGGCGTAATCAAGTATTGAATTTCTTCAGGATCATATAGATTTCCCCTAAATTTTACTTTGTTTTTAAAAATAATTGCATTTTTATCGATTTCTTTCACCACTTTTAATACTTCCCGTAGCTCTCTTCTCTTCTTTCTATCAAGAAACGTCCTATCGTGTCCTATAGAAATGTTTAAAGTGTTTAATTTATCCTTGGCTTCGAAAATTTTCATTTTTTCCCTGTATGACATCATTTTCAAAAGAATAGGGCGTGCAACCTGCTCACCTCTACCTATCCTCCTGCAGTCTGAGATTTTTTCAGCCGTGATATTCAGTACAGCCTTATCCAAAATATTTTGAACTGTGTAGAATATATTTTCTGGCTGATCATCATTTGATTCAGGAACATTGTATAGGATTACATTGTTTTTCATTAGTTCTCTATTTAATCTATTTATTTCAACTTCCTGCAATAAAACCTTTTTTTCAAGTTCCGTGTTTTTCAATTTTATGTTTTGAAATTCTTCAATTAGTTTATTAAAACTTTGGCTGATTAGACATAGACTATTGCTTATTTCTTTTGTCTCCTTGCTGTTCTTTTTAATTTCCTCCATAATATCTTCTAGTGTTGGTGACATACTGTTATTTTACTGTTAATCCAGTTATAAGAAATTAATAACTTATCGATATCAATATTGCGAATAATTAAATATCACTGCTGTATGTATATACTATAAATGCATAAGCTATACAGCTGTTTGTTAATGTCTCTGGGATTACTGAAGTAAATACACGGGCTCACCTGTTCCACCTGTATCCACTGGTTTTCCCCTTCTACTCCTTTTCAACAGTCTCATATAATTTTATAGTTCAATTTATTCAATTAAATCACTGTTCTTAGAAAAAAGATTTTACCACTTTATTCCGAACCACTTTAGAAGTAGATACGTCCAATATGTTTACCGCACAAAACTAAAACTACTACAGACCGATGTGAACACGTTCGTGGCCAGCCGCCATCTCAATATATATCAATATCTCAATACCATATATTATTGCATGTATGAATAGATATTCATTTTATTCTCAGCGATATTAACATCTCCACAATCCATTTCCTTTTCTACACAATAGAGTCTACTAACGGCAGTTTGTCGACTATCCACTAATTTTGTATTGTCAGTTTTCCACATTAATCCTAAATGTGGCAAGAACCATATTTTGTCTGACCGTATTTTTTATTCCTAACGTGATAATTGGCAAGAGTAACCTTTATTAATAGGATTTTTGTGGAAAACTGACAATAAAAAAATTAGTGGATAGTTGACAAACTGCCCTTAGTAGTCTCTATTGTGTAGAAAATTAAATGGATTGTGGAGATGTTAATTTCGCTGAGAACAAAATGAATATCCATTCAACATGCAATAATATTAATAATGCAATATATTAAAAAGGTTACGCTTGGTAATTATCACGTTGTGAATAAATAATACGGTCAGACGAAATTTCGTAATTGCCACAATTAAACTGTTTTCAACCCGAACCAACCCGGGAAAATCAGAGTAGTCTTTGAGGCGTTATCTAAAACTCATAGAATTATTTTAAACCGCCAATTGCTCAAGGGTACAGATCTCTATAATTCGATCCCGGGTATTTTACTGCAGTTTAAAAAAGGCAAATTTGGGTTTGGGGGGAATATCAGAGAAATGTTTCTTCAAATAAAAATTTGGGAGGAAGGCTGGTCTTCCTCATGTAGTGATCTCGGACGAATCTTTACATCGTATAGTTAAAGGAAATTTATCATAAGATTTTCTGAAAAATTCTAATCGGAACATTCTTGATCAGCTGCCGTAAAGCGAGGCATGAATATTTTAAACAAAACCACGAACTTTAATGACGGCCGTTGGGAAATACGATAATTGTGGAAAACATACAATACAAAATTAGTGGATAGACGACAAACTGCCATTAGTAGAATCTATTGTGTAGAAAAGGAAATGGATTGTGGAGATCTTAATTTCGGTGAGAACAAAATGAATATCCATTCAACAAGCAATAATATTAATAATTCAATATATTAATAAAGGTTACGCTTGCCAATTATCACGTTGGGAATAAAAAATACGGTCATACAAAATTTAGTACTTGCCACATTGAGCGGTTTTCAACACGAACAAACCCAGGAAAATCAGAGTAGTCTTTGAGGCGTTGGCTAAAACTCATGGGATTATTTTAAACAGCCAATTGCTCAAGGTTCCAGATCTCTATAATTCGATCCCGGGTATTCTACTGCAGTTTAAAAAAGGCAAAATTGGGTTTTGAATATCAGAGAAATGTTTCTCCAAATAAAAATTTGGGAGGAAGGCTGGTCTTTCTCATATAGTGATCTCGGACGAATCTTTACATCGTATAGTTAAAGAACATTTATTATAAGATTTTCTGAAAAATTCTAATCAGAACATTCTTTATTTTATTTTATTTTTTTTATTTTTTATTTTTTACTGTTTTTATTTAGTTTCATTCACATACTAGGTACATACCAACAACTAAGTAAATAAAAACATTCACAAAACTGTGATCTAGTAGACCGTCAGTCCGGAGCTGGCCTTACATATTTTAATACATAACTATGATATTCCAACATAACTAATATTACAAGTAAAAGTAAACAACCCACAAAAAAACAAAAAACAATTAATTAAAATAAACATATATATAAACAATATAACTTAATGTACCGCCCTGACACTTCTAATTTATTACCACTAATATTAAAACAAATAGTACAACAATAACAATAAAACAATTTTTTGTTTTTGTTTTAATTATAATTAAATTCTTGGATAAGGTTTTATCTATACTGCCATGCCTTTTTACAATATTTATATAGCTCCAGCTAATCTTTACCGTTTAGGTAGTATATAACATCTTCCCTATTTAAATAACTCCTACCAAAAAAACCTCTGCTGATTTCCGCTAAAAAAGGACATATTGCTAGGAAGTGCAAGGCGTTTTCAGTTTCTTTTTTATTACATAATGAGCATTTTATATTATTGTTTTGATAAAATCTGTTATAATTTAAATATAATAACTCACATCTAACTTTGAAAATTCATTTAGCGGCACTGAAATTGATTTTAGGGGCGTGTAGGTAATTTATTCCGTAATCATGGTTTAATTGTTTGTATAGCATCATTTTATCAGATTTGTAAGCCTTTTGTATAAATTTTAATTTATAAATTTCTGTTAAGGAATCTCTAAATTCCTGTAGTATTAAGGACCAGTTATTTTGATTATTAGAATGAATATTTATTTGAATGTTATATTTTTCTACCAGTTCATTTAGATCTTTTAGCCAATAGACCTTTTCTTTTATTACTTCATTATTCAGAAAACTTGGTAGTCTATTATTTGAATACGATAAAAGTTTTAGAATGTAATTGTGATGTATTTTTAAGATGTCAATAAATATGGGAACTATTTTGGTTTCCTGTATGTGAATGAGATATGGTGGCGTGCGTTGTGGTAAGTTAAATAATTTCTTAATGAAAAAATAAAAAAGTTTTTCGGTTTCTACATATTCTTTACTTCCCCATGCCTGAGCCCCATATCCCATGAAAGACTTGAAAACACTATTAAATACTTGAATTTTTTATTTAAAAGGTATTCTATTGTTTGCTAGAAAGTTTTTCCACAAAGAATTTATCGCGATTTTAGCTTTTGATAGTTTTTTTTGTAAGTGTTTTTTTAAGGACAGTGTAGGTGTAAGGTGAATTCCCAAATACTTGTATTCATTCACAACATCCACTGTTTGCTTATTGAAAAACCATTTTTCATTTCGACCTCGTTTACCTCCCCCATTTCTGAAAATTACTATTTTAGACTTATTTAAATTAACTTCTGAATTCCACATTTGGTAGTAGTTCTCTAAATCATTGATCATTAATTGTAGAATTTTAGTGTCCGATGCTATCATTATGATGTCATCGGCATAGGCTAGTAATTTTATTTTCCTTCCGTTAACATTTATTGCACCACATTTGCTGTCTTCTGAGTCATTTATGATGCAAGAAAATAAAAACGTGCTTATAATACAACCCTGCCTAAGTCCCATTTCGGTTCTGAAAGGGGAGGTTAATCCTTGTTGACCCCAAACTCTAGTCTCCGCTTCATCATATAAACTATTTATTATTCGTAATATTTTATATGAAATTCCTAATTGACTCAGATTGTAGAAAAGTGCCCGTCTATCGATTCTATCAAAAGATAGAAAGATCATAGTATTAAAATCGATGAAAAAGCCATAAACTTTTCTCCTTTTTATTTTTAAATTTAGTTTTACAATACTATTTAAGCTAAATATGTTATCCACTGTGGAATACTGTTTCCGGAAACCTGCTTGGAATTCCTTAATTATATCATTAGCATCCGCCCATTCAGATAATCTCAGATTAATTAGCCCTGTAAATAATTTGCTTACTGTATTACCTATAGTTATTCCTCTATAGTTATGAACTAAATTTTTATCACCTGATTTGTGCAAAGGTAAAATCATATACTCTTTAAAACACCTGGGTACTTCTCCAAGCTCTATAATTTTATTATAACATTCCAGAAGTCTGTTTAGAAAGTCATCAGGTAAATATTTATAATACTCGTACGGTATACGGTCTAGGCCTGGCGCTTTGTTTGTTTTAGTTTTATTTAAAATAACTTTAAATTCTTCCAGTGTAAAGGGATTATCTAACAGTGGATCTTGTGCCATAGGTTCTGCATATTTTATACATTCTGAGTTTAGTTGTTGATTGTACGTTTCCTTAAAATAATGTTCCCATTCTTGAGCTCCTATCCCTTACCTATAGTGAGATTTTGGTTTTTGAACTTTCTAACTAGTTCCCAGAAACTTTTCGTGTCTCTGACATTCTTAAACTTCTCTACAGTATCATTGAAATAGTTTTTCTTTTTTTGTGTACACAATTGTTTGTAGATCTTATTAAGTTCATTATATGATAATCTATCTTCCGGCAAATTATGTTTCCTATACTTATTTAAAAGATTAAATGACTGTTTCCTTAGTTTTGCACATTCCTTATCAAACAAGATTTCCTTTTTATATCTTTTTGGGTCATAGATATTTTTTACTGCTGATTGTTTAATAATATTAATTAAACAGTTAACTGTATTAAACGATGTATCTTATGCTAATCTACTATTTTTCATATTTACTTTAATTTTATTTTGGTATTTTTCTTTTATTTCTAATGCCCAGTTCAACTTTGGTGGTAGTTTTATTGAATTTTCATTTTTGTTATTTAATTCTGTTTCCAATGTCACTAATATCGGCATGTGATCCGAGAATATTTGTGTACCCACGGTGAAATCTTTTATTAATGATAATATTTCCCTAGAAACACAACAATAGTCAATTACTGATGAGCCCCTTGAGTTGATAAAAGTTGATTCTCCTTCGGGATCACTGTTAGTTCTTCCGTTTAACATCACCAGGTCATGTGTATCCAGTGTTTCAACCAATTTATTTCCTCTGTTGCCAATGGTTTTATCTTTTGAGTTTCTACATGGATTAATGTTGGTAGATAGAAGGGTTAGGCAACTTTTTGGAATTTTCTGTATATCACCTGTTCTGGCGTTTAGATCTCCGATCACTAAATAGTTTAGATTTTTTTCGCTTAAAATCTCTACCAACTTTGAAAAATCCTCCTCCCATTTATTTAAGTAAACTGGTATTACGTTAACTATCCTGTAATTTATATTAATTTTTATAATGTCCTTATCTAATATTTGTGTGAACGTTGCTATATTTTTAATTTTTAAACTTTCGTTTATACCCAAAACACAGCCCCCCCTCGCTCTACCATATTTTACTTCCCTTTTGGCCGGGGTCCTTTTAAGTTTAAAATTAGTGAATATTTTCCGAATTTATCAGTGTTATGTTTTTCTACAAAAGTTTCACTCTAGAATATTACATCAAAACTTTTTACGAATTGGAAGCAATCACTAGTTTTATTACCTAAACCATGTACATTATAAGATAATATTTTTAATTCATGATTCTTTTTAATTGAGATCCTTACCTCACACCTTTTTGACTGCATTATATTTACTTTACTGGGAACACTTTTAGACAAATAATTTACACCACCTTGAGTACTATCAAAATCCCTTTTTTTCCGAAAAAGCACTTCATTACATTGTTGTGGGCTGCTATCTTCCTTTTTTCTTTTGTTAGTTGATTCTGGTGTCTGTTCTCTAGTATTTGCCACAATTTCTTCTGCCTCTTCTAGACTGTAGAATGACCCTCTAAACTTGATTCTCCTATTTTTTACACTTATAGTTGTGTCGATATTTTTCAAAAACTGAACATATTGAAAAATCCTCTTTCCTATGTTTCTTTCTTCTTTGGATCTATCGTGAGCTATGGGAAATTTCATTTTTTTAAAACATTCCTTTTTTTTCATAACACGCTGTTTCAGTATATTTGAAACAAATGACACCCTGATTGGACGTATACCCTCACCATTTCCAATTCTATGACGAAAATTGAATGAATCATATTTTATTTTTATATCGTTTTTATCAAATAACTCAGTCCCCGTCTGTACTATTTTTTTCTGATTCTCTTTCTTCCTGTTCGGGAACATTAAAAATTATAATGTTATTTCTGTTAAGTTGTTTTCTCAGAAATTGTATTTCTTTTGCCTGATTACTGATTTTATTTTCTAGTTCCGTGCACTTTGAAGTTGTTGACTTTAATTCTGCAATAATAGTTTCCATCAATATCTGAATTTTTAACATTCCATCTTTAATGGTTTTTGATTCATTATTATGTTTTTTTATCTCCTCCATTACATCAATCAGGGATATCTCCTGGTTTACTGGCATTTTAATATTAATTGAGTCACTAAGCTTTATTAGGTATTAGTTTATTTGTTGTGACGATAGAAATAAAAGGTCCACTTACCGGGTACGTTTAAAGCCTGCTAGGACGGGAAACATTCCTGTTTCAAGTCCCACTCTTTCTGCAGTTTTAAATACTTGAGAATATGCCCGTATGCGTTGAATCTTTTCTTTTCATCCAGCACTATTATGAAGTACTAACTGTAATATGCTACTAAACCAAATTTCACTTTGATATGAGCACTTTAAACCAATTTTATAACACTTTATCGTAGAGACGATCTTTACTCCAACACGTCTGACGGCCAACTCTAATCGGAACATTCTTTATCAGCTGCTGTAAAGCGAGCCATGAATATTTTAAACAAAACCGCGAACTTCAATGAAGGCCGTTGGGAAATTGGATTATTGTAGAAAAACGGCAATACAAAATTAGTGGATAGTCAACAAACTGCCCTCTAAACTCTATTGTGTAAAAAAGGAAATGGATTGTGGAGATATTAATTTCGCTGCCAACAAAATGAATATGCATTCATATATGCAATAATATTAATAATCCAATATATTAATAAAGGTTATGCTTGCCAATTATCACGTTGTGAATGAAAAATACGGTCAGATAAAATTTGGTACTTGCCACATTTAGCCGTTTTCAACCCTAAGAAACCCGAGAAAATCAGAGTAGTCTTTGAAGCGTTGGCTATAACTCATGGGATTAATTTAAACAGCCAATCGCTCAAGGATCCAGATCTCTATAATTCGATTCCGGGAATTCTACTGCAGTTTAGAAAAGGCAAAATTGGGTTTTGGGGGGAATATCAGAGAAATGTTTCTCCTAATAAAAATTTGTGAGGAAGGCTGGTCTTCCTCATGTAGGATTCATCTCGGACGAATCTTTACATCGTATATTATTTTTATTTATTTATTATTGACATGTTTTAAGGGCATGGCCCTATACAAGGGAGTCTGTTCTACTTTGAGATAATAATTACAATATACAAAAGAAAAAAAAGAAAAGAAATAGGATATGCTAACAATAAATTATACAATGAAATAAAGGTTATTAATATAATTTCACTGGTATATAATTTAACAGTTCCATTTATTCTTCTAAGTAGAATGTCCTTATTTTAAGTATAGTAGATGCGAAATAAGACAGTTTTGTAGTTTCATCCTTTGATTCTGGGTCGACTATATTAATGAAGATTGTCGTGGTGATATTTGGTAAAAAGTACTCTCTTGCGCTATTATATTGAGGACAAATGCAGAGTATGTGGATGAGGTTTTCTTCTGTTTTCATATTGCAGATAGGGCAGATTGAAGATGGCGTAATTTCTATGAAGTTATTCTTGAGGCTGAATCTAATATAGTGGTTATTTTCAGTTCTGAGCTTTCCTATTAAACGGATGATATTATTATTGGAATTGGATTTAATATAGCCTGCTGTTAATTGCGATTTAGGGGCGATATATTTTTAAAATGGGTTGAATAGTGATTTATTTAAAGCTTCTAGATCGGCATTATGGAGATATAACTGGAATTTTGATAGAATTGCACCTGTTTTTTGTTTTATTGAATACGGTTCTTTGGTAAAAACTAGTTCTTCTTCGCCGATTTTCTTCAGACATGTTTGCAACTGCAAGCACCAAGTATATTTTATAGAGGAATTTAGTCCTGCTTGCGTATTCAGTAATAGCTCGTTGTAACAGATTTTCGGAAGTCTATTTTGGTCCATTAGCAACCATTATATGGTCCGTGAGCAACCATTTAATAGCAGATCTCAGAATATAATAACCAGGGATTGGATATATATCTAATAAAAATTTCAAAAGATGTACATAAATATGGGCGTGCAAATATATGTAATAAAAATATGAAAATATGGAAAAAAAAATTAATATATTTATAGAATATTAAATAGAATAGTTAAAAACATAAAAAATAAATGTACATTTGAAAAAATTATAACATATCAAAATAAAAAATAAAAACAGTTAACGAAATTTTTGGAAATGTAAGAGTAAATTTTAAACTTCTTCCTCATCTTAACCATCAAAACCGTTGCAAATAACGTGTATTTTAAGATTTTCTTCGGAAAATCTACAACGATTCGGTCGAAGTAATGCTTTGTATTTGCTGAACGATCTTTCTACATCCACTGATGTGACGGGTTGAATTTAAAAGCATTTATCTCTTTAAGTTCAAGGGCCAAATCTTTTTCGGGGTTTTCTCCTTTGTGCTGACGTGCAATATTTTTCAAGTCGTCAAGTCCAGGTTCTTGACAACAACTTCTAATTTTTGTTTTACAACGGTTCCCTTGCTTCTTTTGGCTTCATTTATTTTCTCGATTATTTTTTGCAAAATTTCCAAGCTGTCAACAAGTGCCATATTTTTAGTTTCCAACTGTTTTACGGTTTTTTTTTTTTTTTTTTTTTTTTTTTTTTTTTTTTTTTTCCCTTCCATAGTATCCCTATGGGAGGGTGGTGTATTTCTAAATTTTTACAGATTCCATGCCCTTAGGCATACTACCTGCATAGATGTTTTTTTTTTTTTCTTTTTTTACAGTAATACTAATCAATCTGTATGTTAAACTCTTCTAACTTAAAATAAAACGAATCAAAGGCGAAAAAAAAAAAAAAAAAAAAACAGAAATAAACAAAACAAAAATAAAAGTTCAAAACACAGCTGGGTGTGGTGGAAGATAAGGTCCATTGGTTCTTCTGCCGGGTCTTCTGTCTTCTCTGGAGTCAATTCTGAAGGTTAATTAATTTTGAAAATTTTAGTAGTTCCAATTTATATTTTGGCCGGAGTAGGCCATGTGTCGCCCTTCATCATGATTGTTTTTATTAAGTGTCCTCTGTTGTGTTCGTGCAAGTGACAGTCATATAAGATATGTTTAAAAGTTTGTGGAGTTTGTCCGTCACAGTCACAAGTGTTTGTGTTAAAAAGGTGGAACCGGTTCAAATAGTGTTTTGTTTTTCCGTGTTCTGTCGGTAATTGTGTTAGTTTGTAATGTGTGCTTTTTGGATTTTCATGATTTTGTTGTGTGATTTTTGGGATATATTTGTGTAAAGGTCGTCCTTTAGTAGATTTCTGCCATTCTTCATTCCAGTTAGTTAGTGTGTCAGTTTTGATATTTTTCTGTAGTATGTCAGAGGCACTGTGGTGTAAGAGATTAGTGTCTTTGTGTCGTGAGCAGCTTTCTTGGCCAATAAGTCTGCTCTCTCATTGCCTTCGATGCCACTGTGTCCTCTAATCCACGTCAGTCTAGTTTGAATTCCTTTGTCCATGATTTTGATTAAGTTTTTCTTCAGTTGTGATGTCACTGAGTCATATGATTTGAAGTTTTTGACTGAGTCTATCAACTACTGCCAGTTTTTCCGCCTGATTGTTGGAGCAATTTGGTCGTAATTTATATTGTGCCTCGTGCCATGTGTTTTTGTCATAAAAAGTCAGTGCGCATCCCGTGTTCTGATCATCTTTGCTTCCGTCAGTGTATATGTCAATGTTAAAGTTGCCAATGTCTGTGGTGGTTATGAAATCGGTTAATTTGGCATGTATTGAGGGATGCATCCAGTGTTTGGTTGGCAAGCTGGTTTCAATTTCGTCGTTTCTTATGTCCTTGTAGTTCATTCCTTGTTTTTTAATTTTGTAGATTGTCGCTATTTCATTTATTTTATGGTGAATTGGTAATATCCCCGCAAGAACACATGCGGCGTCATATGAAATAGTACGAAAGGCCCTACTAATCCTAATTCCCATTAATCGCTGAACCCGTTGTAACTTTTGTAGATTAATGGATTTGATAGCCGCTGAGTCCCAGACTGGTATGGCGTAAAGAAGTTTAGGAATAATAGCACCTTCATATATGGTTTGTAGGTTTTATGGCTTGTGATAAAAAACTAAAGTTACTAGCTAAGTAAACCAGATCTCGTTGTAAGTTATTATCTTTGAAGAGAGCGTTCGCTTTTTCTATCGCTGAAGAATCTACATCTAGAGTCGATGTTATATGTTTTATTTTTTCGAAGTTCTCTAAGTAGTATTCCGCCGCCTATAAAAAAAAAAAACAAAAAAAAAACAATGAAAGCCTTACTAACACCAATTAGGCCGGACTCCTGCCTAAAAGAATGTATTCTAATAGCCAATAAAGTTATTATTATTATTATTATTATTATATTATATTCCGCCGCCTCTAACCAAGTTCCCCAGCGTGTAAGGACTGGTTGGGGTGGTAAACAAAGCTCGGGATACATGTCTTTCAATATATTAATACCTGGGGCCTTCAAATATATTTTTTTTACATTAGGAATTAATGAATCCACATTTGGAAACAATGCCCTGAACGTTTCAGCAACGCGATGTAATGCATGTACCAAACATGTCACATGAATTAGTTTTGGGTAAACAACTTTTAATGTTTTGCAAGTCTTTATCGTATAAGGAGCTGCATCGGAGAAAAAAAGCAAAACTTTGTCACATTTGTTTTCGTTCCAAAGGAGACCAATCGAGTCATGTAGTCAGTATTTCTCTAATGTTGTTTCTTTAATGGTTGGAGTTTCCTTATTTAATTTATTTAATGCGACGACAGGTAAATGGCAACTTACTTCTGAAACAGGGCAAACTTTTAAATCTATTTGTTATTATAGATGCATTGTAACCAACAACGGTATATGTATAAGTTTATGTACATACATAAAAAAATGAATAGAAAATGTAATTGAACTGTCACATTTGTTTTCGTTCCAAAGGAGACCAATCGAATCGTTCAAAAACCTTGCAATACTACCGTGGTAACATTTTTCTAAAACTTCGCAGTTCAGTAAACATGCCTTTGTAGGAGTGTCTGAGAGTTTGCCAACGATTATATTCGCTACATATCTTCCGAGGGAGTCCGTCGTTTCGTCAATCGAGACCCAAATCAGACCGTCCCCGATATATGATTTGATTTATTCCAACCTTTCATTATCAAAGTCTTTAACATAATTTTTTTGAAGGGTCGTATGATCTGGCATTTTCTGCCCAATATATTTTTCCAAAAATCCTTTAAAGGCTGGATTATTTATTTTGTATAAAGGAATATCCGCCTTTAACAAAGTCCGGCACAAATCAGTGTTAAAACTAGACTTACTTGAACTTGCTTCTCCAGAACTCAAAAAAGTTTGTTTTTTGAGTTGGTTTTTTTTCCTGCGTATTTCGCTGTTTTTAAATGCTGTAAAAGCAAAAATCGTTGATCATTAGAAATGTTTTTTTGGCAGCACAAACAATGTAGAACACCTTCACTGTTGCATTTGAGTGTTTCTCCAAGCTTTTTCTGTTTTCTTTTCTTTTTGGCATTTCACCCACTAGCGATGAACTTATCACTAAATTTTTCAAGCAACTGAGGTAATACAAGCATTGTCATGGATGAGGATCTATATAAGAAAGGAGGGGGATCAAAATTTCTGAGAACTGTCGACAATGGTTGGGGTGGTTTTGATTTTCCAAGAAATTTTTAATCCCTACGTTCAGTCTTTGTTCATTTATTTTAGGTATTGATAGAAAAAAAAAAAAAAGTGAATAAATAACAATAATTTTAATGTAAATTCCATAAAAGTTGTAAAATATGGATAAAAATATGTATTTATCGAAATATACATATGTAAAAATATTTAAAAACGACAAAAAATGGTTTAAAATGGTTTATATCATGGTAAAAATCATTTAGAATGCATATACATGCATTTTTAGGGCTCAGAACAAAATATGTAAATACATGAAAATCCCATCCCTAGTCATAAGGATATTGTTCGCTATTCAGATATAGTTTTAAAAAATTTCAATTTACAGCTATGAAACTGACTGCTATCTTTAGTAGCTTTTAGTTTCTGGTTCGATCAGTCTGGAATGCGATTAAAACATATCGCGGCTTTTATAAATTTGCCGATGTTTTTACAGTCCAATTTTCTTGCTGTGTCGCGGGTAAATTAGGGTATTCGTAAAGATCCCTTGATCGGAATGGAATAGAAATGACCTTGTTTTTCTCAACCATTTTCAACAACCTCAACCGTTCTTAATCAGAAACACGAACATGAGGCATCCTCCAAACTACTTTATCTAATTTTATTTCTATGTCATCGCTACCCTTTACACAGTTCAAGTCCGTACTCGATCGGATTAAAACTAGTTCTTGTTTAAGATTAATTAATTTTATTCGATAATACTCACATATTCCCAACAGAATATCCAGTAGTAAGCATGCGCCGAAAAAGCCGTTTTTATCTAAAGAGTTTTGTCAACACCGGGGCTCACTCATCCCGCTTTTTCTAGTCCTTTTACTTGATTAGGTGAAAACGATACATTTTCTTTAAGCGTTGTAGTTATTCCAGGGTTTCTTACTCTTTCAACTGCAATACCGTTCAATTCATACCTGATCGCATCAAACAAAAACGAAAATACGTTATTAGTCAATTTTGTAGTAGTTGCTGGAGTACCGCCTTTTTTTTAAATTCGACCTTCCAAATAAATAACACTTAATGAAGGGAATGTGTATACATCTTGTTGATAAGCAGGTATTCTGATTTAAAGTTAAAGGTGTTCCCCGCATACAGTTGAAGGGAATCATCAAATTTCACGTCTGATGCGATGTTTAGTAAATTATCATGTTTTCATTTTTAACCGAAAACCACATTGTTTTAAACCTCCTCGAAGATTTAGGTTTACTAAATCTGAATAGGGTGTGACATCTCCTTTTATAACCAGCTAGATTCCGGTCAAGACTATGTCTGGTAAAATCAATTCCCATTTTTCTTTAAATGCAATATTATATTAATTGTTTCTCCTCTAAAATAAATAAGCTCACCGTTCTGATCTACTAAACAAACGGTAATATTAACGAACGGTAACGATAACAGTCAATTATCGTTAGTAGGAAAGTAAATGAGAAGATTTGGGGTTTCTACTATCTTATATCCTGATTCTACTGCTGAAAAGATTTGGTAAATAATATGATCCGGTTCTCCATTCACATAAGACCCCGACGCGATGTTACAATGAATCGAATTTTCACAATGTCGTCTGATTCAGTATACTGATGCACTGGATTAATGATATGATCGGTACGGGTAAAACCCAGTAGTGGACTGATGGAATGTGGCTTATTGGGAAAATTGAAATAAATTGGTTTAGTTGTTCTAATTTCAGACTTTAAAGTACTCTGATTTCCTTGCAGTATTAACCCTGCAACAGGATCATGGTGGTTAACTTCTTCACGAAGAAAGGGATCTAGAGCATCAATATCATATGATCAACTATGGAGATATCTTAAGATCAACTATTTCAAAACAACTATGGAGATTGTAGTGCTGAGTGCCCTTTTTGTAACATACGTGAGCCCGAAAATCTATATCACTTTCTATTAAAATGCCCTATATACAATATGTGCAGAGATAAATATTTTAGTAAATATACTGAATATTATCGATATCTATATTGGACAAAATAGAAAAATTCATACTAATAGAAAATAAAAATAAATTTAATGATTTACTTAGGTATGTTGAAGATTGCATAAAATTAAGAAACCTATACTATATAAGAAACATATATATATATATATATATATATATATATATATATATATATATATATATATATAAGTTAAGGTTGTGAGTAGAATTTGTGAATTAGAATATTTAATCCCACACTAAACAATAATATTTTATTTTGCTCTCTACTCACAACGTTAATAATTTCTAATGTTATAAATGAAGATTTACATTATTGAATAAACAAGTCTTTTCCCTGCAAGTGAGTTGTTTATCGTTATATAACATTATTAACATTACTGCATTTTTTACTGTTCTTCGCCTGTCGATCATAAGTGGTGCCGAAACCCGGGAAGGTGAGTTCAATTTTATTATATTTTTTTTTTTTTTCCTCGGCTTTTGTCGTACAGTGACGAAGATACGAAAATACTTCAAATTGGCTGAAGGAGTGTTACGCCCGGCGATCCTAACTTTACCACCAGAGATCCCTCCAATACCGACGGAAAACTTAGCATCAGCACACGTTGATGCATTGGAGTGGCTTAAGGTAAGAACGGCAACATCTCAAGATTTGAGAAAGGCAGTGTCGGATCTGGAAAGGTTCGATGGCGGAATTGGAGAAATGAATCATTTCATTAAAGGAGGCGACCGTGTGAAGTCGCGAATAGAAGCTAAAGCGGCTGAGAATCTCATAGATCCAATGGACGCGAATGCTTTGAAGGCTGCTTTAGTATGTCGCGTCAAAAGGAGCGTATTAAATATGATACAAGCGGACGAGGACACACCATGGGCTGTCGTAAAGGATAGGCTAAAGAAGGCATTTGGGGGAGGCCGCTGGGCTCCGGAAAAAGATATATTGCAAATGTTTAGGGAAAAGAAGCAAACATATCAGACGAACGGGCAATATGCAGGGACATTGCTAGCTCGTTTTAATGCCATAACAGAGAAAATGAGGGAGACAGTGAATGCGGTAGAGGTGGAAGGTAGAATGGCATTTCATTCCCCTATATTAAAAGTGCAGCATGCGAGAGATACAGGAAAAAAGGAAGGACTACCCCGAGACAAACATTTTATCGAATGTACTCAAGAAATGATGGACGCGAGCGCACGGGAAGAGGAGGCTCGGAGTGGAGAAGGAACAGAAACGGGGTGGAGCAGGGTAACTTACAGAAGAGGTGAGGCTGGTAGGGTCAGAACAAGGTCAGATATATGGAAAAAGAGAGATGCAGATTTTGGCGGACGAGAGAGGACTACAATGAGGGAGAAGAAGCCAGGAAAAGAAAAAAGAATTTGGACAAAAACCTATACTATATAAGAAATCTATATATATATATATATGTGTAAAGTTGCTCTCTATTTGTAACATACCTATTTATTACAAACCTTTCATTTAAAATATTCATGTTTTTTGAGCCCATCTGTTATAACCTACCTTTTCTACTTTTGCATTTGGGAAAATATCTTGTAATTTAATTATTCTTTCCAGGTATATATGTTTTGCTATGTATCGTGGATGCTGCCGGGATAGGGCAATTAATTGCATTAATAATTTAATATAATAAGTTCATCATTTCAAAGTACTGAATATGCTCAAACCGAGTGGTCGGTTTTACCTGAAGGCAGCAGGCGGCAAGGCCCGGGGAATACAGCCTTGAAAGTATCCGGGCCATAAACGTATAGTTGGAAATTTAAAATAAGTAAAGCCAAGGTCCGACAAGGCTGCCGACACTGACTCATGGAAATACCTAAGAAGGTGGTTGGAGAAACTTTGGACCATAAACCCGGGTTTAACCCCGGCAAAGACACCGCCGAAGAAATGTAGAAATATAGCGAGGAATGGGAATTTTAGGGTGGCCAATCAATGAAAACAAGTCTGAACAGAGAGGGGTGGAAATTTTAGGATGACCAGCCAATGGAAAGAAGTCTTGATAGAGTGGGGGAAGAATATTGGTATGGAAGATGGAAGAGAGGCTTAGGAAGTTCGAGAGTCGAGTGTTGAGTGCGGGGAGAGTTGGAAGTGTGAGGAGTACTGAGTCCCGGGGAAGAGTGAAAAGTGTGAGGTTGGAAGGAAGCCCTAAAGCTGAGTATCCGAGTTGGGAGGAGGAGTGCCGCAGACTGGAGCGAGGAGCTGAGAGCGGAAGGAAGTGGACGGAGTTGGTCTACCCATACATCAGCTAAGTGTTAGAGATAATGTCTATGCAGTTCAGTACCTGTAATAATATTGAGTGGTCAACCATCCAGTAGAGTAGGTTAACATAAATCCCATTACCAGGCAGCAAACAGCATTCAGGTGCCGTTTTTATATTACCATTTTTTATTACCATTATTTATTATTACCGTTTTTATGACCACCATTTTTAAATTATTTTTAAATAATTTATTTTTTGAAGAGAAAAGATTTGGCTCCGCCGGGAGTCGAACCCGGGTCTCCTGCGTTACATGCGAGGATGCTAACCGCTACACCACAGAGCTCGGCTCAAGGCAGAGCAAATCCTTCCTTTTCACTGATACCTACTCACCCCTATCTCACAAGTTTTGCGAGTAGTAGCGGGAGGTGGACAAATTTTGTCCAATTTATGGTATTTTATTGACTTAAGTCAATTTTTTAAATTATTTTAATTAATCTAATCTTAATTTGTGGCTGACCACCATTTTTAAATTATTTTTAAATAATTTATTTTTTGAAGAGAAAAGATTTGGCTCCGCCGGGAGTCGAACCCGGGTCTCCTGCGTTACATGCGAGGATGCTAACCGCTACACCACAGAGCTCGGCTCAAGGCAGAGCAAATCCTTCCTCTTCACTGATACCTACTCACCCCTATCTCACAAGTTTTGCGAGTAGTAGCGGGAGGTGGACAAATTTTGTCCAATTTATGGTATTTTATTGACTTAAGTCAATTTTTTAAATTATTTTAATTAATCTAATCTGCAGTTCAGTACCTGTAATAATATTGAGTGGTCAACCATCCAGTAGAGTAGGTTAACATAAATCCCATTACCAGGCAGCAAACAGCATTCAGGTGCCGTTTTTATATTACTTATATATATTTATAATCTTTACAAAAAGGGGTATTTATGATGTATGTTCTTATTAATAAACTTAAATAGTATGGTCAGATTCAGGTTATTTGTTCCTTTTTTTTTATTAACCCCATGCCACAGGTTTCTTCCAATAAAATGAATTGGTAAACACGTCACCGTTGGAAAAGTATCCAATTTACATTGAGGCGCATTAACTACATTAATTACATATATTAATTAGATATATGCCGTTTCTGGTAACCCCCACCCGCCTTAGAAAAGCGGGAAGCCAGAAACGTAGCAGTTTATTGTTCCTATTTTTATGTAATGTGTTTAAAACCTCTCTAACAGTTGTTTTACTATTTGTTAATTCTTTCCAGAATAATAAAATCTGTTATTAACCCAACCTATCTATCAACCTTACAAATAAAATTACAAGAAGGGAAACATGGATGAAGCTAGATTATTCGTCCACGTAGTAAAAAGAGGTGAAGCGGAGTACGAGCTTTATGGACTGTCTGAAGATAAAGAGCTCTGGTTTGTATTACCTGAGGAGTACAGAAACATGGCGATACATAAGGTACTCTTGTCTAAATCAACTATTAAAGCAGCTCTCTCAACCTATAGATGGCTACCGAAAGGTGGGAATAAAACTAGTTGAAAATTTTGAGCATGAATACTTCGATGATGATGGTAATCTGAGTTTCAGGTCAATCCCCCTCGAAGAAAGCCAACCAATATCTGAGTCTAGCCATCAATTGAGAGAAAAAATTTTTATTGAAAAGATAAATTGGTTAGAAAATAAAATAAAAGGTAATGGATTAGAATTACATGAAGTAGTAAAAAAAATTTATCGATAAATTTGATAAAACATGTGATCCGAATGAATGGTTAGGTAGGTTTGAAAAAGAATGTACAAGATACTGTATAATTTCCGTTGAAAAGGGGATCGAAATTCTTAGGATTTTTGTGACTGGCTCATTGAAGGATTGGTATGAGGCGAACTTAAAGAAGATAGGTTTAAATGACTGTTTTTCTTGGCGTCTTTCCTCCCTAAATGTATTCGTTGATAAGGGTTGGTCAAAAGTGAGAAAAGCTTACAGCTACAGATTTTTACGTGGTTCCTTGGTTGACTACGCCCTGGTCAAGGAACGATTATGTTTAGAGGTCGAAAGTCAATCAACTGTTATATCTAGAATCAATATGATAGTTATGGGGCTTCCTGTTCAGGTACAAGATGAATTAGATAGGGAAAAAATAATTACAATCGATAAACTGTATACAGAATTAAGGAAACTTGATGGAACATTCGGCAAACTAACTAGTCGCGAAAAAAAAGCCGTATTAATTACGGTTTTTAAAATTTTAGTTCGCGAGAACTAAAAAGATATCGCAATGACAACGTTGGTCGTGGTAGTCGGGGGAGTGGGACGTAGTGGGGGGAGTTGGTCGCGGTAGCCGGGGGGGGGGGTTTATGTATTATATTGTTGAATCAGGAATGATCTGTATTTACATGATGTAATATTGTTATAAGCTGTACCAGTCTTCCCCGTTCAATAATCCTATCAATTCGTTGGGACTTAATATTTTTTTCTTAAAATATTTTATTTTGTATTCTTGTAAAATAGGGCAAACGGCGACATAATGGTATAAATCCTCAATTACGCTACGGTTACAAAGGTTACAAAATCTTAGCTCTTCCCGTCTCTTTACGTTATTATCGAGATGAACTAATTGTCCTCGTAATTTAAATATGATTTTGATAAAATTAATTTTATTTGCATCTGATAATTAATGCCTTTCACCCAAGTCAATATTTACTTACTTATACAGTCCATGGAAATTAGATAGTCTTGCTTTTTCCATCATGGCCTCCCTAAAATTATTTTGTAATATATTTAGAATTAAAGAAACTGTTTGGTCTTCCTAATATTCTAATGGGACCTTTTTTTTATTACACAACTTTAAATTTTCTTCGTGCCAAAAGATTTTCTTTTTTATTATATCTGTTGCTAAAATTTTTGGAAGCCTCGATTCTGGTAAAGAAAGCATCCTTTGGAATTATTTTAGATGTAATTGAATAGTGTAAAAAAATATAGGAACAAAATTAGTTTCCAGATATAAAATATATTGAGGTGAATTAACTGGAAGGGAAAATAATTTTTTAATAAAAAATATATTTAGTTTCTCTACTTCTTAAAAACTGTGATATCCCCAAACTTGGCAAGCGTAGCATATTATTGATCTTAGAGCAGCATTATAAACATCCAGTTTTTTCGACAGTGGTATTTCATTTTTAATTATCAGGTTGTTGTAAGTTGTATTAATAGCAAATTTTGATATATTTAACTTATCTAAGAAACGCTTTTTTTAATGTACAAAGAGGGGTCAAACCTATTCCCAGATAATTATAATAATTAACTATTTCTAAATTGATTCCATCCATTTTTCATTTTCCCTAATTTTCCCCCATTTTGGAATACCATGATTTTGGATTTCTGCAGGTTGACAGACAGATTCCATAGATT
Organism: Aelia acuminata; assembly: GCA_911387785.2. NCBI lineage: Eukaryota > Metazoa > Arthropoda > Insecta > Hemiptera > Pentatomidae > Aelia > Aelia acuminata. The sequence goes on from CAJVQU020000004.1 coordinate 5,634,152, forward strand.
ACAATATTCTATCACCCGATTTTTCATCATCTGAAGAACATTAGGTTCTAGCGCAAGCAAGACAATATCATCTGCCTACATTAAGCAACGTATGTTTAATCCCCCGATTTTGATACCACCTCCAATAAAATCGTAAAAATCATTAATAAAAAGTGAAAACAAAGCGGGTGAGAGCAAACAACCCTGCTTTAATCCAAAAAACGTCATAAAAAATCTTGTAACTCCGCCATTAGTCCAAACACAAGACTCAGAACATTTGTATAAACCCTGGAGGGCATTTATAAATTTACTGGACATTCCTAACCTATATAATTTATAAAACCGAGCATTTCGGTGAGTCAAAACTGCCTTAAAATAAATGAATAAAAAATACAATTTATGTCGTTTCTTACTCGTTTGAATTTTAATAATGTTTAGCAAATTAAAAATATTGTCAACCGTGGAATATCCCTTCCGAAATCCTGCCTGGCATTCTTGCAATATTTTATTTTCATCCATCCATTGTTCTAATCTTAATAACAACAATCCAGTGAATAACTTAGCTATACTGTCCGAAAAGGATATACCCCTATAATTACTGACAACATTTAAATCTCCCTTTTTAAAAAGCATAAAAATTATTGACTGAGCGAAGCTTTTTGGAATTTTAGAATTTTTATATATTAAATTAATAAAATTAAGAGTCATTGTGAAAAAACATCTGGGCAACCCTTAAAAAATTCGTACGGAACTCTGTCATATCTTGGTGCTTTTCCATTTTTCGCTTTATGAATAATTCTTTTTAACTCTAATAATTCGAAGTTTCTATCTAGATAGGGTGTGATTAACGTTATGTGGCGTAGCAAACAAAATTTTCGGAGCTAAAATAGATAGATTTAATAAATTATTAAAGTATTCAACCCACTGCTCACTTCTAATATCTGAACTTCCCACAAATTTCCTATTTTTTATCACATTGATCAGATCCCAGAATCCCTTTGAATCCTTAACAGACTTAAATTTATCAGTAATTTCCACATAAAACTTCCTTTTTTAATTTTACATAGCTCCTTATATTCTTTATTACTGCTGACATAAAGTTTTCGAATGACATCACACTTACTCTTCCTATTCTAATTCAACAAGGCAAATATTTTCTTTCTTACTTTCCTACATTCATAATTAAACCATTTTTCGTTTATAAATTGATGTTTGTCGTTATCCCTCCTACCGAATCTACCAAGAAAGGAAGCATTCTTAATAACCTCTATAAAATAATTAACTGCCTCTTGAGGCTCTTCCGGAACTTCAAAATTAATTGTACTTAGATTAATTTTGAAATTTTTACAATCACTTTCAGTCCATTTCTGTTTGGTTAATATCAGCAGTGTTCCATCAATTTTTGATACTCCTACTTTCAGTATGGGCATATGATCACTACAAATTTCTGATTTAATTTGAAAATCTTTAATAAATTGTAGCAATCCAATGGAAACCGCGAAAAAGCCCCATATATATTAATTCGCCGTTTTGATCCCCACAAGTCCTTCCGTTCAAGATAATCAAATCCAAATCCGAGCATAATTCGAAGAAATAAATACCTTTGCTATTTGTTACAGTATCTTTTGATTTTCTCGATGAACAGATATTAAATTTATCAAACAATAATTCATACGAAAGATTTTGATTTTCGCCGATTCTAACATTGCAGTCCCCAATCAAAACAATATTATAATTAATCTAATCTTAATTTGTGGCTGACCACCATTTTTAAATTATTTTTAAATAATTTATTTTTTGAAGAGAAAAGATTTGGCTCCGCCGGGAGTCGAACCCGGGTCTCCTGCGTTACATGCGAGGATGCTAACCGCTACACCACAGAGCTCGGCTCAAGGCAGAGCAAATCCTTCCTCTTCACTGATACCTACTCACCCCTATCTCACAAGTTTTGCGAGTAGTAGCGGGAGGTGGACAAATTTTGTCCAATTTATGGTATTTTATTGACTTAAGTCAATTTTTTAAATTATTTTAATTAATCTAATCTTAATTTGTGGCTGACCACCATTTTTAAATTATTTTTAAATAATTTATTTTTTGAAGAGAAAAGATTTGGCTCCGCCGGGAGTCGAACCCGGGTCTCCTGCGTTACATGCGAGGATGCTAACCGCTACACCACAGAGCTCGGCTCAAGGCAGAGCAAATCCTTCCTCTTCACTGATACCTACTCACCCCTATCTCACAAGTTTTGCGAGTAGTAGCGGGAGGTGGACAAATTTTGTCCAATTTATGGTATTTTATTGACTTAAGTCAATTTTTTAAATTATTTTAATTAATCTAATCTTAATTTGTGGCTGACCACCATTTTTAAATTATTTTTAAATAATTTATTTTTTGAAGAGAAAAGATTTGGCTCCGCCGGGAGTCGAACCCGGGTCTCCTGCGTTACATGCGAGGATGCTAACCGCTACACCACAGAGCTCGGCTCAAGGCAGAGCAAATCCTTCCTCTTCACTGATACCTACTCACCCCTATCTCACAAGTTTTGCGAGTAGTAGCGGGAGGTGGACAAATTTTGTCCAATTTATGGTATTTTATTGACTTAAGTCAATTTTTTAAATTATTTTAATTAATCTAATCTTAATTTGTGGCTGACCACCATTTTTAAATTATTTTTAAATAATTTATTTTTTGAAGAGAAAAGATTTGGCTCCGCCGGGAGTCGAACCCGGGTCTCCTGCGTTACATGCGAGGATGCTAACCGCTACACCACAGAGCTCGGCTCAAGGCAGAGCAAATCCTTCCTCTTCACTGATACCTACTCACCCCTATCTCACAAGTTTTGCGAGTAGTAGCGGGAGGTGGACAAATTTTGTCCAATTTATGGTATTTTATTGACTTAAGTCAATTTTTTAAATTATTTTAATTAATCTAATCTTAATTTGTGGCTGACCACCATTTTTAAATTATTTTTAAATAATTTATTTTTTGAAGAGAAAAGATTTGGCTCCGCCGGGAGTCGAACCCGGGTCTCCTGCGTTACATGCGAGGATGCTAACCGCTACACCACAGAGCTCGGCTCAAGGCAGAGCAAATCCTTCCTCTTCACTGATACCTACTCACCCCTATCTCACAAGTTTTGCGAGTAGTAGCGGGAGGTGGACAAATTTTGTCCAATTTATGGTATTTTATTGTCTTAAGTCAATTTTTTAAATTATTTTAATTAATCTAATCTTAATTTGTGGCTGACCACCATTTTTAAATTATTTTTAAATAATTTATTTTTTGAAGAGAAAAGATTTGGCTCCGCCGGGAGTCGAACCCGGGTCTCCTGCGTTACATGCGAGGATGCTAACCGCTACAACACAGAGCTCGGCTCAAGGCAGAGCAAATCCTTCCTCTTCACTGATACCTACTCACCCCTATCTCACAAGTTTTGCGAGTAGTAGCGGGAGGTGGACAAATTTTGTCCAATTTATGGTATTTTATTGACTTAAGTCAATTTTTTAAATTATTTTAATTAATCTAATCTTAATTTGTGGCTGACCACCATTTTTAAATTATTTTTAAATAATTTATTTTTTGAAGAGAAAAGATTTGGCTCCGCCGGGAGTCGAACCCGGGTCTCCTGCGTTACATGCGAGGATGCTAACCGCTACACCACAGAGCTCGGCTCAAGGCAGAGCAAATCCTTTCTCTTCACTGATACCTACTCACCCCTATCTCACAAGTTTTGCGAGTAGTAGCGGGAGGTGGACAAATTTTGTCCAATTTATGGTATTTTATTGACTTAAGTCAATTTTTTAAATTATTTTAATTAGTCTAATCTTAATTTGTGGCTGACCACCATTTTTAAATTATTTTTAAATAATTTATTTTTTGAAGAGAAAAGATTTGGCTCCGCCGGGAGTCGAACCCGGGTCTCCTGCGTTACATGCGAGGATGCTAACCTCTATTTTCTTACCTTAGATTTATTATTAGATATAGAGAAATTTATTACCTTAAATTTCTGCTAGGTGAGTAGGTATCAGTGAAGAGGAAGGATTTGCTCTGCCTTGAGCCGAGCTCTGTGGTGTAGCGGTTAGCATCCTCGCATGTAACGCAGGAGACCCGGGTTCGACTCCCGGCGGAGCCAAATCTTTTCTCTTTAAAAAAATATATTATTTAAAAATGGTGGTCAGCCACAAATTAAGATTAGATTAATTAAAATAATTTAAAAAATTGACTTAATTCAATAAAATACCATAAATTGGACAAAATTTGTCCACCTCCCGCTACTACTCGCAAAACTTGTGAGATAGGGGTGAGTAGGTATCAGTGAAGAGGAAGGATTTGCTCTGCCTTGAGCCGAGCTCTGTGGTGTAGCGGTTAGCATCCTCGCATGTAACGCAGGAGACCCGGGTTCGACTCCCGGCGGAGCCAAATCTTTTCTCTTCAAAAAATAAATTATTTCAAAACAATATTACTGTAAAAACACATATCAAATAAATTTCTAATATTTTCAAAATCCTCTTTCCAATTTTCAAGAGTAATATAAACCGGTAGTAATAAATTATCAATTCTTCGGTAAACAACTAAATTAATATTTTTGAACATTTGAAAATTAAACCCTTGAGGTGATAAATGCAATTTTATTTCAAACAAGGCTCCACCCCTAGCTCTACCGTACTTAGCCATCTTTGAAGCGCTTGCCCAACACAATTCATATCCACAATTCATAACTTTTAAAATCATCTTCAAGTAGGAATGTTCCAAACAGAAAAAAAATATCATATTTGTTAATAAAACTAAAAAAGTCTAACTTTTCGATTTTGTTTTACATTCCCGCTATATTATAATTTAACAGTTTTACCTCACAATAATCAAAACTAATTAAATTTTTACTGAAACCTCGGCAGACGAACTCTCCTCAGGAATGTTTATTTACTGCTGACTGCTGTTTGTTGTCCTCTGCTAATCCTCTGCCACTTCGGAGCCGAGCCACCAGCTGCGATAATTCCACTCCAGTCAGTGTCTCAAGTGTGTGCACAGCCTCAGTGCCTTCGTGAAGCAAACCTTCTGGTTCAGACCACGTAAAGATTTTATCATTAAATAAGAGTATATCTCCCCTTACTTGAATTCTGATGTCCTTATTCCTAATTTCTCTTCTTAATGACAGTAACTGCGATTGTTTTACTCTAGTGCTCGGGATCAATTCTCTATTAATGTTAATTCCAGTATTTGTTAATTTCTTGCTGTTGTACAATATACTTCTCACATCACCCTTGGTTTGAAATTCCACCATCAGAGGCCTCTTTTTAAACTTTGGAGATCCTAAAAAGTATGTTTCATTAATTTTTATATCTTCTACTCACTACCAACACATTTGTCCACAGATCTTTAACAGCAATCGGGGCTTCTTTGTCATTTTCAATATTTAATCCTTTAATTATTAAATTCTTTTGACAAAATTCATTTTCTAGATTTTCAATTTTTTGCTTGATTTCCGCATTTTCTCTTCGAACGATTATCATCTCCTCTTTGAGGCATACTCTTTTATCTTTTTCTCTAACTCAATTATATCCAATTTAGTGGCCAGATTATCGAACTTTTCATTTAACTTGCGATCCAGTTAATCAGAAATTTCACTTAAGATGCTAGTTGAGGTGCCGTCCATTTTATGTGAATCAGACATCTTAAACTTTGATCTTTTTAACTCCTTTTCCTATATATTCTGGTGAAGATTTACTCCGAGATCTTTTACTTTTTGGTGTAAAAAACTGTGTTATGGAGTTTTTTTTTTTTGTCAATAGGAATTAATATTTAAAAGTATATTTCAAATATTGGTAGGTTACAAAATATTGCTCACATTGGAATAGTCGAAAAAATAATTTCTTGTTTAAACTAACTACCATAATTGTCTTTCCAAATCAATTCTTAAAACCTCTAAAAACTAAATGAAGTTCACAAACAGTTTTTTGGGTAAATTTCTATACTTCAAAACCCTAAACAAAAAGCACTTTCTGAAGCTGGATACATATGCTACCGTTCTCTATGGCGGTTCAAAGACAACTCGAAACATTCGGAGGATCTTGGTGGTTGGAATGTGAGCACCGCATAATTCTAGTCGGGGAAGGGATATCCTTTTAAGGGGGGCTACGCGAGATTTTGCTATGAGAAGATGAACCGCAATTTCACCGGCGGATGAGGTGGAATGCAAATAGATGGCGGCAGCGTAACCTAGCTCTGAAGCGGCGCAGAAGGCGAGCAGTCGTTGGCAACTGCGGAACTTCTGATAGATTGGGAAACGGCGTGGGATGGATATTTTTGATATGGACTCACGTTCATTTTGAAATGTGTTCCAATCACGAATTATATCGGCGGGGGCAGGTTCATCCCAATCAGCGTGCCCAAAGCAAAGGCGTTGAATTAACAATTTGGCGGTTAATGTGACAGGAACTAACCATCCAGGCGGGTCACAAAACTAGCCATCGGTATCGGCGGACCATACTAGGCCTAAGATTTTAATGGTGGGCTCATCAGTCGTTTCAAAGTCAAAGGCGTGGGGTCCTATACGGCAATGATCGGCGCGTAAATTGGCGAGGATATCTGGAGGATTGGCGGCCCATTTTCTAAGTTCAAATCCCCCAGCGTGCAAAAGAGCTATCAAATTATCCCTCATTAAAATAGTTTCGGCGAGTGAGAAGGACCCGGTGATGATATGGTCCACGTAGGTGTCATTGCGTAGCGGCAATTGGGAAACGGTCCCCTTCATCTTGAGCTAATTGGTGAAGTGTCCGAATAACTAGCCCCGTAGGTGACTGTACGGAGGCGATAAGAGCGCACAGGCTCATCTGGTGAAAACCGCCTTATGATTCTTTGGAGGTCTTGGTGTTCAGGGGGAACTAAAATTTGGCGATACATTTGCCTAATGTCTGCAGTGAATATATATCGGTGGGTACGAGAGCGGGGGGTTAGGGTTACAATATCCGCTTGTAGTATGGGCCCGGTGTAGGAAATTTCATTGAGGGATTTCCCTTTAGATGACTGAGATGATGCATTGAAAACTACTCTAATTTTAGAAGGAGGATCGTCTGGTCGATGAACAGGATGGTGAGGGAGGTAATACACTATACCTCTGGAACTAAAGACATATGGCGAAGGTCAAGGTATTCGCTCATGAAGGCAATGTAGGCTTCCTGTAGGATGGGTTCGCGTTGAAGGCGAACTTCGAGTCGGTGAAACTGTTTAAGAGCCCGGTAATAAGATTCCACTAGGTCAACCAATTTCGATGGCAAAGGTGTAATGTAGCGACCAAAAGAGAACGCGGGCTACTGAATTTTGGGAGAGATCCTCACAATCCTTCAGCAGAGAATGTAGGGGGAATAGCGGAGACTTTCTCGAGATCATGGAACTTTTGAAGATCTCTATTAAGTTGGAGATTAGTGAGGGCATCAAATGCTGTTAGGGTATCTTGGCGATTGGGAGCTATTGGAGGTGAAGCAGTGGATATTGGCGACATCAGGCTATCAGCCCTTGGCTTAGATGGAGGATTATGAGTGCGGCGGCGAGGAAGTGGGCGATATGTCTTTCCTTCATTGTCAACAACCTCATTTGACCAGGTGATACGGCGTTCAGAGCTTCAGTGATTTTTCTTAATTACAAATATACAATACAATACAATTACAAATACTTGCCACATTTAGCTGTTTTCTAACCTAACAATCCCGAAAAAATCAGAGTAGTCTTTGAGGCGTTGGCTAAAACTCATGGGATTAATTTAAACAGCCAATCGCTCAAGGGTCCAGATCTCTATAATTCGATTCCGGGAATTCTACTGCAGTTTAGAAAAGGCAAAATTTGGTACTTGCCACATTTAGTTGTTTTCAACCCTAACAATCCATTTACATCGTAAAGTTAAATGACATTTTTTTAAAGGTTTTCTAGAAAATTCTAAACGGAACATTCTTTATTAGCCGCTGTAAAGCGAGCCATAAATATTTAAACAAAACCGCGAACTTCAATGACAACCGTTGGGAAATTGGAAAATTGTGGAAAACTGTAAATACAAAATTAGTGGATAGTTGACAAACTGCCCTTAGTATACTCTATTTCATATAAAAGGAAATATGCTATGCAAAGGTTAATTGATATTTCAATCAATTAACCTTTGCGGTACTCGCTATTTACTGGTTCAAAAATTATGATCTTGAGTTACAGCCTGCAGAACATTAAGGATCAATATTCTTTTGTAAACCTTTGTGACTCTATATAAAAGTTAGTTATAAAATTTAGTATTTCCCGTGATACACAGCAATGGTCTATAACCGAAGCACCATTTATTTTGACTAATATATGTCATTTCACCTCTCTCATCGCCTTTTGTTCTACCATTTAGAATTATCAGGTCGTTCGAATCAAAAAGTTCGATTAGTTGAGCGCCTTTAGAATCTTTAATTTTGTCATTTGAATTTCTTCTTAAATTTTCTATTACACAACTATTCGGTAAGCCTTTTTTCGAAATTAATTGTAAGTTTGCTGTTCTACCGTTCATACCCCCCAAAACAATAAAATTATTGACAGGGCCGGATAATACACTTGCTAGGGTTTTATAGTCCGCATTCCAATCGTTAAGGTATACAGGGACAACGTAGATGGGATTATCTCTGAGCAACTTCCTAATTACTAAGTTAGGTAAAACAAATTTCGAATTTTTTTACGCTCTACCACCTTCGTCTTTCCTGGGCTTTTTTATTATACATAATTATATAGACAGTCACTTTTTCAATTTTATGAGTACACACAGAAAAATTGAAAAGTGGTGCCTGTATAATACAATTTCTACACCCTACCTTCTACGATTATAATTGAAATTTTTTTTTAAATAAGATACTTAATAGCGAAGTACCAAGAATAATATCCTTCGTAATAACAAATTATTTAGAAAATAAAATTCTTCAATTCTAGTGGGGTAGCATTTATGATATTAAGCATTTTCGTGGCTGCCAAATTTTCGCTGAGGGGACTTTCATACAAAGAGGTTGTTTCTGGGAGATATCAAATTTTATTTTGCAGTTTTTATTGACAGATGAACATCAGCAAAGATTGATATTTAATTTCTTTGTTAAATAATGTAACGTCTGTATGGAGAAAGTGTCATAGGAAAATTTTCATTAATTGGGAAATTCAATGCACAATATTTGTGTTAGTTATTTTGGTACCTGAGAGATGACTACCTCGAACGCGAAAAACCCCTAAACACATGCAATTCACACACATGCATTTCACCGACTATTTCAATAAAATTCATTCATTTATTATTGGACTTAGGCTCTTAACAACACTCTTAGGCTCTCACGAACCGCAAACACTGAACTTTTGACGGTTTGGCTTTTGAAAATTTCGGCAACCTTTAGAAAATCGAATATTTAAATTTCTTTCGATTTAATAATGATCGATCGCGTCCTCAAAATCAATGGAAATTGTCTTAAGATAGTCTTACGGTACGGTTTTCTAGTATCACGTACGGTTTTCTACATTTGTTATCTTCTTCAACTAAAAATTATGAAATAAAAAACATTTTTAAAAAAAAAATTAAACCGACTTCGAAACCTAGGAACCAGTAAAATGAAATTCAATGAAAAGTTTGAAATAACCTTCCGATTTTTATGAATACACAGTAAAATTGAAAATGTTATAAAAATGGAAAAATGCAATAAGACGAATAATTTTGATTTGAACAAATACACACTAATTGTTAATAAAAATTATTAAATTAAATATTAAATGCTATGTTCAATACATTGGCATCTAAAATTGACCCAATGGGCTGAAAATAATCATATAATTAAAGAATCACAAGCGGGATTTATAAAACAATATTCCACAATAGACAATATATTTAACTTAATCAGTATAAATAAATCAAAGCTTAGTAAAAAAAAGAGGAAAAGTTTATGCACTGTTCATTGATTTTTCAACAGCTTTTGACAGAATCGATAGAAGGGCATTACTATATAAATTATATCAATTAGGAATATCCACAAAAAAGTGAACATAATTAATAGACTATAATCAGATGTGGAGGGAACGGTTTGGTGCAAAGAAGGTTTGACATCCTTTTTTGAGGTTAATGTAGGACTTAAACAGGGTTGTATATTGAGTTCATTTTTTATTTTCCTGCTACATAAATGATCTGGAGGATGGAGCGTATGCAGACGATATCGTTGTGCTGGCATCCGATTCAAATATTTTGCAATATATGATAAACAATTTAGAAAAATACTGTGAAAAATGGGGATTGCATATAAATCAAAAATAATAGTTTTTAGGAATGGAGGGAAGCTGGGAAAACAAGAAAATTGGTTCATAAACAAGAAAAAAATAGAGGTAGTTAAGAACTATAAATATTTAGGGATTAACTTGAGCTGCACATTGTCACTAAATAAGCACTTTAAGAAACATTGGGAAAAGCTAAAACAGGAATTAACAAAGTCTGTAAAAATTTCATATACAATAACAAAATTTCATACCCATCAAAAGTGCAAGTTTTTAACACCGTTTTTAGATTAATTATGGGTTATGGAGCATAGATATGTGGATACAAGGAATTCGATGATGTAGAAAAGTTACTATACTTTTTTGTAAGACAATTATTTAACTTACCGCAATATACTCCCCATTATATAATACAGAGAGAGACCAGAGACCAAAATACAACCCCTTTTCTTCTATACTTTGAAACTACATCATGAATATATTATAGATGTTTTAAGTATGAATGAAAATATATTACCTAAATTTTTTGCCAGAGAGATGTTAAAAAATAATGTATTTTGGGTGCCTGATTTAAAATAGTTGATAAGCAGATTCAATGTAGAACAAGAAATAATAATATATAATGCTAATAGCCTAAAAGATTTATTTTCACTGCTTAGAAATAAGTTACAAGAATCCTTCTTTAATGATTTAATAGAAAAGACGAATAATTCAACAAAATATTTATTATACAAACAGTTATCTCATCAGTTAGAAGAAAGTTATTTATTTTGTGTTAAAAACATTTATGATATTAAATGGATTTTCCAAGCAAAAGGCGAACTTTTAAATTTAAATTATAAAATATACAAGGAAGATGAAACCCAAATAGCCTCCTGTACAATATTATCTGAAATACATCCTCTTTCGTGTTCGTACGAATAATTACTCCTTTAACAGCCACACCTCCATTTTGATTTTCCATCACACCTCTGATATTGAATCCTTCATTAGCAGATAGGAAATTTTTCTTGATACCTTGTTTCTGCAAAAGGAACAACTTCAACTTCAACCAAGACTTCCTTCTTGTTATCTACCTCGCTGCTCATCCCCACTCCTACCAGGGCACCTTTGTTTACCATATTATGATTCCGCGTTAGTAATCGATCACTCAATGAAACCTCTATGCGAAATTGGTTCACATATTTTAGCAGTTATTATTCCACAGAGAATAGTGTTCACAACGTCACAAAAACAATGAAATAAAGACTAAAATCCCTGATTTAATAGTTAATAGTTCACAGATAATTTGTCAAACACTATAGAGAAGAAAGTTTAGTATTTTAATAAAGAACTTACATATAACTAATAGATTTATCTATAGCTTATATCTAACTAGCAATTCTAAGGTAAATTACAGTTTAGTTAAGAAGGAAAAGGTTTAAATATAAAGGAATTATTTAAACGGCAAGAGTACTCACAAACGAGTAACAGTATTTGAGAAATGGGGTTAATATTAGAATATTAAAAACTTATATTTAATAAATATCTAATAAATGCTTCTAGAGCTAATATAACTAGTCATACAAAAATGATATACAAAATTTGATTAAAAGATTTATTAAAATGGTAGAAATTTGTACCTAATAAGTAGAAACAAATGAATAAATGAGGTTAGTTATTAAAACTTATATCAACCTAATAATTACACCTACCGCTTATATCGAACTAGTTAGTCTATAGTAAATTTGATAATACAATCACTTATGATACAGTGATGATTAATAAAAATAAATAAAATGAAACGGTTTTACCGTACTGTCCAGAATCCTAATGCACAAACATCAGAAATAAAACTCTTGAAAAAAAACATATTGATTTATGGGCATTGTACTTTCCAAACATAATAAAACTTCACTAATCACTATTCAAGCAGGTTTTACAATAGAAAAAGTTACTGAAACACATTAGAAATTAACTATTTAGCCAGAGCACGTTGCACGCTCTCTCTCTCTCTCTCTCTCTCTCTCTCTCTCTCTCTCTCTCTCTCTCTCTCTCTCTCTCTCTCTCTCTCTCTCTCTCTCTCTCTCTCTCTCTCTCTCTCTCTCTCTCTTTCTCTCACTCTCTCTCTCTCTCTCTTTTTTTTCCAGCCGGGGAAACAGCCCATCTGGGCCTGGTCCGAACGTTCCCGCTATTTAGCAGGAAAGGACAGACGGAAGTGCATCGCACGTGTAGAAGAACAATCGATTGAAAACAATGTTTTTATTTTTATCATTAATCAAAAAACTGAACATATTTTCTTATTAGTATAATGTTGTTATTAAAATTATAATCGTTATTTGTGTTAAAAAATATAATTCTAAATTCAGTGAATATATAACTATTAAACAAAACGTTTTACTTCTGTTTAATTAATAGAGAACATGAAGGAGAACACGCAGTAATAGCAGTAATACACGCATGGCTTGGACAAACTAAATCGGGCCAAGACTTTTCCTATAGAGCACCCGCAATCGGAGTTCCCTTGCCTGTGTTCTAGGGCGCTCCAATATGGCCTATCTTATTTATTTATTATACATTTCCAAGTAATCTCCTCTTTTGCTGAAGGGCGTCTCTTATGAAGGATTTGAAGACCTTGAACCTTGCTTCGGTACAGACGAGTTCTTTCAGAGTTCTTGGTGGCCAATGGAATAAGGTGTACGCTCCACCTAGCGCCAGTCTTCCTGAACAGGATCTTACTAGGCACGGAGAGGAGCGTGAAGGAATCCCTTACTCATCAACTTACGAACGGCAGGCTACACACCATCAGCGTACGTGAATGATTTTGGGGTCGGTATTGAGACGAGATCCCGTCAGGACCTGAAAACAAAGGCAAAGGAAGTTACCCAGGTCGTTATGAGATGGTGCCTCTAAAGGAAGCTTTCCCTAAACTGCGAGAAGACCCATCTATTGTTTTTGAAAGGTAGAATGACAGCCTTTCCACATAGAGTAGTGCGGGGAGATCTGATAATAAACTGTCCCAGGCGGTCACGTTTTTAGGAATGCTCATTGGTGAAAGGGACAACTTTTCTGGCCACCTGAATGAAGTAAGAAGCAAAACCTTATCCCGTTTCAGCTGCCTCAGAAGCATAGCAGGAACCACATGGGGACTCAAATACGGCTCTCGGAAAACACTGTACAAAGCTTGTAGCGGTTGCCCAGCCTGTAATGTGTAACCGGCGAGTAACCTCCCTATTGTAAAAAAAAAGCTGCTAGTCGTTAGTAAAGTGTGATGTATCTGTATTAGTGTTAATAAAAACTATTTAATGTATAACCAAAAGACTAGTTTATTTATAAAATTATACTAACATTGTACGAAATGGTGACCCTGTGTTTTGTGTTGACTGTTTTAAAGTTAAAAATGGCTAACAAAGACGATGGTGAAGCATGTGCTCCGGTACTAAAACCACCCACAATTGAAGCTGTGAATATTAAACTACCACCATTTTGGCATGAAAAGCCCGATATATGGTTTGTGCAGGCCGAAGCACAATTCCAGTTATCAAATATTACAAAAGAAACTACCAAATTTAATTACTTAATAGCACAACTATAGTCCGGCCACTGAAAAAAGCGACACGGAATTACCCCCACCCTCGGCAGAGAGTAGGCAGAGCCTTCACCTTCGCTGCCATCTCCAACCCCTTCAGATAACACCTACCATTCAAAGTTACAGCTTTAAAATTTTAGTTGAACCAACGGGTTTATTGTTTTTGCTAAAGTTCATTACTAATTGTTAATAGAATGGATAGTCAACCGGGCCCCTCGACTAGTACACCGAGAAGGAAAACAGGACGCGGTTCCGTGCTGAAATCCCAGTCGAGGTTACTTGTTCTTTAATTTCAACAGACAAAGTGCCACATAGAGTCGCGGATGCCCTTGAAATTAGCAGATCTACGGTTTGTCAGATAGTCAGCGATCATGAAAGAGGGAAGCATAATGTGTGACTCTAGGGAAAAAGAGTCCTCGCCCACCTACTGTAGCAGCGATGGATTCTTTCACTGAGGATGCCATTCGAAACCATATTTATTAGTACTATGAACGCAAAGAGTGGCCTTCTAAGAGGAGATTATTAAATTCACTTAAAGAAGCAGATTTGTTCCATGGAGGAAAAACCGCTTTATCTTCATTGCTACATAAGCTGAATTTTAAGTGGAAGAAAATTGATAAAAGGAAATTTCATTATGGTGATGGATAACGCTCCGTTTCACTCGGTGATAAAAGAAAAACCGCCTACAACTGCTTGGAAAAAGGCAGATATTCAACATTGTCTTTCGAAAAATAATGTAGACTGGTCACCTTCAATGATGAAGTCAGAACTAATGGAATCAGTACATATTTATAAGCCTCGCAAGGTAACATATGTAATCGACAATATTGCTCATCAGAACGGCATACAGTGACAAGGTTGCCTCCATACCACTGTCAATTCAACCCAATCGAATTGATATGGGCCCAAGTAAAAGTTAATGTTGCGAAAGAGAACAAATCATTTAACTTGACTGAAGTCGAACAACTGACAACAGTAGCGTGTGAGTCAAGGAATCCGTGAAGAAAAAATTGAGCAAATGGTTATTGAGGTAACAGAAAGTTCTTCTCGGCATCGCATGTAGATTCGGACACGTCAGGTTCTGAGTGGGGACTTGAAGAAACTATGCACAGCGAAGATTTGGGCTGCTTTCTTTTAGAATAAGATCAATAAAAAGTTTTTTTTTTAATTTAGTAAATAAATTACCTTTCATTTTAGTTCATTTTTTTTTTTTTTTATAAAATAAATTAACAAGATCAACAACAATATAATATCGTATATTGTTATGTTTTATAAAACATATTATGTTTTAACTATTGTAAATTGTATGTTGAAAATCAATTATCTTTTGTTTGTTTTTTTTTGTTTTTTGTTCTCGCTTTTAGAATAAGAACAATAAAAAATATTTTTTTTAATTTTGTAAATAAATTACCTTTCATTTTGATAAATTACCAAGATCAACAACAATATAATATCGATCAAAATCAATTATCTTTCGTTTGTTTTTTTTGTTTTTTTCTCGCTTTTAGAATAAGAACAATAAAAAAAATATATATTTTTTTTAAATAAATTAACTTTCGTTTTAGTTGTGTTTGTTCATTGTTTATAAATTAAAAATGCAAAAATGTTTAAAATTAAAAATATTCAGCGTTTTTCGACGTTACAATAAAAAAAAAAGAGCCGAACGGAGTAGCAAACCAAGTGTTGGGGTGAAGTCGACTGCTCTACCTCACCTGGTAGAGAGGGGTAACCACCACCACCCGTATCGCTTCTTTCATCGGCCGGACTATAGACTTAAAAACTGTTGAAAACATTTTGGATCTAGTAGATTCCGAACATCCCGATAAATATTCAAGGGCTAAACAGAGACTCTTGGGTATTTATCGGGAGAGTGAAGAAAAACAAATTAAAAAATTAGTAGGTGAAATGCAACTTGACGATTTAAAGCCCAGTCAATTACTTCGTAAAATGAGATCATTGGCTGGCTCAGATGTTTCTGATAAATTATTACAAACACTTTGGCCCGACAAATTACCCGATAATGTAAAGCCTATTTTGGCCATATCTGAAGGAGACCTGAACAAATTGGCAGACATAGGTGATAAAATGTTATAAATGAATTCTAACAAAGAAATATGTACTGTTACACGTACTTCAATAAATTCTAATAGCTTAGACGATCTATTTGCTAAAATATCAGCACTGAAGAAACAAATTGCAGCTATTAATGTACATCATAGAAATAGTTCGTCTAGCCACAGTTCAAGTTGTAGTTCAGGCAGAAGTAGAAGGTCATTTCGAGACAGGCGAAATTTAACCCTAATGGTAAGTACTGTTACTTCCATTTTAGGTACGGGAAAAGGTGTAGACCTGAAAAATGCACACAACCATGCAGTTGTGGTGCTACCAGGCAGAAAACTTAAATCGGCAGTAGAAGTAGCGGCATCTTCAACTACCAATGTAGGTGCATGCCGTACTTATAAACTATTTATCAAAGATAAAAAAACTGGTATGCCATTCCTTACAGACACTGGAGCTGATGCTTCAATCATACCAGCTAAAAAAACAGACAAATTCAATAATAGTTATAAACTTTATTCAGCAAACGGCACTGCCATTCCTACTTGTGGAATTAAAACTCTGAATATCGATATTGGACTTCGTAGAACTTTTCCCATTTACTGTCGCAAAAATTAGTAAAGGTATTCTTGGGGCAGATTTTTTGAATCACTTCAACTTATTGATCGATATCCGAAATCAACGACTTATAGATGGCATGTCGAAACTTAGGACTAAAGGTGAGGTCATGACCATTTCTGAAACGGAAGTTTTAAGTACTGTTGATAAAAACATAAATTTTTTTCACATTGTTCACAAATTTCCGGACATTACCAAACCAACTCTAATACCAAGTGAAACCAAACATAAAAAAAAATAGTGTCCAACATTATATTTATACAAAAGGACCACCTGTTTCCTCAAGAAGCAGACCCCTAAATCCTGAACGTTTAAAATGTGCAAAACGAGAATTCTAATTTATTCTCAACAATGGTATAATTAGGCCATCTAAATATGAATGGGCCAGCCCTATTCATATAGCGAGCAAAGAGGATGGTACATTTCGACTACGTGGAGATTATCGTCGTTTGAATAGTCGCACGATCCCAGATCGTTACCCCATTCCACGAAATGAGGATTTCAATCACATTTTACCTGGTACAAATATATACTATAAAATCGATTTCCTAAAAGCTTACTATCAAATTCCAATCCACAAATCCAAGCCGAAGAAGATAAAGCCAAAACAGCTACAATAACTCCGTTTGGTCTCTACGAATTTAATGTAATGAGCTTTGGACTCCGTAATGCACCTTCAACTTTTCAAAGGCTCATCAATGAGGTACTACAAGGATTAATTTTGTCTTCCCATACCTCGATGACATTCTCATAGCCTCAACTTCAGAAGAGGAGCATGCTCAACGTCTAACAATAGTATTAGAACGACTTTTGAAATATGGCCTCCGAATAAATTTAGCAAAATCCCGAATTGGTGTAAAAGAAATAGAATTTCTTGGTTACCTTATTATGCCCAGTGGCTCACGACCACTACCTGATAAGGTTGAAGTTATAAAAACCTATAAGTTACCTGAAACAGTCAAACAACTTCGCACCTTCTTGGGGATGTTAAATTTCTATCGACGATACATCAAAAACGCGTCTCATGCTCAAGCAATATTAAATGACTATTTAATATGGACTCAAGAGGCTATACAACAATTCGAACAGTGCAAAACAAATTTGGCTGAAGCTGCCCTGCTAACATTTCCAGATTCAAAATATCCTTTAGCTTTATTCAGTAACGCTTCTGACCTAGCTATAGGATCAGTCTTACAACAACGTGAAATCGATGGATGGAAACAAATAGCATTCTATTCCAAAAAATTAAATAATGCACAGAAGTCTTATAGTGCTTATGATAAGGAATTATTGGGCATATATTTATCAATAAAGCATTTCCTAAATTTTCTAGAGGTAAGAAATTTTTGTATATTCACAGACCACAAACCGATTACTTTTGCATTTCTGCAGAAAAACTGGAAAGCTTCTCCCAGACAACTAAGGCAACTGAAATATATTTCTCAATTTTCCACTGACATTCGTCATATTCAAGGAAAAGATAATATTATTGCTGACACTCTCTCAAGAGTGGAAGAGGTGACTACAATCGATCACGAGGAGATAGCCAAACTTCAAGCTACTGATAACTGATACAGAACTCAAAAAGTTGGTTGATTCTCCGAATTCCTCCCTCAAATCAAACATCATTAACCATTCGGACAAATTCTTTGGTGTGATATTTCTACGAACACTATTCGTTCCTACATACCACAATCTTTTCGATTCACTGTTTTTCAACATTTTCATGGTTTCGCTCATCCTGGTGTTAAAACCACTGTTAAAAGCCTTTCTCAAAAATTGGTATGGCCTATACCAAGAAATGACGTGAGAAAATGGTCACAAAGCTGTAGTAGTTGCCAAAAGAACAAAGTTAATAAGCTTACAAAATCACACATTGGGCAATTCAATGCTCCAGATGGAAGATTTTCTACAGTTCACATAGATATAGTGGGACCACGACCACCCTCAAATGATCAGATTTACTGTTTAGCTTGCATAGATCGGTTTAGTGGTTGGATGGAAGTTATTCATATGTCACGATGTTCAGCTGAAATAATTGCAAAGTCGTTTTTTGAAAATTGGATCTGTAGGTTCGGCACACCTCTTTGTGTGATCACTGACAAAGGAAAGCAATTTCAATCTGAACTATTTCAAAACCTCACGCGAATTTGCGGATAGAAACTTCAGAGCACAACAGCTTACCACCCCCAGTCAAATGGGAAGATAGAACGTCTCCATCGTACTCTAAAGATGGCTTACCAACAGTTCTACTCGGTATGCGTGCAGCTCTACGCGATGATGATAAATACTCAATTGCAGAACTTCTGTATGGGACACCGATATGGCTACCTGGATAATTCTTACAACCACCAACAACAACCTTACCAGATTGTGACTACTTCATCGCACAACTTCGCCAAAATATCGAGCACATTAAACCTAAAGATAAAAGAGTTTATCGAAGCCCGCATTCTATTTTTATTTATAAATATCTTCAGACAAGTACACACGTTTTCTTAAGAACTGATCGAGTTCGTAAATCTTTGGAACCACCTTATGAAGGGCCTTTTGCAGTTGTCAAACGAGACGAAAAATATTTTACCATCAATATTAAAGGCAAAGAAGTAATTGTTTCTATCGACAGATTGAAACCTGCCCATTTGCTTTCTCCTGAATTCAATTCGGAAAAGGCTGAAAACACACTAACATCTGGACCTTCAGCACCTCCTAAACCTGAAAATCAAGAAGACTCACCAAAGGTGCCTTTAAGAACGACATCTTCCGGAAGAAGGATACATTTTCCCTGTCGATATCTATGATTATATTTTGTAATTCAATTTTATAATATTGTATTAATGTTAATGCAGTATTTCAAATAGTTTTGTTCCTTCTATTTTATTCATGTTATGATCATTATGATATCTCAATTTCTATTATTATTTGCATTATTTTATATCTCAATATTTTCCTTTAATTATTATACATACTCCACTTATTGATTTATGTAACATAGTACAACTTATATTTTGAAAGTCTTATTACTTCTTTATCTTGAGATTTTTAATTTTCACATTAATTTCGTGACTTTGTCACTAAGAGGAGAGTGATGTAGCAGTTGCCCAGCCTGTAATGTGTAACCGGCGAGTATTGTAAAAAAAAAAAGCTGCTAGTCGTTAGTAAAGTGTGTGATGTATCTGTATTAGTGTTAATAAAAACTATTTAAAGTATAACCAAAAGACTAGTTTATTCATTAAATTGTACTAACATTGTACAAGCTTCTTTCTTTACTATTGTGGCGATGTATGCGAGTTAACTAATAATTCACAAGTCTAATAATTATTTTTATTAGTCTTTGTTATAAACAATAACATTAACATTAGTGAATGGTCCCAGGTCATTATTTCCGCCTTACCCTTTCTTAAGGTCCAGTTCCCACGTCAAGTTGCATTGGGTTATTTCACCCACATAGTTTACACCACCTTAGGGCCTTCTGCCAGTGGTCGAGCCGAACCCTTTTTCCTAGAACACTTGTCCGTGCTGCATCCTTCCTTTAGCATGCCGTCCTCAGATTTACGGGTACTAATTTATCTTTATTTATGGTATCATAAATATGACTCATTCGTTGTATCATTTATATGGCTCATTTATGGTATCATTTATCTTGATGTCCAACGGCCGCCCCCCGCCGGCTACCAGGAGACACGGACAAAGATTTTACCCCCTCTCCTCACAAGATTTCCTCATCCCCACTTCTGCTCTTTAGATATATAAGGGTCTGTAAACTTAGTAATAAGCAATTCTAGTTAGTAACTCTAAGTATAATGTTCATGTTGTAATTCTATACTAAATAAAAGTCTTTTTAGTAAGCTTTACTGATGTCAGTTCATTAATTGGCGTCCGAACAGCAGACGGTATTTATCGGGAACTCACTATTACTGGGTATTTCCGTGTGCTAATCACTGTCAGAACCAGATCCCTGAAGAATTTCAACTTTTAGGCCCACTCTTGCGAGGTATCTACTGGTTGATTGATTGGCCCACTCTACCCGAGGTACCAATATTCTTCAGAAGTCCCAGGTACATCCAGTCACAGAAAATCACTCCTCCGAGGTATTCTGCACTGGCTGTCTTCTCCTTGGCTCACTGTTACCAGGTACGGGAAGAAGACGACTATCAGCAGTATGCTTTCATCAGACTTTATAATAATTTATGTAATATTTATATATAATTGTATCTTGTATTTTGATGCCAGACCCGGCAATTAATATAATGACTACTCAAATTGAATAATTAAAACAAATATCGGATATGGAATCATTTCCTATTGATGAAATTCATTATAATAAAATGCCTTATGTTAATGGCGACTCTAATGATTTAGAGCAATTAATCTTCGATTTGTTCGAAATAAAATAAATAATAATGAGCAACCGTCCGATTTTCTCGAAAGGTTGACTAATATTAGAAATATTTTAATTTATAAATATAAACATGAAAAAATAATGAACAAAGACTTAATGATAAGTCAATTAGAATCAAGAATTTTATATCATTTTTATTCAAATATGCCATTAGATGTTCGGATAAATTTGATGAATAAATCTGATCATTTTCGGAATCTAGATGATTTACGCTTATTATTAAATAGCGAGAATCATCTTCTTTCTGATAATGATTCAGTTTCATTTAAACCAAAATCATAGGCAGAAAAAGAATATAATGATAATTACATTACAAAAAAATTAGATAAATATTCCAAGCATAATAAAATGAATAGCTCAAGACAAAATTATAAAATGTTGTCACCAGATCAAACCCATTTTTATAACTATAAATATCCCAATAATAATGTTAAACATAAAAGATTTTTAAATGAGGGATCAATGAAAAATTACCAGCATCATTCCCGATACAAACAGAGGGAAGAAGACCCTAAAGACCGTAAAATTCGGGAATTAGAAGAACGATTTCAGCAACTATACGAAGCTGAGCATTTTCTAAATATCGCACAAAATCCTCCGGAAACATATAATGTAAGCAAGGATACGCTAAAATCCGAAATCGTCGACAGTATAATTAGCGACAAGGATACGCTAAAAACCGAAATCGTCGACAGTATAATTAGCGACAAGGATACGCTAAAAACCGAAATCGTCGATAGTATAATTAGCGACAAAGATACGTTAAAAACCGAAATCGTCGACAGTATAATTAGCGACAAGGATACGCTAAAAACCGTAATCGTCGATAGTATAATTAGCGACAAAGATACGTTAAAAACCGAAATCGTAGATAGTATAATTAGCGACAAAGATAAGTTAAAAACCGAAATCGTTGGTAATATCATTTGCGACAAGGATAAGCCAAAAACAGAAATCGTTGGTAATATCATTTGCGACAAGGATAAGCCAAAAACAGAAATCGTTGGTAATATCATTTGCGACAAGGATAAGCCAAAAACCGAAATCGTTAGTAATCTAATTTGTGACAAGGATACGCCGAAAACCGAAATCGTCGATAATATAATTTGCGACAAGGATACGCTAAAAACCGAAACCGTCGGTAATCTTATTGGTGACAAAGATATGCTTAAAAACGAAAACAGTTTTATAATTTCTAGCCTTGCTGTAGAAATAACTCCCGATTTAGATAAAGTATCAAATAAAGCTGAAGAAGTTGAGAACGCTTCAATTGTAGAAGAAATACTTGAAAGCGAAATAATGCCCGAACGTCCCATTAATATTATTAATAACAATAATACTGATGCAATTTCGGTAGTTCAAAATATTTCACCTTTATTTGACAATATCTCTGATAAATTAGAAGAACCAAAATTAGATATAATTCGACATGCAAATTATTACAACAAATTGCAGACGAAAAAACCGACAAGATCTAATATAAATACACAATTAACAGAAAAAATTGTCTCTACAGGAGACATAATAAGAAAATTAAAATCTAAAATTAAATTAAAAATTCTAAAAATCCATAAATGGCGAAAAAGAAAGAATTTAATATATTTATGGATGTTGCAACCGGATAGAATACCAAATTACGAATGGATTGTGACGGAGTAAAATGGAAAAAAACGGAAACATAAAGTAAAATAAAAACTCATATAATAATAATTAGTTTTAAGATTGAATAACATAATGTATATAAAATAAAATCATAAACTATAAAACCAGTAAGAAAGAACATAAAAATAATTAACCTGACCCCGATAATAAAAATAATACAAAATAATTACAATCATGCCTTAAAAATCATAATATTAAATAAGTATTGAATTTAGAAGCCAATAGTGAACTAATGATTATAATTCCTAGATATAATAATGATTAAAAGAAATTATAAACAATAATAATTTATTATCAAACAAAAAAAAAAAAAAAAATTGTAATTTAAATAATCAATTCTTTAGCAAAAATAAAAAATAATTACTTAGTTACATTTTGACAAAAGCGGTTATTGATAATAAGGTAAATAAAATTAATTTATAGATTTATGAAAATTTAAAAAACTGATTAATAAATTAATAAGATTCATTATGATTTGTATATTAAGAAATTAATTATATTAATAGCTGATAACTGATAATAAATAATTAAATATAATAGTAATAAATAATTTAATATTATAATAAATAAATAATTGAACTGATAAGAAAATAATAATTAATTCAAAAGAAAAACTGATGTGCTTAATGCCTTGTTAAAACAACCTATTACAATAAGTGAAAGTAAAATAAATTAATTTAGAAATTCAATAAAACATTTATCAGACATATGTATCCTAATATTAACAAGGGATACCAATTTTGAAATACAAACCAGTACATTATTGATATAATAGTTCTGTTTTAATTATATAATTATTCTATAATAATAATAAGCCATTATTAATCAGTTTAAAAATATGTTATTTCTAAGCCTTTTTTCCAACAATGATAACAATAATAATAATATATAAAAAATATGTAATGATAAAATTAAGTATTACATTGATAATTAATATAGTATCTACTTAGCGTTTTTCTCTCAGTGAAAATTAAATTCATTTATAAATATTAATTTTATAATAGTCATAAAAATATTTTGATGAACATCTGATATATTGTATAATATTCATAATCTTAAAGCTTTATGATTAGATTTATCTTTTTATCTAATATGGAAAGTAATAAAAAAAAAAAAAAAAATAATAAAAATAATAATAATAAAAAAGATATATATAAATTTAAGCTCGAATTTGTTTTTTATAAGGAAAAGGCATTAGATTATTAATGAAGAAAATAATATCAAATTATTGCATATTAAATTGCATATTATTTAATTAGAACTTGTAATGAAAATTTTATGAAGGAATGAACATATTTGAATATGAACTTTGAAATTATATAAATTCATCACTAATATTTTATCTTAATATTGATGCACCGATAATTAGTCAATGCGCTATATTATGCTAGAAAACATATTTACCTATCTAAAAGCTAGTTTATTTAGTCTATATTAAAGGAATATTGGTCTATATTAAAGGGAAAAATATTGGTTACTGCAAGGGAGTTTATTTTCTTGTTTTGTATAATAACCAAAAATAAAAAAAAAGGGAGCAGCTTTTATAGTAAACATAAAAGAAAATATATTTTGGTAACCAGATAGTTTATTTTATTGTGAAATGAAAACAAAAATTTGTATGTCACAGAAGAAATTGTAAAATATGATAAAGATATTAGAAGAAAAAGGTTGCTTAGAATATGTTTTAGTAATTACATTAATAAATTATACAGTAATACTTATAATTATAACATTATATAAAAGTATATTCACTTACAATGCTTCAATCATAGAAAGCATTTGTTCATTATAAGGTAGGTAAAGTATTATTTAACATTTTAATACTTACTCAATAATTAGATCAACCTAATAATGATTAATTAGATTTATTAAGTCGTTTATTTTTATGTACCTTGAAATTACATATTATTATAAAATAAAAGCATAAATAAAAATGTATTATTTACTGTAAGAGTTTAATTGAACTGTATTGGATGGTCAAATGAAATTATTAAACACTACTGTAACTTAAGTGAGACATAATTACTAGATTGAAATATGTTTTATATTCAAGTATAATCATAGAAAAAATATATTTATTTGTACTAAATAAATGATATGTATTAGAATGTAAGTTATTATAAATGAAGGATCACTTATTACTTATGTAATTATTAATTTATGTACTGTAATACTAATATTAATAATGATGTACAATTTTAATTAAAAAAAATCTGGTGCGTGCGCGCAACACACAACTTTCACTTACCAACTTACTTAGATTAGAAATTGACGTGTTTTGCTGATTATCCTTTCCCAAAGTCACACATTTTTCTACATTCATATCTTATTTTTGTTAATCGTTAAAACCGTTTTTGAGTAAATAAAAAAACCCGTGAAAATGATACAAAATTTAATAAGTAAAGTCCCCCCTCCCGTAGATCAATTTTGATGAAATTTTTACAGTCATATCTCGGGCATATAAATACATCAAATACCAAGTTTGATCAAAATCGTTATAACCGTTTTTGAGTAAATAAAAAAAAACATGTGAAAATGGTACAAAATTTATTAAGTAAAGTCCCCCCTCCCGTAGATCAATTTTGATGAAATTTTTACAGTCACATCTCAGGCATATAAATACATCAAATACCAAGTTTGATCAAAATCGTTAAAACCTTTTTTGAGTAAATAAAAAAAACACGTGAAAATGATACAAAATTTATTAAGTAAAGTCCCCCCTCCCGTAGATCAATTTTGATGAAATTTTTACAGTCATATCTCGGGCATATAAATACATCAAATACCAAGTTTGATCAAAATCGTTATAACCGTTTTTGAGTAAATAAAAAAAAACATGTGAAAATGGTACAAAATTTATTAAGTAAAGTCCCCCCTCCCGTAAATCAATTTTGATGAAATTTTTACAGTCACATCTCGGGCATATAAATACATTAAATACTAAGTTTGATCAAAATCGTTAAAACCTTTTTTGAGTAAATAAAAAAAACACGTGAAAATGATACAAAATTTATTAAGTAAAGTCCCCCCTCCGGTTAATCAATTTTGATTAAATTTTTACAGTCACATCTCGGGCATATAAATACATCAAATACCAAGTTTGATCAAAATCGTTAAAACCTTTTTTGAGTAAATAAAAAAAACACGTGAAAATGATACAAAATTTATTAAGTAAAGTCCCCCCTCCGGTTAATCAATTTTGATGAAATTTTTACAGTCATATTTCGGGCATATAAATCGATCAAATACTCAGTTTAATCAAAATCGTTAGAGCCATTTTTGAGAAAATCGAAAAAAACGTAAAAAGTTATTACGTTTTTATTACGTATTATTATAAAGTACCCCCTCCCTTTGAGCAATTTTGATGAAATTTTTGCTGTCACATCGCGGGCATATACCTACACTAAATACCCAATTTCAGGTTCCCACGGTTTATAGTTTTTGAGCTAGTCTGTTCACATACACACACACACACAGACCATTTCGCGGGACTTGGTTATTTCGACTCAGGGGGTCCCAAAACGTGTATTTCCGTTGAAAACCGGAAGTCGAAAATTTTCACGATCGCAATACTTCCACTTACTATATATTTCATATATAGGTAAGTGAAAGTAAAAAAAAAATGGAAATTATTGTAAAAAAGGAAAAACTTATTAGGTATTAGTTGACCTATTGAATATTGTAGTATTCATGGCATCATGAATTAATATAGGAAAGCACCATGATTGTACTTAGGTATCATTATTGTAATTAGGCAATGTAAACATAGAAACTCACAAAACCAAATGTAACAACATTTAGCTACACAAAATTAACAATCCACATATTAATATCAGAGCTTAGAAGACCCTATAAATATTTACTAGAAAAAAATTATTTTAGCTCGGAGCCCTCGCTTCAAAAGGTAGGAGAAGTTAACTAATAATTCACAAGTCTAATAATTATTTTTATTAGTCTTTGTTATAAACAATAACATTAACATTAGTGAATGGTCCCAGTTCATTATTTCCGCCTTACCCTTTCTTAAGGTCCATTTCCCTCATCAAGTTGCATTGGGTTATGTCACCCACATAGTTTACACCACCTTAGGGCCTTCTGCCAGTGGTCGAGCCGAACCCTTTTTCCTAGAACACTTGCCCGTGCTGCATCCTTCCTTTAGCATGCCGTCCTCAGATTTACGGATCCTAATTTATCTTTATTTATGGTATCATAAATATGACTCATTCATTGTATCATTTATATGGCTCATTTATGGTATCATTTATCTTGATGTCCAACGGCCGCCCCACGCCGGCATACCAGGAGACACGGACAAAGATTTTACCCCCTCTCCTTACAAGATTTCCTCATCCCCACTTCTGCTCTTTAGATATATAAGGGTCTGTAAACTTAGTAATAAGCAATTCTAGTTAGTAACTCTGAGTATAATGTTCATGTTGTAATTCTATAGTAAATAAAAGTCTTTTTAGTAAGCTTCACTGTTGTCAGTTCATTAATTTGCGGTTACAGCCTGGGATCAATACTTAAGGCATACCGAGCTGAAACTATTAGAGCAAGCACAAAGAAGGGCTCTCTTACTCGTTACTGGGGCTTACCGCACGGCTCCAACTTCAGCCCTGTAGGTTAATGCTGGTCAGCTACCAATAGACCTAAGATTAAAAGTTGCAGCAGCCAAGTATATATTAGAGAGGACTGCCAGCAAGAGTATGGGACAGCTGCTTTACTGCTTTATGACCTAGCGGAAGATACGAGGAGGTTGCCGATAGAATAGAAGAAATAGTAATTACGGAATGGCAAAGGAGGTGGGATACCTGCGAGATTGGAAGACTGACCCACGAATTTCTACCGGATGTTTGTAAAAGGATCAAGAACGACTGGTTCCAAACCGATTTTTGGACCGTGCAGCTCCTTACGGGTCATGGAGACATAAACTCGAAGCTGTTCTACTTTCACAGGAAGGAAAACCCTAACTGCAGATGTGGCGCTGTAGAGGATGTCAAGCAAATCATTTTCGACTGTCCAATGCATACTAGCGCTCGCCTGTCCTTATCTGGGGAATATTCAATTTTAGAGTGGCCACCTCAGTCACTGGAACAATTAGTAGCGACACCTGAAGTTTTTGGCGCTTTCAAGAAACTCGCGAGGAAGATATTCCAAGCAAAGAAGGGCATACAGTGATATCATAGAACAATAATATAGTAGTAAGCTAAAAGTAAATTATATTTTATTTTATTTTTTAGTAGTAAGCTAAAAGTAAATTATATCTATTTAGGCCCACTACAATTAGATAGGAATCTACTGGAACCCTGTTTGGTGGGAACAGCTCTCCAGTTGCAAGCAGCCCTTTAGCTTAGTTTTATCGGAGATTTATGCCCGATATAACGAGAAATAAGCCTCACTTTGGTTCATGTATTTGGACCAACGGGGGAGCAGGCGTTTGCGCTCGGATACCAACATGGTAACCGAGCCCTTAACTCCGGAACTCTCTTGGTTATATTGAACCGCTGGTATAGGGTTGCCTTAAGGTACAGCGGGAGGAAAGAAGGAATTAAAAAAAAAAAAAAGAGAGAGGAGAGAGAGAGAGAGCTTATTTGAAGGTTATAGCAGATACACCCACCTTAAAAAGCTCTTGGTTTTTAAACGTTGTAGTGATTTAAATCTATGCAAAACTACTCCATAATCGTTCTGAAATATTAACTTTTAAGCTTAACTAATACATAAAAAAAAAATTATAACCTCTGTTTTTAATTTTCTTTTTTAAACACTTAGTTTTGATAGTTCATTGCATGAATTAAGATTTTAGATTATAATTAGTTGTAAGTGAATGAGATAATTTGTTTAATAAGGAATATATGTAAAATATGTATATAATTGTTTTAATTTGTTGATATATTGATGAGTTCTCCTTTTAATCTTGCGATTGATAAATATAGTTTTAATTGTTTTATATTAATTTGTTATTTTAGAATTATTAAACAAAGCATATATTCAGAGCTTTAAAATATTGTTAAGTGATAACCTACCTTACCTAGTGCATGTGTAATTTATCATTTCTAGCCAAATTTTAATCACTATACAACTACAACTATTGTTGATTGATAAATATAGTTTTAAATTGTTTTACCTTCGATTGTTATTTTTAGAATATTGTTAAGAGATAACCTACCTTACCTATTGCATTTTTAATTTTAACACTTCTAGCTAAAATTTTAATTACTATACAACTAATAGTTTAGTTCTGATGTAAATAATTTAATGACACTTCCTATTAATTAATTCTGAACTAAATTATTCATTATTTCATGTTGTATTTTCCTCTTATACTTTTCAAAGAAATTTTGACCTGGTTGTAGTCAAGGTTGTTTTTATATAATTCCTTAACTGCAGGAAAAGATAAGGGGTTCTCTGAAGAATAATTTCATTTACTTAATTATTAATAGATGGAAAATGTCAACAAATTAAATCAAATATCATAAACCTTAAAATGGACGGAGAGTCTGATGGAAATCCTTTCGGTCCCAGGACCACGTTGTCAAGATCACCTCGGCCCGGGAAGGTAACTGGCTCTGCCAAAGAGGTCCCGCCCAACACTATCCCGCTCAGCCAACATCTGCCCGCACTAAAAACGCCGGCCATTGGTGATGACGTCACTGGCAAACATTCTCGCTTTGTTTTCTCTGAAGTTGACTCACCAAGCACCAACAGTAAAAGGAAGATTAATGCGAGGGAAGACAAATACGGGTCACCTACGTACAAAGACGTGCAAGACAGCAACACAAACATTATTAAAGATCTGCACAAGTTTCTTTTAACGGGTCAGGCTAAAAAAATAAGTAAGCAAGCTGTTGACTACATTCTGGATTCTATTCTATTCTATTTATTTGGCGCAACAACTCGATGCCGAGTCTTGGCCTCCTGTAACAGCCTCCACCAGTTGTTCCTATCCTGTACTGCCGCCATCCAGCTCCTCACTCCCAACATGGACTTGGCATCACCAGCCACACAGTCACTCCACCGCAGCCGAGGTCTTCCTCTACGCCTTGTTCCGAGTATACCTCAGATATCATTTTCTTCGGAATGTCACTCTCAGCCATTCGAGCAACGTGCCCAGCCTATCTCGTTTCAGGAATTGAACCAAATCTGGTTCCTTAAATAAATCTCTGAGCTCCTGGTTTGTCCGACGTCTCCATACCTGTTCAACTTTAACGGCTCTAAAGATTTTACGAAGAATCTTCCTCTCAAAGACCATTAGATTCTGCTCCTCAGTCTTGGATATAATCCATGTTTCTTAGCCATAAAGGAGTATTGGCCGGATGATTGTTTTATATAATAATATCTTTGTTTCTCTTGACAAAGCACGGCTCCTAAAATGTTGGCCGAGGCCATAATAACAAAGATTGGCACATAGGACTCTTCGCTTAATTTCCGAATCCACAGCATTATCTTGAGTTATAAGGGATCCGAGGTAAATGAATTCAGACAATTTTCTCAATCCTCAATTCTCCGATGGTAATGGTTTCGCCAGGTCTGGGGTTTTCATCAGTGACCAGATATTTGGTTTTTGCGGCGTTGTCTTTAAGGCCCATTTTTCTTGCTGCGTCCGCTAGTCTCAAGAATCCATCAGAGACTGCCTGAAAAGAGCGTCCAACAATGTCGATATCATCGGCATAATCAAGAAGCTGCACTGTCCGGCTGAATGCAGTTCCGCCTACTTGTATGCCAGAATCTCTAATGGACTTCTCTCAAGCTAAATTAAAGAGGAGACATGGCAGCGAATCCCCCTGCCTCAATCCTTTTCCAGAAGTGAATTCTGCAGATCTTGCTCCACCAACCTGCACAGTGCATATCACTTCTCTCATGGTGAGTATTACCATCCTGATAGGCTTTTCAGGGATTCCAAGTTCCATCATCGCCTCATCAACTGTTCCCTGTGAACACTGTCATATGCTTCCTTAAAATCAACAAACAGATGGTGCGTTTTAAGCTTATATTCACATCCTTTTTCAAGCATGATGCGCAAGCAAAATATCTGGATTGTCTATCGTCCTTTCCGAAAGCCACACTGGTATAGGCCTAAGGTCTTCTCTGCATAGGGAAGTAGTCGTTGGAAGAGGATGTTGGACAACACCTTGTACGCAGAAGAGAGTAAGGAGATGCTTCTGTAGTTACCGCAGACCAGCCGATCACCCTTTGTATGGATTGGACAGATTATCGAATTATTCCAGGATTCAGGCATTACTTCCTCGGTCCAGATCCAAATCATGATAGTCTGAAGGATTCTCAGCAGTTCACTTCCTCCACACGTTAGTAATTCGGCAGGCAACTCGGCAACACCCGGAGCCTTGTTATTTTTGAGTTTCGCTAAAGAATCCAGAATCTCCTCTTCATCCGGCGGTTCTATTATCTGAGATAAAGGTAGATCCACATGACTGTTATTCCTAACTTCTTCCAGATCTTTGTTAAGAAGCCGATTGAAATGTCTCTTCCATTCTTCAAGGACATTAATGCTATTGGTAAGAAGCTTACCGTCTTCATTCAAGCAGTAGGTAGATTTGATTTCGAAGGGTTTTCTTTTCTGATTGACTGCTTTAAAGAATTCCCTATACTGCTTATTTACTTTAAGGAGTTCAATCTTTTCTAGTTCTTCCTTTTCCCATTTTCTTTTCTTATACTGGTGTAGACGTTTTTCTGTTCGTCTCCCCTGTCAATATAATTCGGCATTGCTCCATGTCTCTCGTTGAACCTTCGCTTTATATGCTTCGTTTTTCGAACGTTTTGCTCTCTCACACTCCTCGTCAATCCATGGAGTTCTCGAGTCCCCGATTATTCAAGTAATTCTAGGCCTACCCATCCGGAGTAAGAATTTTTTAATCCCATGTACTCCCAAGCTAAAAATACTATAGATTTTCGGTGTTTATCCTATTATATGTCAAG
Source organism: Aelia acuminata (assembly GCA_911387785.2). Lineage (NCBI taxonomy): Eukaryota > Metazoa > Arthropoda > Insecta > Hemiptera > Pentatomidae > Aelia > Aelia acuminata. Next base: position 5,665,627 of record CAJVQU020000004.1, read on the forward strand.
AATATATGATTGGTAAATTCAAAAATTATTCTTATTTAGTAAAACTATTTTTTCGAAACACACCTCTGGGATCTTGATGGGCCAAAAGTGTACACATAAATAAGCCATTTTTTTATTCCTTTCATTTAGGAAAGGTCCATTCTATTCGTCAAAAAGATAAGAAAATATGCACCAGAGTAGCGGTCGAAGAAGACGAGCATACAGGAAGCGTATGCTGTGTGATGATTAATTGTATTACTACCAGTTGTGGGTTGCTACCCAGAAAGAGGTAGCATCAAGCCTAAGATAAAATCAAAAATAAAGCAAAGATAAATCAAGCCTCTCTTGTGGTCCAAGCAGCTTTGTCGCTGTATCTTTTATAGCCTCTGTGTATGCATCCCATGTTTTGTCGATATCACCCTCCAGAACATCATCCTGTCGAACACACTTATTCAATCCCGATTCATACTGTGCCAGAATTATTGGATCCTTAAGCTTATTTATGTTGTATCGCTTAAGCCTCTGTGCCGGTGCGCTTACTGTTTTTAATGCTATTCGGGCTCTGAAATGAGCAATGCTTAAGAAGGTCGGAATCCACATTTGCCCCTCTAAATACTCTCACGTTGAGGAGATGAGACATATGTCTTCTATCAATAAGGATATGGTCTATTTGGTTAAGTGTTGACCCGTCAGGTGTTTTCCATGTTCCCTTGTGGATTTTCTTATGAGGGAAGAGGGTGCTGCCTATAGTAATATCACGAGAGGCAGCAAAATTTATAAGTCTCAAGCCGTTGTTATTACTTGACACGTGCAGGCTATGTCTGCCAATAGTTGGGTGAAATATTGTTTCCTTGCCTGCCTTAGCGTTGAAGTCTCCTGCAATTATTTTCATATCCTATAGTGGGCAATCATCTAAAGTTCTCTCAAGGAGTTCATAAAAGGCTTCTTTTTCACCCTCTTCCGAGACTTCCGTGGGGGGCATGTATTTGGACCAACGTGGGAGCAGGCGTTTCCGCTCGGATACCAACCTGGTAACCGGGCCCTTAACTCCGGAACGCTCTTTGTTATAACGAACCGCTGGTATAGGGTTGCCTTAAGGTACAGCGGGAGGAAAGAAGGAATTAAAAAAAAAAAAAGAGAGAGGAGAGAGAGAGAGAGCTTATTTGAAGGTTATAGCAGATACACCCACCTTAAAAAGCTCTTGGTTTTTAAAAGTTGTAGTGAGTTAAATCAATGCTTAACTACCCCATAATCGTATAAATTGTTTTACCTTCGATTGTTATTTTAGAATTATTAAACAAAACATATATTCAGAGCTTTAAAATATTGTTAAGAGATAACCTACCTTACCTATTGCATTTTTAATTTTAACACTTCTAGCTAAAATTTTAATTACTATACAACTAATAGTTTAGTTCTGATGTAAATAATTTAATGACCCTGACTATTAATTAATTCTGTACTAAATTATTCATTATTTCATGTTGTATTTTCCCCTTATACTTTTCAAAGAAATTTTTACCTGGTTGTAGTCAAGCTTGTTTTTATATAATTCTTTAACTACAGGAAATAATAAGGGTTCTCTGAAGAATAATTTCATTTTCTTAATTATTAATAGATGGAAAATGTCAACAAATTAAATCAAATATCATAAACCTTTCTTTATTGAAGTACAATTCAGACACAACTTTTATTATACATTATTTATCTCACAAATAAATTTACATACATTTTAGCAGTCAGAAATAAAAGTGACTCTTATACAAGTGCATAATGAAATGGAAGGAGAGTCTGATGGAAATCCTTTTGTGCCCAGGACCACGTTGTCAAGATCACCTCGGCTAAGGAAAGGTAACTGGCTCTGCCAAAGAGGTCCCACCCAACACTATCCCGCTCAGCCAACAACTGCCCGCACTAAACACGCCGGCCCTTGGTGATGACGTCACTGGCAAGAAGTCTCGCTTTGTTTTCTCTTAAGTTGACTCACCAAGCACCAACAGAAAAGGGAAGATTAATGCGAGGGAAGACAAATACGGGTCACCTACGTACAAAGACAGCAACTCAAACATTATTAAAGATCTGCACAAGTTTATTTTAACGGGTCAGGCCAAACAAACAAGTAAGCAAGCTGTTGACTACATTCTGGATACACCCCGTAAACTAGAAGAACAGTGCAACCAGCTAATTGTGGAAAACGCAAAACTTATAGGTGAGATACGCGTTCTGAAATACATGGAGCAGCCACATAAATTAATGAGAGAAGAAACAAGAAGAGATTTTTCATTGGAAGAGATAAAACCAATAATGGAAACCACAGTTACAGAACATATAAAAAATTAGAAGTCAGGTATATACAACCTCATCCATCCTTTGCAAAAGTAGCAGCAGCAGAAGCCCCAAAACCCCAAAGGCCCCAAGGATCAGTATTCGTTGCCCAGACGGAACAAACGAAATTGGAGGAAACTAAGTTCCCCACATTTGAATCCTTCAAAAAAGATATAAAGGAAACAATAGCAACAGGGAGCGAAGGTATAAAAGTGCGAAATGTCATACAGACGGCTCTAGCTGTTCTTATCCATACACAAACGAAGGAGGGTGCCAAAAAAATAGTTGAGTCTGGCAAGATACAGGAATTGGGAGCCATTGCGAAATTACCCACGAAGAGGATGCCACGGCTCATCTGTTATGATGTCCCATCCAACCTTGATGAGTCTAGTTTCACTGAGGCCTTTTGGAAGCAGAATGCTAACGAACTAGAAAGAACGGAATAATTCTTCAAACCAGTTTTTAAGAATGGCCCTCGAGGAAAAGAGAAAGCCAACAGGGTTGTAGAGGTAAGTCCAAAAGTCCGACTGAGCAAGCAGAAAGAGGGGAAAATATTCCTTGGCTGGCTCGCATGTAACGCCCGAGACTGGACCGGAAAAACAAGATGCCATGCGGAATAACAAGATGATACTCTATGAAATACTGTGTAGCATCTGATTTGACTTGTGCTTATTGCGCTGAAAAGGGGCATGATATCGGAGGGTGTCCGAAATAAAAATCTAAAATGGTACCTAAGTGCATCAACTATACAAGGGCAAACGCAGCGGCTGACCACTCTGCATCATTGAAAGATTGCCCGTCCTACCTCAGAGCGCTTGAAAGGCTGAGATTAAATACTAAGTACGAGGATGATGGGTTGTAAAAAGAGAATAGTGCTGGCCCACCACAACTTGTGGAAGCGACCTGTTGCCATGGCTGTTTCTGAGGGAGGCAGAACAACACAGGTTAGACACAGCAGCAGGGCAGGAAACTCCCACTTCAGGGGGAACAGTCGCAGGAACGGAGAGTCATCATCGAGTGTTGGCGTGCGCCGCAGAAAACTTTTAGAATGCTCCTGAAAGTGCAATTGTAATAGTAAATCTATTACTATACTATATAAAAAAATAGTAAATCGTCAAATCGTGGCCACGGTAAGACCGGATTTGACAAATCGCTATTTAGCGGTAATGAATATTGTAGGGCTATGGTAATGAATATAGTAGAAGTAGTAGGGCTCAGCCTCACCATTATAGGACTCTATGCCAAATTTTCGATTCCAACAGAGGAAATCATATGCATGCTGGGACGGACTATCATGAAGCTAAGAGGAAATATTGTCATAATGGGTGATCTCAACGCCCACTCAATAACATGGGGTTCGGTTATTGAGAAGTTATTGGCAAACCAGCGAGGCAGCTCACATATCGACGTTACTTTGTGCACGTCTGCACTGGCGGACAAAGTAATTACATGAGAAGTAAAGGACTGGACCTCATGCGACCACCGCGTGGTGAATTTCGAAATTGGAACTGTCTCTCAATAATGCAGTTTTTCAAGGCTAAGACTGACAACAAGGAACGTTGACTGGAGAGCACTGCAGGAGAACATAAAGTGGCACCTGGCTGGAGATGGAGAGTGCCCTGATGTAGATGAATCTGCAAAACAACTGACTGTGACAGTGCAAAATGCATGTAATGAAATTCTGCCTACTCCTTAAACATACAGAAACGGTGCACCCTGGTGGAATCAACAGCTCACTGCACAAAAAAGGGAAGCATACAAAGCAAGAAGGAGGTTTCAGCGTGAAAGAGATCCGACTAGGAAAGATCTATTAAAGGCTGTCTACTACGAGAAGAATAGGATGTTTTCAAAAGTAGTGATAAAGTCCAAAAAAGACTCGTGGAGAAGGTAGTTGGCAGAATGCAGCAGCCCGCGGGGGCCTCTGTATAAGGATGCACTTGGAAAGAGAACCCGGAAAAACATGTACAGGGCAGTATTAGTTGACGGGGAGTACACCACTGACTCCAAAGAAACTACCGAGGCAATACTAGAAAAATCGTTTCCTCGGGACAACAAGGAGGATGAAGAGACCCGCAGGAAGTATACGTTAGAACAGACGTACCACCTGCAACTCTCGACGCTCCTTATTGGAATGAAGCTGAGGTTTATGGCCATGGATCAGATCAAGGAAGAAAAAGCAGCTGTGCCAGACGGGATTGAGGGAGTCATAATATAAAACTGTAAGGAAGCTCTTATTGAAGTTCTGCTGAGTCTCTTCAATAAATGTCTGGATTCAGGGAGGTTCCCTTTGATATGGAAGGAAGTAGAAGTGGTGGCGATTCCAAAACCCGGTATCGATGAGGCTACCGTAAAAGCTTATATTCCAATTAGCCTTCTCCCTATTTTCGGGAAAGTTCTCGAACGCCTTATACTGCAAAGGCTCGAAAATGTCTTAACCAGTCTGTCCCCTTATCAGTTTGGCGGTGTTAGAGGAAGGAGCACGGCTGATGCCTCTTTGGAAGGTAAACTCCAATCCTCTTCTTATGAGGTGGCAGGCGTCGAATGTGGTTGTTGTTGGATGGGTGGATGATTTCGGAGTGGTCATCGAGGCGGATTCAATGAAGCCGATAGAGGAAAGGAAGGAGCAAGTGACAAATTGCCATAGAATAGTGCACTGAGTGCAATTTACAACTGAACTATAGCAAGACAAAGCTCCTCTTCCTCAAAGGCAAGTTAAGACCAAGATGGCCTCCAAGGGTACGAGTAGGAGACAAAATCATACTCCCTTCAGGAAAAGTAACGTTTCTCGGTGTCACCGTAGCGGAAAGATTTAACTTTGTACCACACTTACGGAGCTTACAAAGAAAGGGGCCGTTAAGATTTGCAGTCCTTAATCGCCTAGCTGGAAGAACATGGGGATTGAGCTTCAGGAACAGGGGCAATCTATAAAAAAACCAGCATTTCACCCAATGCTGGGGCGGACTATCCGGAAGCTAAGAGGAAATATTGTCATAATGTGCGATCTCAACACCCACTCAATAACATGGGGTTTGGTTATTGAGTGGTTATTGGCAAACCAGCGAGGCAGCTCACATATCGACGTTACTTTGAGCCTGTCTGCACTGGCGGACAAAGTAATTACATGGGAAGTAAGTCTCTTTTCCTCGAGGGCCATTCTTAAAAACTGGTTTGAAGAATTATTCTGTTCTTTTTAGTTCTTTAGCATTCTGCTTCCAAAAGGCCTCAGTGAAACTAGACTCATCAAGGTTGGAAGGGACATCATAAAAGATGAGCCGTGGCATCCTCTTCGTGGGTAATTTCTGCTTTTACAACTCATCATCCTCGTACTTAGTATTTAATCTCAGCCTTTCAAGCGCTCTGAGGTAGGACGGGCAATCTTTGATGATGCAGAATGGTCAGCCGCTGCGTTTGCCCTTGTATAGTTGATGCACTTAGGTACCATTTTAGATTTTTCTTTCGGACACCCTCCGATATCATGCCCCTTTTCAGCGCAATAAGCACAATTCAAATCAGATGCTATACAGTATTTCATAGAGTGACATCTTGTTATTCCGCATGGCATCTTGTTATTCCGGTCCAGTCTCGGGCGTTACATGCGAGCCAGCCAAGGAATATTTTTCCCTCTTTCTGCTTGCTCAGTCGGACTTTTGGACTTACCTCTACAACCCAGTTGGCTTTCTCTTTTCCTCGAGGGCCTTTCTTAAAAACTGATTTGAAGAATTATTCCGTTCTTTCTAGTTTTTTAGCATTCTGCTTCCAAAAGGCCTCAGTGAAACTAGACTCATCAAGGTTGGATGGGACATCATAACAGATGAGCCGTGGCATCCTCTTCGTGGGTGATTTCGCGATGGCTCCCGATTCCTGTATCTTGCCAGACTCATCTATTTTTTTGACACCCTCCTTCGTTTGTGTATGGATAAGAACAGCTAGAGCCGTCTGTATGACATTTCGCACTTTTATACCTTCCCTCTCTGGTGCTATTGTTTCCTATATATCTTTTTTGAAGGATTCAATTGTGGGAAACTTAGTTTCCCCCGATTTTGTTTGTTCCGTCTGGGCAATGAATACTGATCCTTGGGGACTTTGGGGTTTTGGGGCTTCTGCTGCTGCTACTTTTGCAAAGGATGGATGAGGTTGTATATTCCTGACTTCTAATTTTTTTATTTGTTCTGTAACTGTGGTTTCAATTATTGGTTTTATCTCTTCCAATGAAAAATCCCTTCTGGTTTCTTCTCTCATTAATTTATGTGGCTGCTCCATGTATTTCAGAACGCGTATCTCACCTATAAGTTTTGCCTTTTTCACAATTAGCTGGTTGAACTGTTCTTCTAGTTTAGGGGTGTGTATCCATAATGTAGTCAACAGCTTGCTAACTTATTTGTTTGGCCTGACCCGTTAAAAGAAACTTTGATTAAAAATGTTTGAGTTGCTGTCTTGCACGTCTTAGCACGTAGGTGACCCGTATTTGTCTTCCCTCGCATTAATCTTCCTTTTTCTGTTGGTGCTTGGTGAGTCAACTTCGGAGAAAACAAAGCGAGACTGAATACCAGTGACGTCATCACCAAGTTTAGTGCGGGCAGTTGTTGACTGAGCGGGATAGTGATGGGCGGGACGTCTTTGGCAGAGCCTGTTACCTTCCCGAGCCGAGGTGATCTTGACAACGTGGTCCTGGGCACGAAAGGATTTCCATCAGACTCTCCGTCCATTTTATTTTGCACTTGTATAAGATTTACTTTTATTTCTGACTGCCAAAATGTATGTAAATTTATTTGTGAGATAAATAATGTATAATAAAACTTGTGTCTGAATTTTACTTCAATAAAGAAGAAGAAAGGTTTATGATATTTGATTTAATTTGTTGACATTTTTCATCCATAATAATTAAGAAAATGAAATTATTCTTCAGAGAATCCTTATCATTTCCTGCAGTTAATGAATTATATAAAAACAAGCTTGACTACAACCAGGTAAAAATTTCTTTGAAAAGTATAAGGGGAAAAAACAACATGAAATAATGAATAATTTTACAGAATTAATTAATAGTCAGGGTCATTAAATTATTTACATAAGAACTAAACTATTAGTTGTATAGTAATTAAAATTTTGGCTAGAAGTGGTGAAATTAAAAATGCAATAGGTAAGGTAGGTTATCTCTTAACAATATTTTAAAGCTCTGAATATATGTTTTGTTTAATAATTCTAAAAATAACAATCGAAGGTAAAACAATTTAAAACTATATTTATCAATCAACAATAGTTGTAGTTGTATAGTGATTAAAATTTGGCTAGAAATGATAAATTACACATGCACTAGGTAAGGTAGGTTATCTCTTAACAATATTTTAAATCTCTGAATATATGCTTTGTTTAATAATTCTAAAATAACAATTAATATAAAACAATTAAAACTATATTTATCAATCGCAAGATTAAAAGGAGAACTAATCAACAAATTAAAACAATTATATACATATTTTACATATATTCCTTATTAAACAAAATATCTCATTCACTTACAACTAATTATAATCTAAAATCTTAATTCATGCAATGAACTATCAAAACTAAATGTTTAAAAAAGAAAATTAAAAACAGAGGTTATAATTTTTACTTTCACTTACCTATATATGAAATATATAGTAAGTGGAAGTATTGCGATCGTGAAAATTTTCGACTTCCGGTTTTCAACGGAAATACACGTATTGGGGTCCCCTGAGTCAAAATAACCAAGTCCCGCGAAATGGTCTGTGTGTGTGTGTGTGTGTCTGTTTGTGTGTGTGTTTGTGTGTGTGTGAACAGACTAGCTAAAAAACAATAAACCGTGCGAACCTGAAATTAAGTATTTAAAGTATGTATATGCCCGCGATGTGACAGCGAAAATTTCATCAAATTTGCTCAAAGGGAGGGGGTACTTTATTTAATAACTTTTTAAGTTTTTTTCGATTTTCTCAAAAACGGCTCTAACGATTTTGATTAAACTGAGTATTTGATCTATTTATATGCCTGAAATATGACTGTAAAAATTTCATCAAAATTGATCAACCCGAGGGGGGACTTTACTTAATAAATTTTGTATCTTTTCCACGTGTTTTTTTTATTTACTCAAAAACGTTTTTAACGATTTTGATCAAACTGGGTATTTGATGGATGTATATGCCCGAGATATGCCTCTAAAAATTTCATCAAAATCGATCTACCGGGGGGGGGGGACTTTACTTAATAAATTTTGTATCTTTTCCACGTGTTTTTTTTAAGGCTTTAACGATTATTACAACTTTAATATAAATTTAACAAAGTTTATGTCAAACAACCATAAATTTTCTTTTAATCTGACTTCTACGATGGGATATTTTCTCTTTGGTTTTCATATAACTTTATAGGATTTTAACAATTTTAACAATTTAACAAAATGACAGGACATATACGAAATTAAAAGAAAAAATATCAGTACGAATAAGTAGATATAAAGAAATTATATGTTTATTTGTTATAGAAATGTAGAAGATACGCAATAATATGTAAGAAAATTGTTAAAATCCTATAAAGTTTTATGAAAACCAAAGAAAAAATTTCCGATCGTAGAAGTTAGATTAAAAGAAAATATATGGTTGTTTGACATAAACTTTGTTAAATTTATAAAAAGGTTGAAAAATGTAGAATTTACCTGAAAATTGATAAAATCTAACAAAATGACAGGACATATACGAAATTAAAAGAAAAAATATCAGTACGAATAAGTAGATATAAAAAAATTATATGTTTATTTGTTATAGAAATGTAGAAGATACGCAATAATATGTAAGAAAATTGTTAAAATCCTATAAAGTTTTATGAAAACCAAAGAAAAAATTTCCGATCGTAGAAGTCAGATTAAAAGAAAATATATGGTTGTTTGACATAAACTTTGTTAAATTTATAAAAAAGTTGTAATAATGTAGAATTTACATGAAAATTGTTAAAATCTAACAAAATGACAGGACATATACCAAATTAAAAGAAAAAATATCAGTACGAATAAGTAAGATATAAAGACATTATATGTTTATTTGTTATAAAAATGTAGAAGATACGCAACATTATGTAAGAAAATTGTTAAAATCCTATAAAGTTATATGAAAACCAAGGAAAAAATATCCGATCGTAAAAGTCGGATTAAAAGAAAATTTATAGTTGTTTGACATAAACTTTGTTAAATTTATATAAAAGTTGTAAAAATGTAGAATTTACATGATAATTGTTAAAATCTAACAAAATGACAGGACATATACGAAATTAAAGAAATAATATCAGTACGAATAAGTAAGATATAAAGAAATTATATGTTTATTTGTTATAAAAATGTAGAAGATACGCAATATTATGTAAGAAAATTGTTAAAATCCTACAAAGTTATATGAAAACCAAGGAAAAAATATCCGATCGTAAATGTCGGATTAAAAGAAAATATATAGTTGTTTGACATATACTTTGTTAAATTTATATAAAAGTTGTAAAAATGTAGAATTCACATGAAAATTGCTAAAATCTAACAAAATGACAGGACATATACGAAATTAAAAGAGAAAATATCAGTACGAATAAGTAAAGTATAAAGAAATCATATGTTTATTTGTTATAAAAATGTAGAAGATATGCAATAATATGTAAGAAAATTGTTAAAATCCTATAAAGTTATATGAAAACCAAAGAGAAAATATCCCATCGTAGAAGTCAGATTAAAAGAAAATTTATGGTTGTTTGACATAAACTTTGTTAAATTTATATTAAAGTTGTAATAATGTAGAATTTACATGAAAATTGTACATGAAAATTGTACAACCAAATATTTTCTTTTAATCCGACTTTTACGATCGGATATTTTTTCCTTGGTTTTCATATAACTTTATAGGATTTTAACAATTTTCTTACATAATATTGCGTATCTTCTACATTTTTATAACAAATAAACATATAATGTCTTTATATCTTACTTATTCGTACAGATATTTTTAATTTTAATTTCGTATATGTCCTGTCATTTTGTTAGATTTTAACAATTTTCATGTAAATTCTACATTATTACAACTTTTTTATAAATTTAACAAAGTTTATGTCAATTAACCATATATTTTCTTTTAATCTGACATCTACGATCGGATATTTTTTCTTTGGTTTACATATAACTTTATAGGATTTTAACAATTTTCTTACATATTATTGCGTATCTTCTACATTTTTATAACAAATAAACATATAATTTCTTTATATGTTCCTTAATCGTACCATCTTACTTATTCCATAAACATGGCCATCTAAAATACAAAGAGAGTTATTATTGAAAAATACTATCTATTGTAGTATACACTAGACAAAAAGGTATTTGAATACTATTTGTATTAATTTTTAACTACTAACAGAGAATAAAATGTAATTATTTTTGGTTGTTTGACATAAACTTTGTTAAATTTATATAAAAGTTGTAAAAATGTAGAATTTACATGGAAATTGTTAAAATCTAACAAAATGACAGGATATATACGAAATTAAAAGAAAAAATATCAGTACGAATAAGTAAGGTATAAAGAAATTATATGTTTATTTGTTATAAAAATGTAGAAGATATGCAATAATATGTAAGAAAATTGTTAAAATCCTATAAAGTTATATGAAAACCAAAGAAAAAATATCCCATCGTAGAAGTCAGATTAAAAGAAAATATATTGTTGTTTGACATAAACTTAATAAAATAAAATAACAATGGATATCTTAATATCTTAATTAGTGGTTTCATATCATTGTATAAGATCTAAACAATTCTCATTTATTATCTACATTATTACAACTTTTATATAAATTTAACAATGTTTATGTCAAACAACTTCTACGATCGGATATTTTTTCTTTGATTTTCATATAACTATATAGGATTTTAACAATTTTCTTAATTATTGTCGCGTATCTTTTACATTTTTATAACAAATAAACATATAATTTCTTTATATCTTACTTATTCGTACTGATATTTTTTCTTTTAATTTCGTATATGTCCTATCATTTTTTAGATACGCAATAATATGTAAGAAAATTGTTAAAATCCTATAAAGTTATATGAAAACCAAAGAAAAAATTTCCGATCGTAGAAGTCAGATTAAAAGAAAATATATGGTTGTTTGACATAAACTTTGTTAAATTTATAAAAAGGTTGAAAAATGTAGAATTTACATGAAAATTGTTAAAATCTAACAAAATGACAGGACATATACGAAATTAAAAGAAAAAATATCAGTACGAATAAGTAAGATATAAAGAAATTATATGTTTATTTGTTATAAAAATGTAGGAGATACGCAATATTATGTAAGAAAATTGTTAAAATCCTAAAAAGTTATATGAAAACCAAGGAAAAAATATCCGATCGTAAATGTCGGATTAAAAGAAAATATATAGTTGTTTGACATAAACTTTGTTAAATTTATATAAAAGTTGTAAAAATGTAGAATTTACATGAAAATTGTTAAAATCTAACAAAATGACAGGACATATTCGAAATTAAAAGAAAAAATATCAGTACGAATAAGTAAGATATAAAGAAATTATATGTTTATTTGTTATAAAAATGTAGAAGATACGCAATAATATGTAAGAAAATTGTTAAAATTCTATAAAGTTATATGAAAACCAAAGAAAAAATATCCCATCGTAGAAGTCAGATTAAAAGAAAATATATTGTTGTTTGACATAAACTTAATAAAATAAAATAACAATGGATATCTTAATATCTTAATTAGTGGTTTCATATCATTGTATAAGATCTAAACAATTCTTATTTATTATCTACATTATTTCAACTTTTATATAAATTTAACAAAGTTTATGTCAAACAACTTCTACGTTCGGATATTTTTTCTTTGATTTTCATATAACTATATAGGATTTTAACAATTTTCTTACTTATTATTGCGTATCTTTTACATTTTTATAACAAATAAACATATAATTTCTTTATATCTTACTTATTCGTACTGATATTTTTTCTTTTAATTTCGTATATGTCCTATCATTTTTTAGATACGCAATAATATGTAAGAATATTGTTAAAATCCTATAAAGTTATATGAAAACCAAAGAAAAAATTTCCGATCGTAGAAGTCAGATTAAAAGAAAATATATGGTTGTTTGACATAAACTTTGTTAATTTATAAAAAGGTTGAAAAATGTAGAATTTACATGAAAATTGTTAAAATCTAACAAAATGACAGGACATATTCGAAATTAAAAGAAAAAATATCAGTACGAATAAGTAAGATATAAAGAAATTATATGTTTATTTGTTATAAAAATGTAGAAGATACGCAATATTATGTAAGAAAATTGTTAAAATCCTACAAAGTTATATGAAAACCAAGGAAAAAATATCCGATCGTAAATGTCGGATTAAAAGAAAATATATAGTTGTTTGACATAAACTTTGTTAAATTTATATAAAAGTTGTAAAAATGTAGAATTTACATGAAAATTGCTAAAATCTAACAAAATGACAGGACATATACGAAATTAAAAGAGAAAATATCAGTACGAATAAGTAAGGTATAAAGAAATTATATGTTTATTTGTTATAAAAATGTAGAAGATACGCAATATTATGTAAGAAAATTGTTAAAATCCTACAAAGTTATATGAAAACCAAGGAAAAAATATCCGATCGTAAATGTCGGATTAAAAGAAAATATATGGTTGTTTGACATAAACTTTGTTAAATTTATATAAAAGTTGTTATAATGTAAATAATTCATGAGAATTGTTTAATTCTTATAAAGTGATATGAAACCATTAATTAGGATATTAAGATATCTATTAATAGTTAGATTCGGTAGAGGTGAACATTGTTTACCAAAAAAACGATTTGTATGCAATTTGTCACAGTAGTATTGTATACTATGTATTGTAGTCGGCAAGAAACTTTGTGCTCACATTCGATGCTAAATATGATAAATAAAATGCTACTTACTTTGAGGAAGAAGGTAGACCCACTGCTGCAAGTATCTGACTGGACCTAAGCTACAGTGCAATCTGCATCTTTTAAAATTGCTTAATGGAATCCCTGTCAGCTTTTTCTAAATGAATAGACCCTTTTAGTTCTTCCTATCGAATTGATAATATGTAATGCAATAGCTGCTATATCATATTCAATCCTATCATTATTAAAAAATGAAATATTAATATTTAATGCAGAAAATTATAGTTTAATCGAATTCAGTGAAAGTTTCTTGCCTACTACAATACATAGTATACAATACTACTGTGACAAATTGTTTCTTTGGTAAACAATGTTCACCTCTGCCGAATCTAACTATTAATTGATTTCTTAATATCTTAAATAATGGTTTCATATCATTTTCTAAGATTTAAACAATTCTCATGCATTATCTACATTATTACAACTTTTCTATAAATTTAACAAAGTTTATGTCAAACAACTTCTACGATCGGATATTTTTTCTTTGGTTTTCATATAACTTTATAGGATTTTAACAATTTTCTTACATATTATTGCATCTCTCCTACATTTTTATAACAAATAAACATATAATTTCTTCATATCTTACTTATTCGTACTGATATTTTTTCTTTTAATTTCGTATATGTCCTGTCATTTTGTTAGATTTTAACAATTTTCATGTAAATTCTACATTTTTACAACTTTTCGTACTGATATTTTTTCTTTTAATTTCGTATATGTCCTGTCATTTTGTTAGATTTTAACAATTTTCATGTAAATTCTACATTTTTACAACTTCTATATAAATTTAACAAAGTTTATGTCAAACAACCATATATTTTCTTTCTCTGACTCTTTGTATTTTAGATGCCCATATGAGATTATTCATATCGCAGGGTGGAGGGCGATTTTAAGAATAAATGGATTTTACATAGAAACCATACTGCCGGACTACATACTCCGGAATATAATAAATATCAACCTTCCGGCCATGTTGTCAGTAATAGTAATGAACAACACCAGGCAGTATATTATACTCGGCTGCTAGGTACGAGGTATTACATAAAGGTGTTCATTAACTATAGACTTATTTTAACCCTTAGAGTTTCTTTTTTCTTTTTTATTATTATTAAATTAAAGGATGTACAATGTATAAAATAACTCACTTTTTTTAATGATGTTATATTGCATAATGTTAATAATAGTTAAATTGTTTCCTAAACTATCCATGATTGGCTGTTGAAATTATTTATATACAGTTTATGATGTGTAATATAGCTATTTAAACTATTAGCAACTGTTAGCTGCTGCTGTTAGCTGTTGGTAATTATGATTCTGAGTAACAAATGATATATATTTACAGTGTGTAGTTGAATTCAAAGATTATTTTATATGTATACATAGATTAATCAAAAATGTTTTGAAATTTATTAATGTATTTATACACATATGTATTTTTTTACTTTCACTTACCTATATATGAAATAAATAGTAAGTGGAAGTATTGCGATCGTGAAAAATTTCGACTTCCGGTTTTCAACGGAAATACTCGTTTTGGGGTCCCCTGAGTCGAAATAACCAAGTCCCGCGAAATGGTCTGTGTGTGTGTGTGTGTTTGGGTGTGTGTGTGTGTGTGTGTGTGTGTGTGTGTGTGTGTGTGTGTGAACAGATTAGCTCAAAAACTATTAACCGTGCGAATCTGAAATCAGGTATTTAGTGTATGTATATGCCCGCGATGTGACAGCGAAAATTTCATCAAAATTGGTCAAAGGGTGGGGGTACTTTATTTAATAAATTTTTATGTTTTTTTCGATTTTCTCAAAAACGGCTCTAACGATTTTGATTAAACTATGTACTTGATGTATTAATATGCCCGAGATATGACTGTAAAAATTTCATTAAAATTGATCAACCGGAGGGGGGACTTTACTTAATAAATTTTGTATCATTTTCATGTGTTTTTTTTATTTACTCAAAAACGGCTTTAAAGATTTTGATCAAACTGAGTATTTGACGTATGTATATGCCAAAGATGTGACAGGCAACATTTCATCAAAATTGGTTAAACGGAGGGGTCACTTTATTTCATAACTTTTTTCCAATTTTAACCTTTTTTCGATTATCTCAAAAACGGCTTTAATGATTTTGAACGAATTCGCCATGTTTAATGAAAATTAGGTGTTCAATAATAACAGGTAAGTTTTATTTGTATTTAAATTTTCTGAGGGGGCTTAAATAGGGAAGGGGCCTTTTTTGTTTTCCTATAAAGTACCTTTGTATTGTATTGAGAAATTAACTGTCTCTCATCACGGTTAAAAAAAAAGAAATGGCTAAGCGTGATATATGAAGAAAACAAGTAAACATATATAGGAGAAAAAAAGAAAAATATTCCGTTAACTCATAACATACCTTGAGCTCACGCATGCGCCTTTAATGACAAACCAATGCGTTATAATTAAAGATGTCTGTTCATTTAATGAAAATTATTTGTTTCATCGGAACTAAATGAAATATTCAACAAGTACATAGAGAATTGTAAAATCAGACGACTTGAAGTATTATGCTTGCATTGCCGAATTATCACAAGTAAAAACTTTTATTTAATAATAAAAGAAATTAGTGTTTTTTTTTTTTTGTTTTTTTTGAGCAAATGAAAACAAAAATAAGAAATTAAGGTGGAAAAATGTATAATTTTGAGAAGTGGCAATTAACAAAACACATTAATTTCTAATCTGAGTAGTTGGTAAGTGAAAGTTGTGTGTTGCGCGCACGCACCAGATTTTTTTATTTTTTTATTTAACTTTCCTTTATGTTAATGTTAATTATTACAATTGTTAATATTGTTTTAATAATTATGGCTTGGTAATGAACCCTTTGTGATTAGTTTCAAATATTATATTTCATTTAATTATATATATTTTATGTAGGCTATTGCTTTTTTTTATTTTTTAACTTTATTTGTAATAGCTTTTTAGAATGTTTTATGCTATGTTTTGTTACCATCAATTATTACATTTTTATTTTTTTATTTTTTAGGTTTTAAATTAATATGATGTTAGGGAACAGTTATGAACTTTTTCTTGAAGAGTTGGAAAAAACATATTTGACCTACATATATTATATATTATGCATTTTAATATGTAATTTCTTCTTCTTTATATTTTTTTTTCATTTAAATCCTAAACATTTGATATATAATTTATCTCCTTTCTTTTTTAATACCTTTTCTAATGGTAAATTGTGGGTTATTAAGAAAAAAAAATAAAATGATTAACTATCAGGATATATATTTTTTCCATAAACATTTAATACAAATATTTTTAATTTCCTGTCGATCCAAACCCTCCTTCTTTTCTTTTATTGTTTGGCTTGTTGAATATTGCCTAGTAATTTAGTGTTGAAGTCTATATGATGCACTTGTACATGAGAATAACATTTTTGTAAAATAAGTTGAGCAATTTTGTCTCCACGTTTAACATGATAATCTTCATTTGAATGATTATGTAAAATAACCTTAATTGTGCCTCGATAATTAGGGTCTATTATGCCACCTATTAATAAACATAAAGTTAATTTTTAAAAATCTGGTGCGTGCGCGCAACACACAACTTTCACTTACCAACTTACTTAGATTAGAAATTAATGCGTTGTTATGGTCCCCTTCGTTAGACCAATTTTGATTAAATGTTGGCTATCACATCTCTGGCATATAAATACATCAAATACCCAGATTGATCAAAATAGTTAAAGCCGTTTTTGAATAAAAAAAAACACACGTGAAAATGATACAAAATTTATTAAGTAAAGTCCCCCCTCCGGTTGGTCAATTTTGGTGAAATGTTGGCTATCACATCTTTGGCTTATGCATACATCAAATACCCAGTTTGATCAAAATCGTGAAAGCTTTGTTTGAGTAAATAAAAAAAACACTTGAAAATGTTACAAAATTTATTAAGTAAAGTCCCCCCTCCGGTTAATCAATTTTGATGAAATGTTGGCTATCATATCTTTGGCATATACATACATCAAATACCCAGTTTGATCAAAATCTTTAAAGCCGTTTTTGATTAAATAAAAAAAACACGTGAAAATGATACAAAATTTAATAAGTAAAGTCCCCCCTCCAGTTGGTCAATTTTGATGAAATTTTTACAGTCAATCTCGGGCATATAAATAGATCAAATACTCAGTTTAATCAAAATCGTTAGAGCCGTGTTTGAGAAAATCGAAAAAAACCTAAAAAGTTATTAAGTAAAGTACCCACTCCCTTTAAGTAATTTTGATGAAATTTACGCTGTCACATCGCGGGCATATACTTACACTAAATACCCAATTTCCGGATCGCACGGTTTATTGTTTTTGAGCTAGTCTGTTCACACCCACACACACAGACACACAGACACACACAGACCATTTCGCGGGACTTGGTCATTTCGACTCAGGGGACCCCAAAACGTGTATTTCCGTTGAAAACCGGAAGTCGAAATTTTTCACGATCGCAATACTTCCCCTTATTATCTATTTCATATATAGGTAAGTGAAAGTAAAAAGAAACAAATTAATAATACAACACAGGTAAGAAAAATTACCCATAACACTTATGAACTTTTTCCATGTCATACTTGATCGGTCTGCTAATCTTAATCAGGAAATATAACAGTTAAATATGTTTCAACAAGCACCTTGCCTCTAGCTGTTATTGTATAATAAGAAACTAATTCCATTATTCCTTTTAGAAAGTTCTATAACTTTCTATAACATATATGTTTGTTTTTTTTAAGAGAATAATTTTTATAATCATAAAAAATTATGATTGTATGCTGTATTGATAGTACGAATCGAATTGAATGTTGGAGAAAAAACCCTTTAATCATCATTGTTTGATAGTGCTTTTTTATTCATTTGTGTTGAACTTACCAAATGTACATATTCATTGGAACTCTAAGGACAGATTTATCATGATTTTCATCTTTGTCAATATTATCAGGTATTATTTGATTGCAAAATAAAATATTTTTATAAGATTCCTGATTTTATAAATTTATTTAAAGAGTGTTTGGAGTGTTTAGCCCTCTTTATTTTATTAAGACTTGAACTTTTCTCATCTTAACTTCATTTTTTCTTGGATTGTGTAGTCATTTTGTTAGAATTTAACAATTTTAATGTATCTTCTATATTTTCACAACTTTTACATAGGAATAATTACTTGGATACTTTAGATTATCCTCCAAACCATAAATTATATAATGTTAAGAATAAGAAAGTAATGGGTAAGTTTAAAGATGAGGCAAATGGTGAAATAATTCATAAATTTGTAGCCTTTAGGTCTACAATAGACATTAAAAGCAAAATTAGTTATATTTAAATAGTCCAGATTATCTTCCAAACCGGAAATTATATAATGTTAAGAATCAGAAAGTAATGGGGAAGTTTAAAGACGAGGCAAATGGTGAAATAACATACAATGTAAACATGATGTTACCAACTTCAGATCATTCAACCATAATGTATTTACTGTTAAAACAAACAAAGATCTTTCGATGATAAAAGACACATCCTTGATGATGGAGGGCCTTGGCCCCATGGCCATTATAAGATAAAATAAACTTAATATTTGTTAAATATAATATAGATTTTTAGAATGTTCCATTGGAAAGGCTTTGCAATATTCTGTACCACCGCTGGGCGCGAACCTGCGACCTTTAGTATTGTAGGCTGCTATGCTAACCACTATACCACAGGTGACCCCAACTGTTTTTCATAACCTTACACCTATTCCCAACAAACTGTTGGGATGCTGTAAGACTAAAGAAATATCAGCATGAAAATAAAATAATTTTTTTCTTTTAAAACCAAATTATAAAAATAAATAATTGACTTTTTATTTAAAAAATAAATTCTTCTTTAATTGTCTGATTTACAGAATTTCGTTCGTACTAGGTAGTAGCCTTCAATTACTTTCACGCGATGTTATTCTTCAATCAATTCTAGGAGGAGGAGTAATGGTTCTCCAATATCTCTATATACAGTCAGGGAGGTTGCCTCCAAATTGGCCCCAGAACACCCATCCCGATGATCGATGATCGCCCGGGATCGATGGCAGCTCGAATGTAAACAAAGCGATGTAGCCACATTTCACTCATTCCATTGCCCGTATTTTTTAATATCGATGTGATTTCTGTAATTTTTATATTTAAAACGGTAAAAGTGCAGATATCTTGAATTGAGATCGTTAATCCAACATTAAATCACCGACCTTCAAAACCGTATCTCATTATTGTCCAAAATTTAAAAATAACTCCTCCACGCGTCTTAACTCGAGACCGTCCGGTGTTGCCACGGAAAAAAATAAATTCCTCGCTTTTACTTTACTAAGCAATGAATTCAAAAGACGACTCGTTACATCACATCTGTTGTGAAGGGATCTAATCTCTTTGGAAGCATATTATTAAACTAACCTGTGTTGATCTTAAATATCATATGTAATTTTATGTAATGTTGTAAAAACTAATAGTTGATAATAAAAAGTTGTTGTTACTAAACGTTACATGGTGGCAGCGTAAAATTATAAAATGCCTTTGGATAAAGAAATGCTTGAAGCCCTGGCCGCCGTAGTTGCGGAAGTTTTCAGACAACAATCTGCTCTTGCAATAAATAATTCTGCAGTGACCGAAGTCTCAGAACCAGCGTTTCAGGTAAAACCTCCTGATCATTTTAATATTAGTGAGCCAGCGGATTGGGCTAGTTGGCTTAGTCAGTTTACTTTATTTCGGAGTGCATCAGGCCTTAGTAATCGACCTGAACATCAGCAAATTGACATGTTAATATATTCTATGGGGCCTGGGGCCGGTGATCTTCTTAACGCGATTGGTATGCCAGCCGAAAAGACACCCCCCTCGCCCTCTCAAGATCGGTCAATGACCCCCAAGGTCACATATTGCTCTGCTACAGCACGTAAACAAACAAAACACCCACTCAGAGGATGACGTCACAGGCATAACGTAAACAAAGGGTCAATGAACCGCATGCACCTACACACATCTGACCGTGGGGTCAACCCCACCAACCGTGGGGTCAACCAAAAGGAAAACGAAGGAAAAATACCTAAAAAAGGAAATATATAGAAACCTTTTCATGGTTTATTCTTTAACTAAAATTAAGAATGAATAAAAAGATTTTACAACTATTTGCCAGTGGAATATAATGATGGAACACTATGACCAAATAACATCACTTACATAATACAATACAAAATCTTCGCTGACATTTTTTAAATTTCACATATATAAAAGGACGATTCCAATTATAGCCTATTTTAAGTTATTAAAATGTATTTACTTTTCTATAAGTTGATATCAGGGCGGACCACAGTACAGCGTTAGAGCATTTAGCTAGGAATTTGAAAGAATACAAATAAAAAAGGAAAAATACCTACATTTTTGAGAATTTGTTGTAACGTTTTCTTGATTTATTCTTTAATTAAAATTATGAATAAATACAAAGATTTTACAACTATTTGCCAGTGGAATATGATGATGGAATACTATGAACAAATTACTGCACTTAAATAATACAATACAAAATCTTCGCTGACATTTTTTAAATTTTACACATACATAAGGACGATTCCAATTATAGCCTATTTTAAGTTATTAAAATGTATTTACTTTTCTAAAAGTTGATATCAGGGTGGACTACAGCACAGCGTTAGAGCATTTAACTAGGAATCGGAAAGAATATAATTAAAAAAGGAAAAATACCTACACTTTTGAGAATTTGTTGTAACGTTTTCTTGATTTATTCTTTAATTAAAATTAAGAATAAATACAAAGATTTTACAATTATTTGCCAGTGGAATATAATGATGGAACACTATGAACAAATAACTGCACTTACATAATACAATACAAAATCTTCGCTGACATTTGACATCCAGGAGGAGGAGTAATGGTTCTCCAATATCTCTATATACAGTCAGGGAGGTTGCCTCCAAATTGGCCCCAGAACACCCATCCCGATGATCGATGATCGCCCGGGATCGATGGCAGCTCGAATGTAAACAAAGCGATGTTGCCACATTTCACTCATTCCATTGCCCGTATTTTTTAATATCGATGTGATTTCTGTAATTTTTATATTTAAAACGGTAAAAGTGCAGATATCTTGAATTGAGATCGTTAATCCAACATTAAATCACCGGACCTTCAAAACCGTATCTCATTATTGTCCAAAATTTAAAAATAACTCCTCCACGCGTCTTAACTCGAGACCGTCCGGTGTTGCCACGGAAAAAAATAAATTCCTCGCTTTTACTTTACTAAGCAATGAATTCAAAAGACGACTCGTTACATCACATCTGTTGTGAAGGGATCTAATCTCTTTGGAAGCATATTATTAAACTAACCTGTGTTGATCTTAAATATCATATGTAATTTTATGTAATGTTGTAAAAACTAATAGTTGATAATAAAAAGTTGTTGTTACTAAACGTTACATGGTGGCAGCGAAAAATTATAA
The DNA here is from genome assembly GCA_911387785.2 of Aelia acuminata. NCBI lineage: Eukaryota > Metazoa > Arthropoda > Insecta > Hemiptera > Pentatomidae > Aelia > Aelia acuminata. Next base: position 5,687,426 of record CAJVQU020000004.1, read on the forward strand.
AATGCCTTTGGATAAAGAAATGCTTGAAGCCCTGGCCGCCGTAGTTGCGGAAGTTTTCAGACAACAATCTGCTCTTGCAATAAATAATCCTGCAGTGACCGAAGTCTCAGAACCAGCGTTTCAGGTAAAACCTCCTGATCATTTTAATATTAGTGAGCCAGCGGATTGGGCTAGTTGGCTTAGTCAGTTTACTTTATTTCGGAGTGCATCAGGCCTTAGTAATCGACCTGAACATCAGCAAATTGACATGTTAATATATTCTATGGGGCCTGGGGCCGGTGATCTTCTTAACGCGATTGGTATGCCAGCCGAAAAGAGGGAATCGTATGAAGCTGTTACTAAGGCATTATCTGATCATTTTTGTTTAAAGAAAAATTTGTTTTTAGAGAGGACCCGTTTCATATCCCACCGGCAAAAAGCAGGTGTTAGTGTGGACACGTATATAAATGATTTATATAACATGGCGGGCCGTTGCGATTGGACTTGTAGCAGCTGCAAGGTAAGTTACAGCGAAGTAATGATCTTGTTAAAACTAGTTAAAGGTTTGCACGATCAGCAATTGAGTGCTCAGCTACAGCTGCGGGAGATGACTCTCAAGGAGGTGATCGACAGAGTTCGCCAGATGGAAAGGTTACAGAGATCGGTATCGGACGCCAGAGAAGAAGGAGAATCCTTCCATGTAGAGACTAACAACGCGCAACCCAGGGAACTTAAGTTCAAGGCAGGAGCAAGGAAAGCACAAGGTAAATTCAAATGTTACCATTGCGGGAGTCAAAAACAGCATCCTGTTGATAGGTGTTGGGCTAAAAAGGTAGAATGTCACAAATGTCATCGACTAGGACATATTAAGCGTGTAGGCCGTAATCGCCGGCGTATCAATGAAGTTTCTGAAACTGGGTCTATGACTTCCAGTTCTTCTGCAAGTTACTTAGGAGTTGATAGCGTAATAGTATCAGAGAAAAAAATTTCGGAAAGTAGAAAGGAAATGAATCCTAGTAAGGGTATTTTTGTTACATGCAAGGTTGAGGGATTCGCGGTAAAATTTAAGTTGGACACTGGGGCGGATGTCACGTGTCTGGGAGAAAAACATGCCAGTAAATTAAATTTACCCATACACCGGACATCTCTTCGCCTAAAAGGAGCTGGCAACACCCCTTTAGAGGTATTAGGTTCAGTTAGGATGACATTGGAATACCAGAAAAGTGTCCAAACGGAGATTGCTTATGTGATTAAGGGTCAGAAGGAGCCACTCATGAGTAGGGATTTGGCTTTGAAACTAGGGTTGGTATCTGGAAACGTTGAGCAAATATCATTTTCTGGGTTTGAAGATATTAAAAAGTCTTATCCTAAAGTTTTCAATGGAATGGGCAAGTTTAAGGGGACACCATATCGTATCCAATTGAAGCCAAATGCACAACCTTTAGCAGTTAGTTGCCCGCGTCGGGTTATTATTCATCTAAGAGAAAAAGTTCGAAATCAGTTAGACAGGATGTTAAAAGATGGGGTAATAACAAAGATTGATGAGCCAACAGAGTGGTGTTCGCCTATAGTGGTCGTACCGAAAAAGAATGGGAGTATTCGTTTGGCTGTGGATTATACTGAGTTAAATAAAAATGTTCTCAGAGAGAAAATTCAGTTGCCCTCTGTTGAAGAATCTGTTTCCTTAATTGGCAAAGCAAAATACTTCAGCCGACTTGATGCCAATAGTGGCTTCTGGCAAGTACCTTTAGAACCTTCTACGGCAAAGCTCACAACTTTTATTACCCCTTTCGGGAGATTTTACTTTAATCGCATCCCTTTCGGGATATTTTCTGCTCCGGAACATTTTCAGAAAAGGACGTCGAGAATCATTGAAGGCTTAGAGGGGCTCTCTAATTTATCAGATGATTTTTTGGTCTACGGAGAAACAGAAGAGGAACACGACAGGAACTTGCAACGACTTTTACAGCGATTAGAGAGTAATGGTGTGACACTTAGTGCTGATAAATGTGAATTCAAGGTCACCAGCGTATCATTTTTGGGTCATTTAATTACAAAGGGAAAAATTTTGCCAGATCCAGACAAATTAAAGCCTAAAAACCGTAATGAATTACGCCGTTTCTTGGGAATGTCGAATTATTTGATTAAGTTTATCCCCGACCTTTCTACCGTCGCCGAGCCATTGAAAAGTCTTCTTAGTGAAAAAAATGACTGGGTCTGGACACAAGTGCATAATAAATGTTTTGCAGACATCAAGGCTAAGAACCATGAAGTGCTGCGACCGGGTTGGTGCTTTTTGATCCTAGTTGTCCACTTCGGGTTTCGGCAGATGCTTCGAATAGTGGACTTGGCGCGGTATTGGAGCAGGAAGTCCTCGGAGTGTGGAGCCCAGTTCAATTTGCTTCACGGACGCTGAGTCCAGCTGAACGAAGATATGCTCAAGTGGAGAAGGAGGCCTTAGCATTGACTTGGGCTTGTGAAAGATTTGCCCAATTCGTTCTTGGGATATCGTTCACATTATGGACCGATCATAAATGTTTAGTCCAATTGTTAGGAAGTAAACCCATTCAAGATCTAACAGCTAGACTCCAGCGGTTTCGAATGAGATTATCTAGATTCGACTACACGGTGGTGTACGTTCCCGGAAAAGATCTAGTAATTGCAGATGCATTGTCGAGGGAGCCGCTTGATTCAGAAATAGTGCATAAAGATGTATTAGATGAATTGGAATTAAATGTTGCCCACATTATTCAATCTATCGAACTTCCCGACAAGAGGATGGAAAAAATACGTTTATCTCAGGAAGAGGATCCCTTATGCAAGAAATTAAAGGAGTGTATAAATAGTGGTGATTGGTCTGCCTTTAAACACTAGGATTTTTACAGAGAGCAGGGAGACTTAGTGTGCCATCAAGGCCTTATTTTGAAGGGGAACAGGGTTTTTATTCCCAAGGATTGCAGATCTGAAATTATTTCTCATATTCACAGTGGACATTTGGGAATAGTCAAATGTTTGGCACGGGCAAGGATGACGGTATGGTGGCCTGGGATTACGGTAGACATTAAACGAAGAGGGAATCGTATGAAGCTGTTACTAAGGCATTATCTGATCATTTTTGTTTAAAGAAAAATTTGTTTTTAGAGAGGACCCGTTTCATATCCCACCGGCAAAAAGCAGGTGTTAGTGTGGACACGTATATAAATGATTTATATAACATGGCGGGCCGTTGCGATTGGACTTGTAGCAGCTGCAAGGTAAGTTACAGCGAAGTAATGATCTTGTTAAAACTAGTTAAAGGTTTGCACGATCAGCAATTGAGTGCTCAGCTACAGCTGCGGGAGATGACTCTCAAGGAGGTGATCGACAGAGTTCGCCAGATGGAAAGGTTACAGAGATCGGTATCGGACGCCAGAGAAGAAGGAGGATCCTTCCATGTAGAGACTAACAACGCGCAACCCAGGGAACTTAAGTTCAAGGCAGGAGCAAGGAAAGCACAAGGTAAATTCAAATATTACCATTGCGGGAGTCAAAAACAGCATCCTGTTGATAGGTGTTGGGCTAAAAAGGTAGAATGTCACAAATGTCATCGACTAGGACATATTAAGCGTGTAGGCCGTAATCGCCGGCGTATCAATGAAGTTTCTGAAACTGGGTCTATGACTTCCAGTTCTTCTGCAAGTTACTTAGGAGTTGATAGCGTAATAGTATCAGAGAAAAAAATTTCGGAAAGTAGAAAGGAAATGAATCCTAGTAAGGGTATTTTTGTTACATGCAAGGTTGAGGGATTCGCGGTAAAATTTAAGTTGGACACTGGGGCGGATGTCACGTGTCTGGGAGAAAAACATGCCAGTAAATTAAATTTACCCATACACCGGACATCTCTTCGCCTAAAAGGAGCTGGCAACACCCCTTTAGAGGTATTAGGTTCAGTTAGGATGACATTGGAATACCAGAAAAGTGTCCAAACGGAGATTGCTTATGTGATTAAGGGTCAGAAGGAGCCACTCATGAGTAGGGATTTGGCTTTGACACTAGGGTTGGTATCTGGAAACGTTGAGCAAATATCATTTTCTGGGTTTGAAGATATTAAAAAGTCTTATCCTAAAGTTTTCAATGGACTGGGCAAGTTTAAGGGGACACCATATCGTATCCAATTGAAGCCAAATGCACAACCTTTAGCAGTTAGTTGCCCGCGTCGGGTTATTCTTTATCTAAGAGAAAAAGTTCGAAATCAGTTAGACAGGATGTTAAAAGATGGGGTAATAACAAAGATTGATGAGCCAACAGAGTGGTGTTCGCCTATAGTGGTCGTACCGAAAAAGAATGGGAGTATTCGTTTGGCTGTGGATTATACTGAGTTAAATAAAAATGTTCTCAGAGAGAAAATTCAGTTGCCCTCTGTTGAAGAATCTGTTTCCTTAATTGGCAAAGCAAAATACTTCAGCCGACTTGATGCCAATAGTGGCTTCTGGCAAGTACCTTTAGAACCTTCTACGGCAAAGCTCACAACTTTTATTACCCCTTTCGGGAGATTTTACATTAATCGCATCCCTTTCGGGATATTTTCTGCTCCGGAACATTTTCAGAAAAGGACGTCGAGAATCATTGAAGGCTTAGAGGGGGTCTCTAATTTATCAGATGATTTTTTGGTCTACGGAGAAACAGAAGAGGAACACGACAGGAACTTGCAACGACTTTTACAGCGATTAGAGAGTAATGGTGTGACACTTAGTGCTGATAAATGTGAATTCAAGGTCACCAGCGTATCATTTTTGGGTCATTTAATTACAAAGGGAAAAATTTTGCCAGATCCAGACAAATTAAAGGCGATTACTGATTTGCCTTCGCCTAAAAACCGTAATGAATTACGCCGTTTCTTGGGAATGTCGAATTATTTGATTAAGTTTATCCCCGACCTTTCTACCGTCGCCGAGCCATTGAAAAGTCTTCTTAGTGAAAAAAATGACTGGGTCTGGACACAAATGCATAATAAATGTTTTGCAGACATCAAGGCTAAGAACCATGAAGTGCTGCGACCGGGTTGGTGCTTTTTGATCCTAGTTGTCCACTTCGGGTTTCGGCAGATGCTTCGAATAGTGGACTTGGCGCGGTATTGGAGCAGGAAGTCCTCGGAGTGTGGAGCCCAGTTCAATTTGCTTCACGGACGCTGAGTCCAGCTGAACGAAGATATGCTCAAGTGGAGAAGGAGGCCTTAGCATTGACTTGGGCTTGTGAAAGATTTGCCCAATTCGTTCTTGGGATATCGTTCACATTATGGACCGATCATAAATGTTTAGTCCAATTGTTAGGAAGTAAACCCATTCAAGATCTAACAGCTAGACTCCAGCGGTTTCGAATGAGATTATCTAGATTCGACTACACGGTGGTGTACGTTCCCGGAAAAGATCTAGTAATTGCAGATGCATTGTCGAGGGAGCCGCTTGATTCAGAAATAGTGCATAAAGATGTATTAGATGAATTGGAATTAAATGTTGCCCACATTATTCAATCTATCGAACTTCCCGACAAGAGGATGGAAAAAATACGTTTATCTCAGGAAGAGGATCCCTTATGCAAGAAATTAAAGGAGTGTATAAATAGTGGTGATTGGTCTGCCTTTAAACACTAGGATTTTTACAGAGAGCAGGGAGACTTAGTGTGCCATCAAGGCCTTATTTTGAAGGGGAACAGGGTTTTTATTCCCAAGGATTGCAGATCTGAAATTATTTCTCATATTCACAGTGGACATTTGGGAATAGTCAAATGTTTGGCACGGGCAAGGATGTCGGTATGGTGGCCTGGGATTACGGTAGACATTAAACGAAAAGTGGAGTCTTGTGCCAAATGTTTAGAGCACAAATCAAAAGTCACAGAGACCTTGAGACCATCTGAACCGCCGGAGGGGCCCTGGCATGGTGAGTGCTGACATCTTGGAGTTCAAATCAAAATATTATTTAGTTGTCCAAGACTACTTTTCAAAATTTATTGAGATATCTATACTGCCTAATATCCGATGCTCTACAATTATCCTCGAAATGAAAGAAATTTTCGCCAGATATGGAGTCCCCTATGATCTTCGGTCAGATAATGGGACACAATTTGCCTCAGCAGAATTTCATGAATTTGCAGACTCTTGGAACTTTAGATCTGTAACTTCGAGTCCGAGATTCGCTCAGTCTAACGGTCAAGCAGAGTCAGCCGTCAAAATTGTCAAGAGGTGCTTGAAGAAGAATGTGAACCCTTTCATTGGACTGTTGGCGCATAGAGCAACTCCATTGGATAGCGGATACTCTCCGGCGGAACTTATGTTTGGTAGAAAGAGTAGGGCAACATTACCTGTTGAGCCTAGGCTTCTGAAACCATCTTGGAAAGAATTGGACCGGCATAGACAGTTTCTCAGAGAAGCGAAAAAGGGGCAGAAAGCGTACTTCGATAAACATCATAGAGCCCGCCCTCTACGTCAATTAAGTGTGGGTGAACGGGTGTATGTGAAAGACATAAAAAAATATGGTATGGTTCTTTCATTTGGTGAGACGGATAGAGACTATATAGTGGAAGCCCATGGTAAAAAGTATCGCCGTAACAGAACCTTTGTGGTCCCTGCAACCTTGATGGACTTTGAAGAAGATATTCCGTTAAACATAAATCAGTCATCACCACCAGCCTTTACAAACCAAACTGACCTACAGAAAATCCAGACACAGAACATGCCGCCCACTAGGGTACCGGTGGCCTCCAGGGGACCACAAGAGCGTCGCTCACGCAGTGGACGTCTAATTAGGAGGCCGAACCGTTACTGCTGCGACGAGGTCCTGCACTCGCAGAAAAGGGAGGATGTTGTGAAGGGATCTAATCTCTTTGGAAGCATATTATTAGACTAACCTGTGTTGATCTTAAATATCATATGTAATTTTATGTAATGTTGTAAAAACTAATAGTTGATAATAAAGAGTTGTTGTTACTAAACGTTACAACATCAAAGAGGACCTACCTAACCTACTCGTGGCGGCATCCTTTCAAATAGATAACACAGATAAGCGAATGAATGCCCCTCCACATGCAGTAGGAAACCGCTCCTGCAGCGATTTCCAGAGAAACCGCTCTTTCATGTCTAGGCGGCTTACAAAACGCTGACTGACCATCGATAAGCGAATGAATGATATCGTCTTAACTCCTCGATTATCATAGTGCAGAGATCGCACTGACTGGGCTTACAAAACGCTGACTGACCATCGATAAGCGGATGAATGGTTCTTTGTCGTCTTGTTTATAATCAGCGTGCCCCCCTTTTAAACAGATAACAGATCCGTCGACCGCTCAAGGCATCTGCTGACTGCGCGTCTCTCCCTCGCCACTGCAAGCGGGCTATAAAAGGGTGGAGTTATTCCTCCAACATCATTGCTTCGTTGAATGAAACAGCTGAGTAATGCACCTATGCATTACACCTGGCCGTGGGGTCAACCCAATAACAAACAAACCTCCCACTCAGAGCATGACGTCACAGGCATAATGTAAACAAAGGGTCAATGAACCACATGCACCTATGCATTACACCTAGCCGTGGGGTCAACCCGGTTAAATGTAAACAAACAAAACACACAGAGGATGACCTCACAGGCATAATGTAAACAAAGGGTGAATGAACCGCATGCACCTACACACACCTTCAAGCACCTCTTGACAATTTTGACGGCTGACTCTGCTTGACCGTTAGACTGAGCGAATCTCGGACTCGAAGTTACAGATCTAAAGTTCCAAGAGTCTGCAAATTCATGAAATTCTGCTGAGGCAAATTGTGTCCCATTACCTGACCGAAGATCATAGGGGACTCCATATCTGGCGAAAATTTCTTTCATTGCGAGGATAATTGTAGAGCATCGGATATTAGGCAGTATAGATATCTCAATAAATTTTGAAAAGTAGTCTTGGACAACTAAATAATATTTTGATTTGAACTCCAAGATGTCAGCACTCACCATGCCAGGGCCCCTCCGGCGGTTCAGATGGTCTCAAGGGCTCTGTGACTTTTGATTTGTGCTCTAAACATTTGGCACAAGACTCCACTTTTCGTTTAATGTCTACCGTAATCCCAGGCCACCATACCGACATCCTTGCCCGTGCCAAACATTTGACTATTCCCAAATGTCCACTGTGAATATGAGAAATAATTTCAGATCTGCAATCCTTGGGAATAAAAACCCTGTTCCCCTTCAAAATAAGGCCTTGATGGCACACTAAGTCTCCCTGCTCTCTGTAAAAATCCTAGTGTTTAAAGGCAGACCAATCACCACTATTTATACACTCCTTTAATTTCTTGCATAAGGGATCCTCTTCCTGAGATAAACGTATTTTTTCCATCCTCTTGTCGGGAAGTTCGATAGATTGAATAATGTGGGCAACATTTAATTCCAATTCATCTAATACATCTTTATGCACTATTTCTGAATCAAGCGGCTCCCTCGACAATGCATCTGCAATTACTAGATCTTTTCCGGGAACGTACACCACCGTGTAGTCGAATCTAGATAATCTCATTCGAAACCGCTGGAGTCTAGCTGTTAGATCTTGAATGGGTTTACTTCCTAACAATTGGACTAAACATTTATGATCGGTCCATAATGTGAACGATATCCCAAGAACGAATTGGGCAAATCTTTCACAAGCCCAAGTCAATGCTAAGGCCTCCTTCTCCACTTGAGCATATCTTCGTTCAGCTGGACTCAGCGTCCGTGAAGCAAATTGAACTGGGCTCCACACTCCGAGGACTTCCTGCTCCAATACCGCGCCAAGTCCACTATTCGAAGCATCTGCCGAAACCCGAAGTGGACAACTAGGATCAAAAAGCACCAACCCGGTCGCAGCACTTCATGGTTCTTAGCCTTGATGTCTGCAAAACATTTATTATGCACTTGTGTCCAGACCCAGTCATTTTTTTCACTAAGAAGACTTTTCAATGGCTCGGCGACGGTAGAAAGGTCGGGGATAAACTTAATCAAATAATTCGACATTCCCAAGAAACGGCGTAATTCATTACGGTTTTTAGGCGAAGGCAAATCAGTAATCGCCTTTAATTTGTCTGGATCTGGCAAAATTTTTCCCTTTGTAATTAAATGACCCAAAAATGATACGCTGGTGACCTTGAATTCATATTTATCAGCACTAAGTGTCACACCATTACTCTCTAATCGCTGTAAAAGTCGTTGCAAGTTCCTGTCGTGTTCCTCTTCTGTTTCTCCGTAGACCAAAAAATCATCTGATAAATTAGAGACCCCCTCTAAGCCTTCAATGATTCTCGACGTCCTTTTCTGAAAATATTCCGGAGCAGAAAATATCCCGAAAGGGATGCGATTAAAGTAAAATCTCCCGAAAGGGGTAATAAAAGTTGTGAGCTTTGCCGTAGAAGGTTCTAAAGGTACTTGCCAGAAGCCACTATTGGCATCAAGTCGGCGGAAGTATTTTGCTTTGCCAATTAAGGAAACAGATTCTTCAACAGAGGGCAACTGAATTTTCTCTCTGAGAACATTTTTATTTAACTCAGTATAATCCACAGCCAAACGAATACTCCCATTCTTTTTCGGTACGACCACTATAGGCGAACACCACTCTGTTGGCTCATCAATCTTTGTTATTACCCCATCTTTTAACATCCTGTCTAACTGATTTCGAACTTTTTCTCTTAGATGAATAATAACCCGACGCGGGCAACTAACTGCTAAAGGTTGTGCATTTGGCTTCAATTGGATACGATATGGTGTCCCCTTAAACTTGCCCAGTCCATTGAAAACTTTAGGATAAGACTTTTTAATATCTTCAAACCCAGAAAATGATATTTGCTCAACGTTTCCAGATACCAACCCTAGTTTCAAAGCCAAATCCCTACTCATGAGTGGCTCCTTCTGACCCTTAATCACATAAGCAATCTCCGTTTGGACACTTTTCTGGTATTCCAATGTCATCCTAACTGAACCTAATACCTCTAAAGGGGTGTTGCCAGCTCCTTTTAGGCGAAGAGATGTCCGGTGTATGGGTAAATTTAATTTACTGGCATGTTTTTCTCCCAGACACGTGACATCCACCCCAGTGTCCAACTTAAATTTTACCGCGAATCCCTCAATCTTGCATGTAACAAAAATACCCTTACTAGGATTCATTTCCTTTCTACTTTCCGAAATTTTTTTCTCTGATACTATTACGCTATCAACTCCTAAGTAACTTGCAGAAGAACTGGAAGTCATAGACCCAGTTTCAGAAACTTCATTGATACGCCGGCGATTACGGCCTACACGCTTAATATGTCCTAGTCGATGACATTTGTGACATTCTACCTTTTTAGCCCAACACCTATCAACAGGATGCTGTTTTTGACTCCCGCAATGGTAACATTTGAATTTACCTTGTGCTTTCCTTGCTCCTGCCTTGAACTTAAGTTCCCTGGGTTGCGCGTTGTTAGTCTCTACATGGAAGGATTCTCCTTCTTCTCTGGCGTCCGATACCGATCTCTGTAACCTTTCCATCTGGCGAACTCTGTCGATCACCTCCTTGAGAGTCATCTCCCGCAGCTGTAGCTGAGCACTCAATTGCTGATCGTGCAAACCTTTAACTAGTTTTAACAAGATCATTACTTCGCTGTAACTTACCTTGCAGCTGCTACAAGTCCAATCGCAACGGCCCGCCATGTTATATAAATCATTTATATACGTGTCCACACTAACACCTGCTTTTTGCCGGTGGGATATGAAACGGGTCCTCTCTAAAAACAAATTTTTCTTTAAACAAAAATGATCAGATAATGCCTTAGTAACAGCTTCATACGATTCCCTCTTCGTTTAATGTCTACCGTAATCCCAGGCCACCATACCGACATCCTTGCCCGTGCCAAACATTTGACTATTCCCAAATGTCCACTGTGAATATGAGAAATAATTTCAGATCTGCAATCCTTGGGAATAAAAACCCTGTTCCCCTTCAAAATAAGGCCTTGATGGCACACTAAGTCTCCCTGCTCTCTGTAAAAATCCTAGTGTTTAAAGGCAGACCAATCACCACTATTTATACACTCCTTTAATTTCTTGCATAAGGGATCCTCTTCCTGAGATAAACGTATTTTTTCCATCCTCTTGTCGGGAAGTTCGATAGATTGAATAATGTGGGCAACATTTAACTCCAATTCATCTAATACATCTTTATGCACTATTTCTGAATCAAGCGGCTCCCTCGACAATGCATCTGCAATTACTAGATCTTTTCCGGGAACGTACACCACCGTGTAGTCGAATCTAGATAATCTCATTCGAAACCGCTGGAGTCTAGCTGTTAGATCTTGAATGGGTTTACTTCCTAACAATTGGACTAAACATTTATGATCGGTCCATAATGTGAACGATATCCCAAGAACGAATTGGGCAAATCTTTCACAAGCCCAAGTCAATGCTAAGGCCTCCTTCTCCACTTGAGCATATCTTCGTTCAGCTGGACTCAGCGTCCGTGAAGCAAATTGAACTGGGCTCCACACTCCGAGGACTTCCTGCTCCAATACCGCGCCAAGTCCACTATTCGAAGCATCTGCCGAAACCCGAAGTGGACAACTAGGATCAAAAAGCACCAACCCGGTCGCAGCACTTCATGGTTCTTAGCCTTGATGTCTGCAAAACATTTATTATGCACTTGTGTCCAGACCCAGTCATTTTTTTCACTAAGAAGACTTTTCAATGGCTCGGCGACGGTAGAAAGGTCGGGGATAAACTTAATCAAATAATTCGACATTCCCAAGAAACGGCGTAATTCATTACGGTTTTTAGGCGAAGGCAAATCAGTAATCGCCTTTAATTTGTCTGGATCTGGCAAAATTTTTCCCTTTGTAATTAAATGACCCAAAAATGATACGCTGGTGACCTTGAATTCATATTTATCAGCACTAAGTGTCACACCATTACTCTCTAATCGCTGTAAAAGTCGTTGCAAGTTCCTGTCGTGTTCCTCTTCTGTTTCTCCGTAGACCAAAAAATCATCTGATAAATTAGAGACCCCCTCTAAGCCTTCAATGATTCTCGACGTCCTTTTCTGAAAATGTTCCGGAGCAGAAAATATCCCGAAAGGGATGCGATTAAAGTAAAATCTCCCGAAAGGGGTAATAAAAGTTGTGAGCTTTGCCGTAGAAGGTTCTAAAGGTACTTGCCAGAAGCCACTATTGGCATCAAGTCGGCTGAAGTATTTTGCTTTGCCAATTAAGGAAACAGATTCTTCAACAGAGGGCAACTGAATTTTCTCTCTGAGAACATTTTTATTTAACTCAGTATAATCCACAGCCAAACGAATACTCCCATTCTTTTTCGGTACGACCACTATAGGCGAACACCACTCTGTTGGCTCATCAATCTTTGTTATTACCCCATCTTTTAACATCCTGTCTAACTGATTTCGAACTTTTTCTCTTAGATGAATAATAACCCGACGCGGGCAACTAACTGCTAAAGGTTGTGCATTTGGCTTCAATTGGATACGATATGGTGTCCCCTTAAACTTGCCCAGTCCATTGAAAACTTTAGGATAAGACTTTTTAATATCTTCAAACCCAGAAAATGATATTTGCTCAACGTTTCCAGATACCAACCCTAGTTTCAAAGCCAAATCCCTACTCATGAGTGGCTCCTTCTGACCCTTAATCACATAAGCAATCTCCGTTTGGACACTTTTCTGGTATTCCAATGTCATCCTAACTGAACCTAATACCTCTAAAGGGGTGTTGCCAGCTCCTTTTAGGCGAAGAGATGTCTGGTGTATGGGTAAATTTAATTTACTGGCATGTTTTTCTCCCAGACACGTGACATCCACCCCAGTGTCCAACTTAAATTTTACCGCGAATCCCTCAACCTTGCATGTAACAAAAATACCCTTACTAGGATTCATTTCCTTTCTACTTTCCGAAATTTTTTTCTCTGATACTATTACGCTATCAACTCCTAAGTAACTTGCAGAAGAACTGGAAGTCATAGACCCAGTTTCAGAAACTTCATTGATACGCCGGCGATTACGGCCTACACGCTTAATATGTCCTAGTCGATGACATTTGTGACATTCTACCTTTTTAGCCCAACACCTATCAACAGGATGCTGTTTTTGACTCCCGCAATGGTAACATTTGAATTTACCTTGTGCTTTCCTTGCTCCTGTAAGGAGCAAGGAAATAATTCGACATTCCCAAGAAACGGCGTAATTCATTACGGTTTTTAGGCGAAGGTTTGTAGATTAGAACACCCCCCTCGCCCTCTCAAGATCGGTCAATGACCCTCAAGGTCACATATTGCTCTGCTACAGCACGTAAACAAACAAAACTCCCACTCAGAGGATGACGTCACAGGCATAACGTAAACAAAGGGTCAATGAACCGCATGCACCTACACACATCTGACCGTGGTGTCAACCCCACCAACCGTGGGGTCAACCAAAAGGAAAACGAAGGAAAAATACCTAAAAAAGGAAATATATAGAAACCTTTTCATGGTTTATTCTTTAACTAAAATTAAGAATGAATAAAAAGATTTTACAACTATTTGCCAGTGGAATATAATGATGGAACACTATGACCAAATAACATCACTTACATAATACAATACAAAATCTTCGCTGACATTTTTTAAATTTCACATATATAAAAGGACGATTCCAATTATAGCCTATTTTAAGTTATTAAAATGTATTTACTTTTCTATAAGTTGATATCAGGGCGGACCACAGTACAGCGTTAGAGCATTTAGCTAGGAATGGTAAACAACAACAGGATGCCCCGAATTTAACATATTATCTTACTAAAGGAGGCTTGAGTGGAAATGAAGTTTCCTCCTAAAACCAGCACCCTAGTCCTTCTTCTAATTTAGTTATTAATTGAGATATTAATTATCTGTTTTTATATTTAAATCCTTTATTAAAAATGCAAAATTTTGATACCAAATAAGATATACTTTATTTGATCCCTGATTGAGTTCTCTAATTGGTCAGCGGCTCTATCAATGGCTATTACAATTATATCTGGCTATTTCTTAACCCGATACATAGCATTTGCCTTGTCTTCCGACAAAAAAAAAACAAATTTAGATTGGAATACAATGGAAATTGAAATTTGTTTTTTAATTTTATACACATATATCATAAACAAAAGTATTTCTTAACGACTATAATAAAACATGTAATCTAAGGCTGGTCTAACAATAAAAAATTCTAAAAAGAAGAATATCTATATTATCTTAAGCAATAAACTAAACTGAATTAAAAAGAAGAATGTCCATATTATATTAAACAACAAAGAATTGAAGTATCCACAAACTCTCAGGTTGATGAATATGATAGTCTATTACTTATATTTACGAATGTCACTTTCACTCAATTTAACACAGAGCTAACTTAGTCTTGCTCACAATCTCCATCAAACCTTAGCTTTCATTGAAACTGAAGTTTTATCTATGTTGTTTACGAATGTCATTATCACTTGATTTAACACCAAACTACATTAGATTTATTCATACCTCCTTTTACTTCCTCACTTAGGTTCCAAGTTGTATTTAAAAATGCTTTTTACCTTGCCCTTTTTCAATAGGAAGTCAGTGGCTAGACGTCTCCGGCAGCAGGACATTGTATTCATCCCTGCTTCCCGTGAAGACACTTAATGGGACTGTTTTCCATGAACTGTTTTCCTCCACTCAGTAAAGTACCCTTTACCTATATACGTTATATAATTCAAAATAGAAAAAATAATTATTGCATTGTTTCTTTGATTGTTAGCTATGACTCTTTTTTAATATCCTAGACTTTACATACTTTATGAAAATATACATTATTATCAGTTATTTATTTTGGATTTGATTTAGAACTATCATCTCAATGGTTTTATATATTATATATGCCCTAAACCTACCAGGGGCTACTATTCATTAATCTATACCATATATATACAAAAAAAAATCAAACGTTAAGACAGACTCAATAGATATTTTGCCATACACATCAACTAGTGATTTATTCAAAAAATGGTTTTAATAAACTGCAATGGAAAGCACCACGACATATTTTTCGAAGTTCTTCTTGACTCATTTCTTTCCACAAAGGATATTTGTGTGTGTCTACTAGAAGATATGTTGTCTCACCATATTTCCATGTGATTGTATATGGTCCTTCAAACAGTTTAATAAATTTACTACTTTGGATTGTTGGGTCAGATATTGTTTGTAGTGTTCGGATTAATACTCTATCTCCAATATGAAATGTATATGTCCTATGATTCGCATTATATCGTTTCCGGGTTCTTTCACCGGATTCCTCTAATCTCTTCTTCACCTTCCCTCTTAGACTTCTCATTTCTTTATCTTCTTTTATGTCTCTGTTCTCCGGTAGATATTTATTAATTACATTGTCCCATGGAGTTTTTCTTCTAATTCCACTATGTACTTCTATTGGTACTGCGCCTATAGTTGTTTGATATGTATTGTTAATTACATTATTTATAATCTCGGTGTATTTTGGCCAGCTTTTATGGCTATCTCCAACCAAAACTCGATAATAGTTTCCTAAATCTCTATTGATCCTTTCACTAGCATTTGCCTGAGCATGTCTAATTGAGCAAAAAATCCTTTTTATTCCTTTTTCCTTCAACGTTTCCTCCCAAACTTTGCTTTTAAATTGGGTACCATGATCAGTCAAGATTTTCTCTGGTATTCCATATTTTTCACAAAACTGATCGACGCCTCTTAATGCGGCTTTCGTCGTTGCTGCACGCAAATTTGCTAGGTGTACCACCTTACTAAAATTATCCACCATTACAAATACATATTTCACTCCTCTTATACCAGTTACAAAAGGACCTAAGAAATCTGCACTGACTAACTCTAAAGGTTGGTCAGGAATTATCGACTGTGCTTCAGCATAAAAAATACGATTAGGAATTTTAGAGAATTGACCATTAGGACACTTTCTTATTACCTGTCGGATAATCTCACAGGCTCTTTTGATATGAAAATGCGCATTTAATGTATTTACCAACTTAACTATTCCACAATGGGATAATGCTTCATGTGCCAATGTTATAAAATTTTCTTCTACCTTGGTCGGGACTACAATTCGAGGTGGCTTACCTAGCTTTTTTGAGATTAGTAAATGAACTTCTATCTTGTACAGATCCCCGAGTCCAAATGACCAAGTCCCGCGAAATGGTCTGTGCGTGAGTGTGTTTGTGTGTGTGTTTGTGTTTGTGTGTGTGTGTGTGTGTGTGTGTGTGTGTGTGTGTGTGTGTGTGTGTGTGTGTGTGTGTGTGTGTGTGTGTGTGTGTGTGTGTGTGTGTGTGTGTGTGTGTGTGTGTGTGTGTGTGTGTGTGTGAACAGACTAGCTCAAATATTATAAACCGTACGAACCTGAAATTGGGTAGTGTATGTATATGTCCGCGATGTGACAGCAAAAATTTCATCAAAATTGCTCAAAGGGAGAGGATACTTTATTTAATAGCTTAATAACTTTTTAGGTTTTTTCGATTTTCTCAAACGTAAAAACTGTTTTCTCAAAACGGCTCCAACGATTTTGAATAAACTACGTATTTGATGTATTAATATGCCCGAGATATGACTGTAAAAATTTCATCAAAATATATCAACCGGAGGGGGGACTTTACTTAATAAATTTTGTATCATTTTCGCGTGTTTTTTTTTTATTTACTCAAAAACGGCTTTAACGATTTTGATCAAATTGGTCATCCTTATTCCTTATATATATATAAAAATCTCGTGTCCCGATGTTTTTTTTTTTTTTTTATCTTTCTATTTTTCAGAAACTACTCAACCGATTTTAATGAAATTGCTGCCGCGTTGGGGATGCATTGACGGTAAAAATTAACCATCCATAGGAATCGTCGCAGTTCGCTAACGTTTTACGGGCGTGCGTAATTTTCGATGGCTTCTGCCTTAGCAGCCAGGACAGTTATGCCGTGCTGGTTCACTCGGTGACCAAGGAATTCGATCTCCTCCTTCGCGAATACGCATTTCACCAGGTTAATGGTCAGTCCGTGCTGCTCTAATCTCTTGAAGATTTCTTCCAAGTGTACCTGATGCTCCTATAGGTCCTTAGATCCGATGCAGATATCATCGAGGTACGGAAAAACGAAGTCGAGTCCTCGCAAAACCTCATCCAAGAACCGCTGGAACGTCTGCGCAGCGTTGCGTAAACCGAAGCACATCCGCTGAAACTCAATTAGGCCGAAATGAGTAATGACGGCTGTTTTAGGAATGTCTTCTTCAGCTACGGGAATCTGATAGTAAGCCCTGTTCAGATCGAGCTTGCTAAATATCCGCTTCCCAAGAGATTTATATTAAAATCAGCGATATTTGGAACAGCATACCGGTCTGGAATTGTTTTTTCATTCAATCGCCGATAGTCTCCACAGGGCCTAATTCCTCCATCCTTCTTCGGCACTATGTGCAATGGGCTTGCCCAAGGACTATTGGAGGGTCGACAAATGCCTTCCTCCATCATTTGTTCGAATTCGCGCTTCGCAGCTGCTTAGCGTTCGGGAGGTAGCCTACGCGCTTTCGCTGTAACCGGTGTGCTGCGCGTTTCAATGTGATGGACAATGGAGTGGCTTGGTTTTTCAAATAATTCTTGGGAAGGGTAATGGAGCTGTATTTCTGCAGCAGCTCGGTATACCATTGACCTGCCGGAATTGAGGAAATGGCTGGGGTCAGAACATTAGCATGCTTCCTCTTTGTTGAGAGTCCTGTGGTCTTATCTAGCAGTCGGCAGCCGTCCAGATCTACGATGAGGCAGAAGTGATATAGCAAGTCTGCTCCTATGATAGGTTGACTAACTTCCGCTAGGATGAAGCGCCAAACGATCTTTCTTCGAAGTCCTAGGTCAAGTTGGACAAGCTGCGAACCGTAAGTCGGTATAAACCCGAGTTTATATCTAGTGCCGTAAAATAACTGCAGTTTCCGGCATTCACGACCATATCTTCTATTTTCGGGAACGGCTGGGGTTCTGGAACGACAATTTTGTTCAACTCTCGGAAACCAACACATAAGCGAGTCCTCCGCCCATCCTCTTTTTTAAACGCTAATGTGACTGGTGATGCAAAAGGTGAAGAGGATTCTTCAATCAAAACGTTCTCCAGTAATTTAGAAATCTGAGATTCTATTTCTTGTTGATCCGGATATGAACACCTATAAGGTTTCTCGGAAACATATTTTTCTTGTTTTAGTTTTATGTGAGCCTCTACAGATTTTATAGACCCAACGTCAAATTTATTTTTAGCAAAACATGAATAATAATCCATAATAATTCTATTCATTCTCATCTTTTTATCTTTTTTCAAATGACCTAAATCGATTTGAGAATTGTCAATGTTTAATTTAGTATTAAAAATAGTCTCATTTTGATTTAAAACCTCTTTTTTAGGTTATATATCGGATCCCTGATCAACCTCTATAACG
This sequence comes from Aelia acuminata, assembly GCA_911387785.2. Taxonomy (NCBI): domain Eukaryota; kingdom Metazoa; phylum Arthropoda; class Insecta; order Hemiptera; family Pentatomidae; genus Aelia; species Aelia acuminata. The sequence continues at coordinate 5,705,866 of CAJVQU020000004.1, forward strand.
CTATATGGTTCGTCAGTTGTTGGGAAAAATAAACTTCTATCATAAATTCATTGATCATTGTCAAGGGCAGCCGATCGGAAAGGGGGGCTGCAGTCCTAAAGAGGTGGCTGTAGCCACACAGCCCCTTATTTGGATCTGCTAATCAGTTTTTTTACCTTTATTTTCCTTTCCCACAACTAAGATTCTACTTGTTCTGCACATTATTTGTTCTGTAACTTTCTTCCTTACATTAAGGAAAGTCAAATTCAGTCTTAAAATGGCGAAAAATTTTCCAAAGGTAGGGGCTGCAGCCCCCACAGCCCCTCCCCTGGATCCGCCAATGATCATTGTACACAGCGTTTGGCCGTATTGCATAATTTATTAATGAAATATGTTCGATTTATTTGGACTGAACAATGCGAAAATTGTTTTAATGAGATAAAGCGATACCTATGCTCAACGCCTATATTAGCCATTTATGATAAGGATAAAGAAGTTGTAATTGAGGTAGATGCGAGACGTTTAGGTTTGGGGGCCGTTTTAAAACAACAACAAAATATGGCATTTTACATCCCGTCGCATATTTTTCAAAGAAGCTAACTCCAGGACAGATGAAGAAAGAAATAATGTATTTAGAATGTCTGGCCATCAAAGAAGCAATTATTTTTTGGCAATATTATTTGATAGGTAGAGAATTTGTAGTCATCTCAGATCACAAACCATTAGTAAGCTTAAAATCAAAATCTAAACCTGATGAAGCGATGGGTGATTTGATGTTGTATTTGTCTCAGTACAATTTCAAAATCATTTATAAAGAAGGAAAAGAAAATATCGAGGCTGATGATCAATACACAGCATTAAATTCATTGAAATTAAAAATATATTTAAAAGAAAAAGGTATTTTACTTGTTTATACCTCAATCGATAATCCTCAATCGAACGGCTTAAACGAACGATTGAACCAAACATTGGTGAACAGGATTCGGTGTTAATTAAATGAAGATGGTAACAATACACCTTGGACAAAAATTGCTGAACAGTGCTTAGATGAATATAATAATACAGTACATAGTACAACCAAATTAACTCCAGCATATCTTTTATTTGGCACGACGTCAGAAATCGTACCTTCTCAACTAAAACAAGCAAATAATTTAGAAGAGGATAGAGAAGAGGCTTTCAAAAATTCTGAAAAAGTTTTGAAAGAAATAAAATTAGAATAGACAAGAACAGAAGAGAATATGAATTTCAAGAAGGTGACTTAGTGTATGTAGCAAATGGTAACAAATTAAACAGAAATAAACTAGATGAGATCAGAAGTGGACCATTCATGATAAAGAAATGACATTCTAATTCAATTTATGAATTAGGAAGTAGAAAGAAGCGAAAAGAAGGGAAACTGTTCCACAGCACCAAGCTTGTACCTTACTCTTTTCCTATGCAGTAAAAGAGTCGTCGACCAAGGGAAGTGTAAGCTGGTTGCCAATCATGTGTTTTTAGAGGACATATTATTTTGTATTGTGCATTGTTATGGATTTTCTATCTAGAGGTGTAACAATGGATTGTTAATCAATTGTTACTTTTAGGTATTATATTATTGATATCTATTATATTGTTGTATATTTGTATTAATAAAACGTTATTTTTAGCATGAGATTAACTCCAATTTGTTACAAGATTAGATATATATAAAAAATAAATAAACAATTAACTTTTATTACACAACTCAATACTTCAGCGTTCACAATAATGATATAGTAAAAATAAAAAAGTATGTTAGTTTTTTTTTAATTTAGAAACTATAGAGTAAAGTAGGTACTTATGTATTATACGGGCTCCAAAGATTTTATACAATTACAGGAACTTCATAGAAGTCATTTCTTCTTACCTGAGAATAAATAAAATGTATGGATGTTTCTAAAGGAATTTTAGAATCTTGTAGCCACGTCCCACATCTTACTTTTTGTTTTTTTTTACAATTTTTGACGTTACACCTCTATCTAATGGGATCGCAATAATATAGTTTCATTGGATGAAAATTATTGCATACCTTTTCTTTAGGAATAATCTTCTTTATTTGAAGAAAATTAACTGCACTTTCTTCATTATTAATTCTCCTGAATAACCCCTTTAAATTGTACATTGTGAAAATTAACTGAGAAATAATGATATTACATTTCGAAATCATATGTTTAATAAAATAAATAAACATGGAATAAATGTAATTTAATATAAAATCTTTAATATCTTAATATAAAAAGGCACAACACCGGGAACAGAACTAGCACAAACACTATATACACTCACTGATAAAACAGCTTGGTGGTTAAGTTTGAATAGAGCAAGCAGGAGATGACCGATGCTTTACAATATCTAGATTTTAAAATATTAGTTTAAAAATTAAATAAGAATAACTAATGTCTAATTAATTCAAATATATATAAATAACAACAAATGTATGTATATACACACACACACACACACACACACACACACACACACACACACACACACACACACACACATAAGACAAACATGAAACTAAACTAAACTGATAAAATGTGACCAAAATAGTCCTACAAATAGTATCTTAATGATAATGTCACTTAATTTTAAAGACGTTTACTTGAAGAATTATTTTATTTTAATTATTATTTTATTTTAAAGACCTTTACATGATTTATGTAAATAGCGGTGTATATCTTTATAGCAATTTTAATCATTCAATAAGGAATCGTTTTACCAGTATTTAATCTAATAAAATAGTCATTGCAATGCCATACAAACATACAAACAGGAACCTTCTGAAGAAAGCAGGAGTAATAGTCAAATCAAAGCATTTGTACATAAACTGGCTGACAAATGAAAAACCAAATCACTTAACACAGCGAATTAAAAAACTGTTCAATGAGAAGAAAGCAGCAGGCAATGCATGGAATCATTCTGAAGTCCTATGATGGATGGTGCTGTAGAATCTCTAGATATTAGGAGTTTAAAAACAATGACAAATTTAGAACTAAAAATTTTTTATTTGAAACACTTCGAACAGGAAAGCTTAATGAGTTTTATATCAATCTCTACCAAAAGCATAAAAAAAAAGTGTTGCTATTATGTGCATTTTAAGTTTAAAATAATAAGCAATAAAATAAATAAGTAATAATTTCTATTAATTCTAGGATTATTTGGTCAACAATCAGAGGACGCTGAAGTACCGAGACTAATAAAGCTCTTAGTAATCACAAGAGGACATTACTAATCAAAGAAAAACAAAAATTAGACAGGCTTATTAGCAGAATACAAGAAATTTGTTAAATCCACTGAAAACTAATTTTCAGTTCATTTCAGTTGGTTCAATCGATTTCAAACTGGTTTAAAAGATGGTTTCAAATCAATAATTAATAAATGAAAAACTATAATCAATAAATAAAAAATTCCTATTTTTTAAAACAATTCTCTAAGTAATCCACTAACACAATCCAAAAATAATTTCTAATTAATCTAAAAAAAATAATCTATATAAATAAAGTTGAAATTCTGTTTGTTTGTTTGTTCTTTATAGAAATCCATACCGTTTGTCCTAAATTCTCCAAATTTCGCTCAGTGGTTCTTTGATACCAGGTGCGATCACCTGTCCATATTAAAATTGCATAACTTCAGCCAATCTCTGGGTATAATCAATATTGTTATAAAATTCGTCATGATCTCGCTTTACAATGTTTTTTTTTTACGAAATCGACCGTTTGAGTCGAAAAAACGGCCTAAAAAATCATTTTATAGATTTTGAAGAGGCCAACAAGGCCGGTAAGACCGTCCCTTGGCAGGCGTCGAGTTCTGGGATTTTTAAACCATATGTTTTTTTTTTTTTAACATTACAATACGTTTATTTACATGTATGGTGAATTTATTTTTTAATAATGCCTCCTAAGAAGCGAGCTTCAATAGGAGTAGTGAGCTCAAAAGCTAAAAAACAACGTCAAATACGAGCAGATGAAACTCTCGACGATCAAAATAGGATTGAACAACAGAGGCTTAGAATCGCGGGAAACTGAGTCTGCCCAGAAATACGAGGCCCGCCTTGCGCCACAGAGGCTTAGGCAAGCCGATTTGCGAGAAGCTGAAACTGCAGGGCAATATTTCTGTTTGTTTGTTTGTTATTTATAGAATTCCATACCGTTTATCCTAAATTCTCCAAATGTCGCTCAATGATTCTTTCATATCTTTTGATAAACTGTCTCGCTTCCTATTTTATAATTATTTCCATGTTCCCACATCATGCTATGTTACATCGTGTCCAGCGAGTAGACATTGCATCCATCTAGCAACATTGGGCCGCCAGCCACCCACCACCCCTCCCCTCTCCTTCGATTCTTGCACACTGCGAGTTGAACGCACATTTGTAATGATCTTGACAATTCTAAAAAAATAAATGATTAATGTAATGAGGAAATAGATATTTTGTTTTAATGTAATAAAAATACTTTATAACATTAATACATTAAAACATTACTTTCAATTAAAAATTTAATTTCCAATACTTTTCATAGACAGTTAATATTTATATTTATGTATTTGTAGTCACCAACATATTTTACAGTAATTAGTAATGAAAGCATTTGTTTGTTAGTACCACTAGCACCACGAAAATTATAGTATGGTTTTTTTTAAGCATTAAAACTTACCTTCCGATCCAATGTTGATCCAATCCAATGTTTCAGTAACTTCATTGTTTAAGCTGATGAAGAATATTGATTTAAGGATTCTTCAAGTTAATTTAATAATTTATAACTTCAATAATGTTTAAGCTGATGAACAATATTGATTTAAGGATTCTTCAAGTTAATTTAATCATTTATAACTTCAATAATGTTTAAGCAGATGAAAACTATTGATTTAAGAATTCTTCAAGTTAATTTGACGAATACTTTTCTTACTTAATTACTTTCTTCATGAATGCGTTTGAAACTCATAAATTTAAAAACTAAATTAGAAAAAAAAGCTTAACACACTTAATGTCTAAAATGAATAAAACTTTTTTTTTTTATATATATTAGAGCAAAACGTAAAACTATATCCGAAATGAATAACAGAAAAGGAAAGTGAGCTCAGTCCAACTATTTCATTTTCCTTATTCGAATAAAATAGTAAGAAAATTTTGATTTTAAGAAACAGGCAATGCGTGCCATGAACAATCATTACCCACTGCCTTTTCTCTATAATCTAAAAATTTAAAAAGGAAACCAATGTTAACACAGAAATTTTCAAAAATGTAACTAATTAAGTAAATTTAATATTTTTTTAAATTAAGCTGATTTCAAAGTATTAAGTTTAAATTTGAAATGAAGAATTTAAATCATTTATTGAAATTAAATTTAAGAGAAAGATTTGCTCTAAAAAAACAATACAAAATATGAAAGATGCCTCTAGCCTATGATGTTGTATATGGCACCTAAAATGTAACTTAATAAATAAATAAATGGAAGATGAAATAAATACTAAGCATTAAGATATTCGTAATCCTAGTTAACAATATACATCTCAGTAGTTTAAAATACTAATGATTTAAAAATAAAATAAAATTAATTCGTAAGCAAGCAGGAATTAAAAGTTATTTTTTAAAGAACTTTTAAAAGGGACACGTTAGCAGGAATAAATTTTAAATTGACATGCTGGCAGGAGTTACTAATTAATTTTTAAAATTGGCAAAGATATAAGACAAGGAAATTCTTTTATCTGAACTGATGTAACAATATTTCTATAGCATTGTTCTACTAGGATTACAGAACAAACTACAGTTCAGTTATATGAAAGATACATTACCTTAATGATTTAAACTTATATTAGGGCAATGTACAAATAAATCATCAAACTTCCTGTGAAAAACCTATAGATGGAAATAAGAACACCCGAAACATCGGTAAAAATTTATTTATCTTTTTATCATCACATTGATATCGTAATATAAGTAATCATAATTCTCAAAGACTCTCCCCCATGCAGCATGTGAAGATTCTTTTTATAGAGCCGCTCCAAGTGCCTCTGTATGCTTTACACATCACTTTTAAAAGAGATCTTCAACTCCAACTTTAACAAACTTCTGCTGACAATAGTTATTTTCAAAATGTTAAGAACCTGTGCATGAAATAATTAGATAATTACAGATAAACCTTTTTTTTTTAAATCACTTTTTAAATTGGAAATGGCTCACCCAATATATTGATTACCTATCCTAAACTTCCTGTCAAGAAACCTACAGCTGTCATCCTGATGTCCGAGAAATTCCAGAAACTTGATCACAAAACATTTGTCTTCTTTAAATCATTATATTCATCCTGTAAGACTCTGTACCATTCATCTTCATATTAGTTTCCAAGTGTCTCAGTCTGCTTAATGCTTAATCTCCAAGAGCCTGTCTGCTTGGACATCGCTAACTCTCTGCTTAATCTTTAAAACTCCAAGTGCCTGTCTGCTTTGACATCGCTAAGTCCAATCTTAATCAACTTTTACTGACAATATTTTCATGTCCTACTTATTAAGAACCTGCACATAAAATACTAAGACTGAGAAAACGACTCATAAACTTTAAAAAATTTTTTTTTAAATTTCCAGATGCGAATTTAATTATTACCTTAATGACTTAAACATCATGTAATTACGTTACATAACTTGTTACCTATCATAACTTCCTCTGAGAAACCTACAGCTGTCACCCTGATGTCAGAATCGCATGCCGAAACATGGGGAAATATTACTAGAAGTCTTCTTTATATTATTTCAATCACCCTCAGGGACTCGACCAATCAGCAGTATGAAGATTCTTTTATTAGAGTCACTCCAAGTAAGTCGGTCTGGTTAAGTCTTTAAACACATCCTTTTTAAAAACTCTTATCTTTACCACCTTATAATGAATTAGTTATGATTCCCTGTATATTTAAAAACCTGTGCAAAAATGACTAATAACACGCCAAAATGCTGTTTAAAACAATAAACATTATTTTAAATTTTTTAATTTAAATTCCTCCAATGCAATACCTTAAATATTTAGAAATAAATAAATATATGTATTTCTACTATTAGACAATTAATATCTGATGAAATATTTAAGAAAATCAAGAATAGATCATTATGAAAAAACAACTAATATTTTTAAATTTGATAATAATCAGTATCCAAACAAAATTAAAAAAGACAGTATTGATAGATAGGTTGACTATATGCTGAGAAGGTTATAAGGAATCACTAAAAAAAAAAAAAAAAATCGTAAATAAATAATTTTTAAACTATTTAATTAGAAGATAAAAGATTCTAAAAATTTTTAAATAGTTTAAAAATTATATCTTAATTATATAACCAATGACCATGAATAAATAACAAGTAAATAAATAATATTTACTACCTGAGAACATCATCAAAACTAAAAAATACTGAAAAATGAAAATTGCACTAATAAAATAAGAAGAAATATGGCGGGTATGCTGATAATGAAGCGATAAATATTAAATATATTTTACTACTTGGCCTGTGGAAATATTTGCAAATCGATAAATGATCTTATACCATAAATAGCACTAATATTGAGACCAGATCATACAAAAGAGAATTTATTTTCTGCTAAACAAACGATCAGAATTCAAAAGGTACTTTCTAATTAATTATCCAACTTTCATGATATTTATGTTATTTTATGGGAAGTAAGGAGGCCATTAATTTTTAAATAGTTACATAATCCGACTATTCCAACTTTTTTTTAATCGTATGATTTTTTAATTATATTACGGCATTGCATTAAAGGTACCTTCAATAATGGAATCCGCAAAAGCTCTAATAAAAACTACACAGACTCATGAAAATTAATTAATACACATACAATGTTGTATGTGTATTAATTCTTGATAATTAATCAAGAAGAAACAATGACTAGTTGATAAAATATATATATAAAAAAGAAATAAACAATTAACTCAAACTTAACTACAACTAATCTAAACTAATTAAATAACTATACAAAAATAAAAATTAACTTTTATTACACAACTCAATACTTCAGCGTTTACAATAATGATATAGTAAAAATAAAAAGTATGTAAGATTTTTTTCAATTTAGAAATTATAGAGTAAAGTAGCTTTGAAGTTAATAATGGCTGACGATGGCGGCAAGAACCACGGTAGATTTGATATTAGACACACTAAATCCATCAAAGCTAAAACGTTTAAGAAAGCACCCTTCCAAGAAACGGAAGGCACATGGGATCCCCTCACCCATGCAGACCAACCCACAAATGTGGGGTGATAGGTACCTTCTTAATACCAATGAGCGGTGTTTGGCTCACAAATGTCCTAGTTGATAAAATATAACTCTTCAGGTATTTTAAAGACGTTTACTTGAAGAATTATATAAAATAGTAGCATTAGTTGTTATCTTTTCAGCAATTTCAGTCATTCGATAAGAAATCGTTAGATCATTATAATAATCTACAGATTATAAAATATAACGAAAATAATCTTAGATATTGTTAAAAGAATTTTTAAAAGGAAGAAGAGGAACTAATAGTTATCTTTATTGTAATTGTAATCATTCAAATAGGAATAATTTAATCATTATAATTTCATAATTATAAAAAAAGAAATAAACATTAATTCCACTAAGCTACAGATTATAAATTAAAGACTTTACATTATTCTTTAAAATAGAGGCATTAGTAATTAATATTTATACTAATTTAAATCATTCAATAAGGAATAATTCCATTAATTCAAAAATTGATTTTAAACAATATACTTCTTTTATACTAATTTAACCACCATTGTTGGTGACTACCTATTTTTTAAATTATTTTAAATAATTTATTTTTGAAGAGAAAAGATTTGGCTCTGCCGGGAATCGAACCCGGGTCTTCCGCGTGACATGCGCGGTATGCTATCTATTACACCACGGAGTCGCTTCCAAACGGTGCCAAATCCTTCGTCTTCACTGACACCTCTCCCACGATCTCGCAAGTTTTGCGAGTATTTACGGGAGATGGACAATTTTTGTCCAATTTTGGGCATCTTCTTGACGTTCGTCAGTTTACGTTTGGAAGCGACTCCGTGGTGTAATGGATAGCATACCGCGCATGTCACGCTGAAGACCCGGTTTCAATTCCCGGTGGAGCCAAATCTTTTCTCTTCAAAATAAATTATTTAATATACTTCTTTTAATATTGGAGAATTAATATTAATTCTACAAAGCCATAGCTTATAAAATAACTCCAAAATAGAGCCATAGAAATTATATCTTAATGTTAGAATTGCTTTATTTTTAAAACCTTTACTTGAAGAATTATATAAAATACAGGTATTTGTAGTTATCTTTATACCCAATTGTAATTATCTCAAATAATATTTTTTTTTTTTTTTTATTGGCTTATATGTTACAACATGTAGCCATGGAGTCTGGCCTATTATGTGTTAGTATGTTAGTTATATTAAATATAAAATAATAAAGAAAAATCAAACATAAACAATAATTATAATAAACATATTATATATTATTATTAAATAAACAATTATCCTAGTTAGTTTCATAATAAATAATAATACAATTTAATGGCTAAAAATAACAAGAGCAGAAAAACAACAAGAACAAATATTTATTCTGAATGGGCGTGAAACAGATTTAGAAAAAGACAATTTACTATTTACTTAGATCATGTACTACAAAATTAAATTATAATAAACTAGATACACCTAAATAATATACCCCTTAACAGATATCAGCTATTTAATTAGCTCTGGTATTGACACAACGAGTGATTAAAAAAACACAAAAAAAAAAAAAATAAATATAGAAGAAAAAATAAACAACTTTCTAACCAACCAAACTAAACTAAACAAAAAAACTAACGAATGTATATAGATAAGTTTATAAATAAATAGGCCATGCGATTAAAGTATTTGCGGACTTGTGAATATTTGTTGCGAAACTCATATTATTCTGATTTCATCTTTTTTGTTTTGTTTTGTTTTTTCACCATTTATCCTCTTTTACATTGACTTTAGAATAGATATTATATAGAGAAAAATATTATTTAATTTTTCAACACTATCAAATTTAAGAATATTTTCTATGGACAATGATTCGTCATATTGGACTACATATTTTTGTAGGAACTGTTTTTTTGAGCTAAGAAAAAACGGGCAATATAAAATTATGTGGTTTATACAGTTAATTATAGTTGTTTGGCACCATTGACATTTGTCATCAGTTTGAAGAACATAGGCGGTATTTTTATAAAATATTTTCAAATATTCAGAGTTTGCAATTCTTAACTGGCTTACTGTTCTTAATTTACCCATATTTACATTGAACTTCAAATAGCATTCCGGTTCAGGGTTGGTGTTGTTACAAATAGTTCTATATATTGTGTTATAGTTTGAATTAAGGGCTCTATCAATGTCCTTCGACAATAAATGATTTATAACTTTTTCGAGAATAACATTTTACTAGCCAATAAGACACTCGGTTTTTGAAAGGTTGTAAAATACTCCTCAATATGATTGTTCGCAGCCAACATTTTAACTTGTGATATCCTATTAAAAGATAAGTCCGGCCCCTTCCTATCAAGTTCAACCAGTCTATCAAAACATTTACGGGGTAATCTATATTCAGGGAGGGACAATATTTTAATGCAAAAGTTAATTATTTTTTTTTAGGATTATTACGGTTAGTGAGTTACGACCTGTTTCTAGACGTACAACATAATTTGGGGTGCATTTAGGCCAGAAATATAGATATTTTAAGAATTTTAATTGAGCTGACTCGTCATTTTCACAATAGTTTGGACTCCAAATTTCTGCAGCATATAGAAGTGTTGATGATACCATGGAATCGAACAGTGTCATTTTTGTTTCCCATGCACAGCTTTTGCCTCTTCTAAGAATTTCCCTCACTTTTGCACTTGCAATGTTGGATTTCTCAACAAAATGATCAGATGCCAGTATGAATCTTCCGGAGGATGAAAATGGGACTCCTAGGTAGGTATAGGATTTTGTATACTCCAGTACTTTAGCATTCCAGAATAGAGGTTTCATCTTTTTTCATTTTTGGTGATTTATGAAACACTAGTGTTTTAGATTTTTCTGGGTTTAAAATTAAAGAGTTTTGAACACAATATAGTTCCATTAATTCTATGTTTCTGTAAGTATCATGCCATGATGTATTTAAAAGTACAATATCGTCGGCTAAAAGGAGCATTATTACTTCATTTTTATTATCGATAGGGACTCCTTTAGCGCCATTATTTTGAAAAAACGTAACTATATCTGATAAAAATAATATGAAGAGGGTTGGGCTAAGACTCTCTCCTTGTAAGAGACCGGAGCTAATACTTATTTCCTCAGATAGTTCGTCGCCGACTTGAATTTGCATCATTGCATTGTCATAGAGAGCTTTCAATATTCTTATTAATTTACCGCTGATGCCAATATCAAACAGCTTTTGCCAAAGGAGGGAGTGGTTTATAGAATCAAATACCTTTTTGAAATCTACGAATGTAGCGAAAATATAATTTCCTTTCTTACGAAGATTCATTTCTACCAATGCCCTCAGCGAAAAAATATGCTCGATGCATCCCCTTCCTGCTCTGAACCCTGCTTGTTCTTCCGGAATCAGATTTTCACTGTCAGCCCAAATTTGTAACCTATATGCTAAAATAGCAGTAAATAGTTTTGTGATATTATTGATCAATGATATACCGCGGTAATTATCTGTATCTTTCTTGTCTCCTTTTTTGTGAAGTAGAATTAGTTTAGATTTCATCCAAAAGTTCGGAATTTTTTCGGTTTCCATTATTTTATTGAAGAGATTTAGCAAATAATGTTCCCATTCTGGTGTTAAGTTTTTGAAAACTTCATAGGTTATATTGTCAAGACCGGGGGATTTATTATTTTTCCTAAGTTTGATACACTGTTGCAGTTCTTCCAGAGAAAATGGTAAGTCTAAAACAGGGTGAGTTACTGAAAAAAACGACGTTTCTAAAATCAGTTTTTGCCCGAACAGTAAACTATAATGCCTTACCCATTCATTAATACTTATTTCATTAGGTTGCACTTTAGGAGGTCTAAGAGAATTTACTGCTTTCCAAAATTCGCTACTATTTCTAACATTCTGCAATTTAATTATAATACTATCTCTATATTCCTTTTTTTTACTTACTATCGATTTTCTATAGTTAAATTTAGATTGAAGATAATCCATAACTGCATTGCGAGAGTAATTGTTTTTTAACATTAATTTGTAATTTCTACGGAGAGTTGTTTTTAGTTTCCAACATTCAGTATCATACCATTTATTTTTCGGTTCAAAATTCTGTTTATTACTTTTATTTTTGTATACTATCATACCAGACTCAATCAAAGATGCGGACATGCAGGTAATGAAGTTATCGCTGATCGAATTCACGTCGTTGGAATGGAAGTAAATTCCATTTGATAGTGAAATATATTTTTTAAAATAATCTGCCTTATTGTTATCCCATTTTAAATACTTGAATGATTTTTGACATGAGTTTTGATATTTAATCTTTTTTACTAGGCAATCAATCGTGAGGAAACAACCTAAATGGTCAGAAAAATCAGAAAAAATCGATACCATCATATCCCTAAATAACTCGATGCAATTTTCATTTATCCATATAAGATCTATTGTGCTCCTTCCGATCTTTGAGATATACATGAATTTTCCCGGTCTATCAGAGAGTGAGCGCCCATTACATAAAAGCAGGCCTAGCGACTCCATTGCTTCTACAAGTATTTTACCTCGCTTATTAATATTTTTATGGCTAACTATTCTTGTTTCGAAAAGATATGAGTTTTCAAATAAACTCTCATCTAAATTATTTAAATGGCCTACATGGCTGTTAAAATCTCCACAAAACACTATGTAGCTTTTAGGAAAATCAGTTATAATATTAGACATCAAATGAATAAAGTTATTTATACAGTTTTCAAATTCGCATTCTTGGGGTAAATAGAAATTCCCCAGTATTATAATGTTATCATTAATATTAAATTTCACTAGAACCATATACTGATTACACTCTACAATAGTTATATTATTAGCAATAGAATTGTTTATAAATGTGATAATTCCTCCGCTTGCTCTACCAGTACGTTTAACTTTAATGCCATTGCTAACAACAGAGGTATGGTTTCTCAACCATATTGGGGCAATAAAATTATTATCAGTCAACCATGTTTCAACTAGGCATACGGCTAAATTATTATTGGAAAATTTTAAATCTGTAGGGTTAAAATTTAATAGATTTGAGTAGCCCTTTATATTACAAAATATTATGTTATATGTTAGTATGTTAGTAATATTATTTATACCACCTTGTATATCTTGTAAATCGGGTTGATCTGTTGATTCCAGCGGTTCGATATCGGTGGGTCAAGAAGTCTCCATCTGTTTGGATGTTGAGGTAGAAGCAGTCATTGAGTTCGATCTAGGGCGGAACCGAAACTCCTCTAACTTTTCTTCTAGTTTCCTTTTTTTCTGTTTTGTATCTTCTGAAGCACTAATATTTACAGGGGGAATATTCGCGATTTCCTCTGCTTCCTCTAAACGATAGTAAATTCCTCTGAATTTAAAAAATCCTCTTTTGTAGCTAACGTTTTTGTCTATCCCCTTTAGTTTTGAAATGCAGCTAAAAATGAGTTTCCCTTCTCTTTCCTCTCGAGTCCTGTCGTGGGCGATTCTAAGGCCTCTCTTTTGAAGCGCCTCTTTTTTATTCATAATTGTTCTTTTTATTATATAACTGTTAAGGGAGATCAATACTGGCTTGGGTTCTGGTCCTTTTCCAATTCGGAAACAATTGTTAATAGAGTATTCGGGTACCGGTATATTTGTTTCTCCAAAAACATTTATGATTTTTTGTGACAGTTCCTCGTTTTCAGATTGAGGCAAATTAAAAATCAAAATGTTATTTCGTTTCTGATCCCTTCTAAGCATTTTGACTTCTTTTTCAAGAGAGCTAATTTTGTTTTCTTGCTCCTGACATTTTTTTCTTAGTTCAGATACCTCTCCAATTAACGAGTCCATCAATTCTGTTAGCCTATTCAATGAGGTTTTTGATTTTTCATTGTTTTTATTAATGGTCGAAAGAATTTCCTCGTTAGTTACAGGCATATTTATTTATTGGGAGGTTATAGAAAGGTCAGGGTTAATTTTATTATTTATTATTTTTTTTTTTTTTTTTGCTTGAGGTGACTATAGCACACCGAGTCCACTCAGCGGACTGATTAATTACAGTGGCTAGGTAGGCCTTATTGCGCAACTCCGATTTATCACTAGCTTCCCCCACTACAAATCAAAGGATTTTCCTACCTGGTTATCGGATATCGATGAAAACCTTTTTATTCAGTTTTTTTGTCTAATACTTGATTTAAGAACTTGGGAAGAACATGTATTGTACATAAACTTATACCACACCGCAAGTTAGTAAATTTATCACTATCTGCCTCTTTAAACTATAAGAAATACGGTCACTCAAGAGAGCCGATACACAGTGCGTGCGAGTAAGATGGCGGTTCGGGCCAGACTCCTACTAATTTTAATTATTTAATCATATAATTTAAGAACTATAATAATAAAAAGGTGGACCACTATGACCCATGAAGGGTCTTGGCTGCAGTACTGTTTAAGGATGTACTGTTTATTGGTCAGTGGTCGTGCAGGGAGGTGATTTGACGTGATCACACTTAACCGCCAGGTTTTTCCCCTTAATTTTTTAATTAAGGTACCCACTTAACTGAGGCTGGGTTTACCCCAGGAAGTTCTCTCTGACCATGAGTAGAACTGTGGCAGAATATTAAAGATGCCCTGCCAAGCCAGATTCGAACTCGGGACCCGGAGCAAAACAACTCGATGCCTTACCAAAGAGTTATCCGCTCCCTACTATAAAAATAAACAAACATTAATTCTAATAAACTATAATGCATAAAATATAACCTAAATAGAGTCTTAAAATTGTATCTCAATGTTAATATTGCTTTCTTTTAAAGACCTTTACATGAATTATCAAAATAGAGGTGTATATCTTTATAGCAATTTTAATCATTCAATAAGGAATTGTTTTAACAGCATTTAATCTAATATAATGTACAGTCATTGCAAAGTCAAAGTGATATATCTGAAAGTTATTGAAAGTGCCAAAATTGGATTTTAAATATTGGTTACAAAGGCAGGTGGTTGATCTCTTATATAAATGGGTTTAAGGTGTTATTTAGTTGATTTTACTAGTTATATAGCCATTATTCAATTTTATCTAAAATTATGTCCAACCGATAATTAAAAAATCTGGTGCGTGCGCGTAACTCAACTTTCACTTACCAACTTACTTAAATTAGAAATTGATGTGTTTTGTAATTGCCACTTCTCAAAGACACATTTTTCCACATTCGTTTCTTATTTTTGTTTTTATTTCTATATAAAAAACACTAATTTTTTTATTATTTAATAAAAGTTTTTGGTAATTCGGCAATGCAAGCATAATACTCCAAGTCGTCTGATTTTATAATTCTCTAAGTAGTTGTTGAAAACTTCATTTACCATGAAACGAATAATTTCCATTAAATGAACAGATCAGCTTTAATTATGAACAATGGTCTGTTAAAAGCGTACTCTCCATGCTTGGGCTCAACGTGTTTTATGAGTTGACTGAAAATTTTTCCTTTTTTCTCCTCTATATGTTTACTTGATTTTTATCATATCTCATGTTTCGCCATTTCTTATTTTTAGGCAAAACGAGAGACAGATAAATTCTCCATATAAGCAAATACAAAGGTACTTTATAGGAAAACAAAAAAGGCCCCTTCCCCATTTAAGCCCCGTCAGAATATTTTAATAATAATAAAGGTTACCTATTAAAGAAACACCTAATTTTCATTAAACACGACGAATTTGATGAAAATCGTTAAAGCAGTTTTTGAGATAATCGAAAAAAAGGTAAAAATTGGAAAAAAAGTTTTGAAATAAAGTGCCTCCTCCGTTTGATCAATTTTGATGAAATGTTGGCTATCACATCTTTGGCATATACATACATCTAATACCCAGTTTGATCAAAATCATTAAAGCTGTTTTTGAGTAAATAAAAAAAAACACTTGAAAATGATATAAGATTTATCAAGTAAAGTCCCCCCTCCGGTTGATCAATTTTGATGAAATTTTTACGGTCATATCTCGGGCATATACATACATCAACTACCCAGTTTGATCAAAATCTTTAATGCCGTTTTTGTGTTACTAAAAAAAATACGAGAAAATGATATAAAATTTATTAAGTAAAGTCCCCCTTCCGGTTGATCAATTTTGATGAAATTTTTACAGTTATATCTCGGGCATATGTATACATCAAATACTTAGTTTAATCAAAATCGTTAAAGCCGTTTTTGAGAAAAAAAACGTAAAAAGTTATTAAATAAAGAACCCCCTCCCATTGAAAAATTTTGATGAAATTTTTGCTGTCAAATCGCGGGCATATACCTACATTATATAAAATAATATAAAAATTGTTACAAACATTACTTTCTCTTACGGCTTAAGGCTACTAATAAAACCTGTGTTATGCTAAGGTTTATAAACTGTTAAGTTAGAACAGCTTATTTGCAGAATATAAGAAATTTTTTAAACCCAATGAAATCTAGTTTTCAGTAGATTTCAGTTGGTTAAACCGATTTCAAACTGGTTTAAAAGATGATTTCATATCAATAAGTAGAGAATCACCATTTTTTAAAACTATTATCTTAGTAATTTCTAGGTTAGAAAAAACGGGTAAGTTGGTACAAATTTTGCAGCTCTTTGAACCATTAAAAGCCGATCGGACAAGTTTAGAACGGGGGGAAGGAAGCTCAAAGGATTACCTGTCAAAAAATCAACCATAGACCTGACTGTTGTAGAGGATTTTATGAGCTCTATTGCCCCACCGTCGGTATCGGTAAACATAAGAACTGAAGAGATTAGAATTCAAAGAAAATCCCGAAATAGATGAGCATTTCACAATTGAAGAACTAGAATCAGCTATATCAAAGAATACTAATACAGGGCCAGGGTATGACGGAATTCACTATCCCATGATCAGTCGACTACCAACCAATGCTATGAGATCACTCTTGGCAATATACAATGATATATGGATAAATGGGAGCAAAATACCCAGGCAGATTCAAATCGTTATACCTATTCGAAAAACAGGAAAACCAGTGGATAAATCAACTTCTTATCGACCTATCGCATTATCTTCTTGTCTCCTTAAGATATTTGAGCGGATGGTCAAAAAGAGGCTGGAATGGTTTTTAGAAGATCGTAAAAAAATTCCGGATTTTCAACACAGCTTTAGGAGAGGACATATCACTTTCGATAACATCGCTACAGTTCTTAGCGATATTCAAAAAAACTTGGCCAAAAGTGCAACTAGTATAGCAGTATTTGTTGACCTAGCACGCGTAGAATAATGTGAACCATAAAAGAAGTTATGGTTAAAGAAAACATTCCGAGCAAAATCACAAATACAGTGTTGGGCCTCATAGAAAAAAGATTAATTTACTTTCAAATAGGAGGAAAAATCCAAGGATCTAGAGAAATCAATGCAGGTCTGCCACAGGGAGCTGTATTGAGCCCATTATTATTCTCGATTTATACAGCATCACTGAAAAAATTAGAATGTGACCAAATAAAGATTTCTCAATTCGCGGATGATATCACGATATATGGAGCAAACAACGACTGAGAAGGAAGTAATGTCAGCCAAATGGAACGATGATTTAGGACTTCCGGTGGCTGAACATAAATGTGCTGCCATGATACTGAGCATAGAAAGAAACACCCCCAGCCTGATCATTTAAACCTAGGACCTTTTCAGATTAAAAGATGTACTATCTTTAAATTTCTAGGAGTCATAATAGACCATAAATTATTGTGGAAACCATATATACAATATATTGAGGAAAAAACAGAAAAATCTATGAACGTTCTTCGGTGTGTATCACGAAAAAATATGGAGCCCATCCCGATATTTGTATATTACTATTTAGAGCCCTAATCTTATCACGTATAGATTATGGGAGTATGATTTACGTCAATGCAGCGAGACCTCACCTAAAAAAAATGGATCAGAGCCTTAAGATGTTGCTTAGGTGCCATGAACTCCACCCCAACCAACGCTCTGTTAATTGAAGCCAATGTAATGCCATTAGCAATAAGAAGAGAAAGGCTAGCGGCTAAATTTCTCTCCATCAGGTACAGTAATATAGAACACCCAGTGACCAAATCACTTCACGAGTTGGCGCCGTACCTTTACGGTCACAAACCCTATACTCGAAAGAAAGCACCCTTACTAATCAGAATATTGATGAGATTAAAGACATTGGGAAATTTTGTTATTCCAGAAAATAAAACTATTCATTGGAATGTAGCCTTACGAAAGGTAAATGTAATAACTACTTATGACGAACTAGACGGTCACCCCGAATATGTTAGAGATTGCTATGAAAAAGGACGATTTCCTATCACTTGCACATTATATAGAGAAGGCTCTAAATCCGAAAATAATGTTGGGGCAGCAATAATAGAGGTAAACACCAATTATCAACTGAAAATAAAATTACCACCCATAGCCAAAATCTTTACAGCTGAAGCTTTAGCCATTTACAAAGCCTTAAAATACATGGAAAGCACTGATTATGAAAAATCAATAATTCTATCAGATTCATTAAGCGTTGTAATAGCACTAAAAAAACTCCGAAATGACCTCTGGACCTATTTTAACAGACATTAAACTACTCATGTTTAAATTAACACGAATAAGCAGAGAAAGTCACTTTATTTGGGTTAAAGGGCATAGCGAAAATCCCTACAATAAGAAGGTGGACCGCCTAGCCAAAGAAGCATCACTCACCGGAGATAACAACAATTCTATCATCAGTGCAGACATTATCGCCCATTGCAGTAGTATTCAAAACAAATAATTGCAAAGACAGTATGATAACTCTAAACATAGTAAGGACTCTTCTATTCCAGTATACAACCTATGATTCAAACGAAAGCATGGTTTCGGAAAATAAACACACCTAGAAGATTTTTTACGATCCTTTGTAGACTTAGACTTAACCACAACCGCCTTCCCTACCACTTACATAAAATCAGCATTATGAACACCAACACTTGCACGTGCGACAATTCCATGGTGGCTGACCCGGATCATATAATACTTGCATGTCAATTAAACGAAAGAGGAAGAGAAAAACTCATGGAAACCCTGATTTGTAACAAGGTACCGCTTCCCACAAAGGTGAGCCAACTGATATCAAACATTAAGAAGATAGAGGTGCTAGACAGTATAGTTCAGTTTGTCCTTGACCATCAAATCGAAATATAGGTAAACAATAGTAACAATAATAATAATAATAATAACCCGTGAGAGGTTGGTAGTCCTCCATCGGGCGCCTCCCCAGGTGGCGGATAGGGGGATGCTCATCAGATATGATGGGTACCGGGGAAATAAAATACCCGGGGCGGACCAAAACTAGCAAAATCCAGGTGCGGCAGTTCTCAGAATGAGCGGCAACCTGGTCAGCGTCTGTACCCCATGTCAGGGGCGGCTGATATCATATCACCTGGCAGTAGGTATAAAATGCATCTACCCATCAAAATGGTGTGAACTAGGAGACAAATAGCCTCGGACGAATCCAGAGTGAGGGCTGCTCTGGAGGGAATGGATCACCAGCCTTCGACATCGGCAGGCAGTGCGAGCGGTGCCCCGATGCCGTACGGAACCGTAAGACCGGCAGCAATAGGTACTTTGAATTCGAACTCTGAATTGGGCTTGGAGGCTCCCATTGAGCATCCCGCGCGAGGATGAGGACCACCCCGCCAAAGGAATGTGCAGTCCCGGATGAAGTGGACCCGCAATATGAATATTGCTGTAATCCGAGCATATTTCTTGGCTACCAAAATAGAAACAGAAAAAACTGGATATCGCAGTCGAATAACCGAGCATTGGCATGCACTGTTCCCAGAACTATAGGTCACATCTCAACGACTTGCTGATCAAGTTAAACAGATCATAGAGCGGAGGGTTCTCTCTGCTGCAGAAATTAATGAGATTAGGGAAAATGTCGCTAGAAGCTTTAATATAATAAGCGATCAGGTTCAAGTCTCCAACGATGCTGAACAGCAACTGGACATGCAGACCGACCAAGTCGACCAGCAAAGGGAACAATTAGCGGAAATTTTGATGAGAGAACACATGAAATACGATGGAATACCCCTACAAAACAGACCACCACTACCACGAGTCCCCTATGGTAAAATGACTTTAAAGGTAGTCAAAGCAGTGGACCAAGTTTTATCTGATCACTTGACGAACAATATGATGCTTCACGAAATCTGTCACTGGATATATGTGGGTGCCAGGACAGTAGCTTTAAGATTAGGTTTGATCAAGCAAAGACCAAGTAAAGATAAAGCCCCTGCCAAGAATTAATCTGCAATCCCCCCATGGAAGAGAAGACTTTTATGCAAGATCGATTCTCTGCGTTGTAAGATTGGTATTCTTACTAATTTCTTGAAGAATCCTAGAAACGCTTCTATCAAGCTAAAGACCAAAATTGATGAAATCATAGTCTCTCATATGGAAGGATTACAAGAATCTTTAATGACCCAAGAGCTAACGAAGCTTATGGAGAATATGAAACAGAAATTGGCAGTCTATGCGAACAGAGTTAGGAGATATACTGAGGCAGCAGAGAGGAGGAGGCAGAATATGGCTTTTGCCACAATGGAAAACCTCTTCTATAGGCAATTATCCTCCAAGGAAATAATTAACTGTGATAGGTTTCCAAAGACGGAACTAATGATCAATCATTGGAAAAATATCTGGGGTACTGAAAAATCTTATAAAACAGACGCATACTGGTTGGGCGAGGTGAAGGAAAGCATGGTCAATGTACCGATGATGGAAAATGTTGTTATTCAGGAAACTGACGTAACCATGGCTCTAAAGAAACTGCGAAACTGGAAAGCTACTGGCCCAGACAAACTACATAATTATTGGCTGAAAAACTTTAATTGCATCCACCAACCATTAACTGCATACTTTCAAAACCTCATAGAAAATAGGATAGAAATACCAGAGGATTTTTGTACTGGCCGCACCTTTTTAATACCTAAAGGACAAAAAGAAAATTATGAGCCCAAGGATTTCAGGCCAATAGTATTCCTTAATGGGACATACAAATTGTTAACATCAGTTATTCATAATAAGATTAAAGAGCACATAAACCAGTACAAGTTGATAGCTGATGAGCAGTTAGGGACGAGGGAGAATGCCAAGGGTTGTAAAGAATTACTCGTCATTGACAGCTTTATAGCCTCACAGGTAAAAAGTAAAAAACGTAGCATATCAATGGATTGGATTGACTACCCAGAAGGCATTCGATTCCGTTCCTCACGATTGGCTTTTGGAAATTCTAAAAATATACAAGATAGAGAAAAGGATTGTTACATTGTTGGCGCGTCTCATGAAATTATGGAAAGTGTCTCTGAGTATGCTTGGAAACAGAGATGCACTGTCTGATAAAAAGATACCCATTAAAAGAGGAATCTTTCAAGGCGACTCTCTGAGCCCTCTCTGGTTCCCTTTAAGCACTTTACTAAATTCATCAGGTAAAGGCTATCATCTTGGTGCAGACGATCTCATCTCACATTCTTTTTACATGGATGATATCAAGCTATATGCCAAGAATGAGAATGATCTTAGAAGTCTTCTTGAAATAGCACGGGTATTCAGAGAGGATATTCAGATGAAGATGGGTCTCGACAAATGTGGTGTACTTCATGTCAAGAAAGGAAAGCTGGAAGATGCAACTAATATGGAGCTATCCAACAATGAAGTGATTAAAAGCCTGAAAGAAAACGAGTCCTACAAATATCTAGGCATGCATCAACTTCTGGAATTCAAGAGGGACATTAAAAAACTATTCGAGGATAAATTTAAAAGACGAGTCAACATTATTCTTAAAACATATCTGTCAGGAAAAAATATCATAAAAGCATTAAATACAGGGGCAATACCGGGATTAACATACTCGTTTGGTATTTTAAAATGGACCAATACGAACCTGGATGCTATGGATTCTTACCTAAGAGTACACTTGGTTAATTCGAGGAAACGTCACCCAAAATCCTCAGTGGTTAGGATGTACCTTCCGCGAAAAGATGGAGGACGGGGGCTTTTAAACCTGTTAAAAGTATGTCGCCGTGAAGAAACTCCAAAATTATTTCAGAGCTAACGAAAGATCAAGGGTCATCGCAGCTGTTGCAACATTAGACTTCGGCTACACAGCCCTAAATCTTCGAGGCGAACATTTTCCATTATTAGGAAGTAATGAATCCCTGATAGGTACATGGAAATCTAAAGAGCTCCATGGAAGATTTTACCATAGTCTATCGGCAACGGGAGTTGATATGGATGCCTCACTAATGTGGCTACGAAAGGGCAGATTATTCCCTGAAACCGAAGGTTCTGTTATAGCCATCCAAGACCAAGTGATCGCAACCAAAACCTACAGGCACCGTATATGTGGAGAAGTTGTGGATGAGACGTGTCGGCTATGTAGAACAGCAAGTGAGTCGATACAACACATCACATCAGGATGTCAAGTTCTGGCTGGAAGAGAATATTTACAGAGGCATGACAGCATGGCAAAAATAGTTCACCAAGAACTTGCTAAGAAGTATAAAGTCATAGAAGACACAAAGCCTTACTATAAATATAGACCACAGCCATTTATCGATGGAAAACACATCAAGCTGTACTGGGATCAGGCCATCATAACAGATCACACCGTACAGCACAATAAGCCTGATATCTTATTAATACTAAAAGATGAAAAACAGGCAAAAATTATTGAAAGAGGGGTACCGTCAGATGATAATCTACACAAGGTGGTAGCCGAAAAAATAAGAAAATATAAGGACCTAAGTGAAGAATTGAGGCAATTATACAAACTTGACAGAGTGACGGTTTTGCCACTGATAATTTCTACAAACGGATTGATCCCGGAGATGACTGTAAACTCGATAACCACATTAGACTTTCCTCCTAAAAGTCTGGAACAGATGCAGAAGGCAGTGTTGCTCGGAACTGCGAGCATCGTAAGAAAATTCATGAACATTAAAGAATAAATTTTTCATGCCTTACCCTTGACCTAGGTCCGGGTAATGTGCCACTACCGGTGAAAAACTGAGAATAAAAAATAATAATAATAATAATAAGAAAAATGAAATGAAAACTGAATCTCATATCTTACCTTAATTCGTTGTGACAGATGTTTATGAACACAATTTTTTAAAACTATTATCTAAGTAATCACTAACACAATCCAAAAATAATTAGTAAAAAATAATTTCCTATTTTTTTTAAGTATTATCTAATTAATTTCTAACACGATCTAAAAATAATTGGAAAATAATTATTTTGAATTGGTCTAAAAATTATTTTGAACTATTGTTTTATAATAAATTCCTATAAAAAGTAATAAATAAATAAAAAATTCCTATTTTTAACCGACTTCGAACGAAAGAGGAGGTTACTCAATTCGATACGTATGTGACTTTTTTTTTTTGTGCCTTTTTTTTTTTTCTATGTATCTTCACCGATTACTCAGAGATGGATGGACCAATTAGAACGAAACCTTTTGCATCTTGTAGAGTATTTTCCCAAGGTGGTCCCATTTAAACCTTTTTGGGGTTTCTAATTTATGTAAGAAGTTATCGGGAAAAAACATGAAAATAATTATTTAATTATCGCTCAAATTGTTTACTTATTGGAAAAACATATGGCATATATAACATAAGGTATGCTCCAACAAGCTATTAAAACTAATTGATAACTAACAAATCCAAATATTGAATTACTGTTGGATGAATCAAATGGGAAAACCAACCAATCAAATTCAGAATCAAAAGAGTGGGGGAGAACATGAGCAGTCTGTTCGTTATCGATGTGTTTTACGTGCTTGTTGGAACAAACCTATACATAACCTTAACTAATTTTTCAACATTAGATTTAAATGAAAATATAAATATCAACAGAATATAATATCGCTGTCGTTTTCTTTAGCGATATTAGTATAAATAATAGATAGATGTAAATTCACCTATAACAGTAAACCTTCTTAATTTAGATCTAATCAACGGTTGGACACCATAATCATAAGAAAACAAAATACGTGGAATTCCAAGAAAGACTGTGTATTTAATCGGTAATCGTTTTAAAGCAGAATTTAAGACTTTTTCAAGTTCCCAAAGGATCGTTTAAATTTAAAATCGTAGCTATTATTGATTTAAATTAGATTTTGGTTTCTATTTTTTATTGACTATGCACATTAAAAAAGAATACAATAATTCCTGGAAAAGCTCATTTTCAGTTGACTTAATAAAGGATTCAGATACCTCTGTCTTCTTCCGGATACACTCGGTTACTGTTGAATATCTTGCCGGAGGTCTTGTGCCGATCCTTTAAGGGTGACACTTATGTTATGTTATCCGGATTACTAGTATCGGTTTTTAAATTTGTTTCTGCAACTATCGAGGCTTTTGCTGGTGTTCATCCATTAATAAAAACTACAAAATAAAATTTGGTAACCACCCGAAAACAACCTCATTGTATGAAAGTCCCATCAGCAAAAATTTGGCAGTCATGGAAATGATTGTTAAAAATTATGATAAATGCTACGCCACTAGAACTGAAGCAACATTGTTTAGCAATTTATTTTTTGAATAATGTTTTATTACGAAGGATATAATTCATAGTACTTCGGGATTAAATTTAGTCAAAAAGTCATCGAAAGGAATTACGAACATAATTGAATCAACTTTTGGTATTAAGTCAGTAGCCTAATATAGAGAATAATAATATCCTTCGTAATAATAAATAAACCATATGTGAGTCCCAAACCCTGTTGCTTCTATCCTAGCGGGGCAGTCTTTTTGATATCGATAAATTTTATGGTTGCCCCTTTTTTTGCAGGGACTTCTATCCAATGATTTAATCCAATGATGTCATGTATAATATCGCCATAGTTTTCAGAAGGATATTCAAGCAATCAAAATTTAAAAATTACTTTCAAATTTACTATGGGTCATATTAGCATCCTCATCGATTCTCCATTAACGATATCATGTCTAAAACCGGCCAAAATCTCGACTGTTCAGTGACTTATCTACTTCATCTTGGATTGCCCGGATTTATGTATTTATGTATATTTAACTCAACAAATCTCGGAACACTGATTCTCTACGTAAATGACAAGTACTGACGACATTTAGCAAAGGAAAAATATTGTCATTGTGGAAAAACATTTTATGTGTTCCATTCTCAATTGAACATTGATCTTTTTAAAAAAAAAAAAAAATCCATTTAAAATCATAAAAAGTAGTGTGTTGAAAGTTGTATAATACACGCACCGCTTTCCCACTTTTCTGTGTGTATTCATAAAATTGAAAAGGTAAAGTGTATTTCATAATAATTTTATACAATTATTGTATAATAAAAACACCTGGGAAAGACAAACGTGGTAGAGCGTAAAAAGATTTCGAAATTTTTAAACCAACGTTTATTTTATCAACGACCAATTACCAACGAAATTTTTAAACCAACGTACGATTTTCTACATTTGTTATCTTCTCCAACTAAAAATTGTGAAATAAAAAACATTTTATAAAAAAATATTAATCCGACTTCGAAACATAGGAACCAGTAAAAATAAATTCACTGAAAAGTATGAAATAATTACCTTCTGATTTTTATGAATACACAGCAAAATTGAAAATGGTATAAAAAGTGGACAAGTGCAATAATACGAATAATTTTATTTTGATTTGTACAAATACACACTAATTGTTAATAAAAATTATTAAATTTAAGTATTAAATACTATGTTCAATACAACACTATGGTATCTTTTTGGAGGCGGCGCAAAATTTAAAATTTTTTACACTAGACATTATGAAAATCTTCTAAATGGATCTTCTCTTCTGATTTCAATGCCTACTAATGGAATTGTATCAGTAACATGTTATTTCTATTTTGCGCCGCCTCCGAAGAGATTGTGTTTTATTGAACATAGTAATTAATATTTAAATTTAATAATTTTTACTAACAATTAGTGTGTATTTGTACAAATCAAAATAAAATTATTCGTCTTATTGCACTTTTCCACTTTTTATACCATTTTCAATTTTGCTGTGTATTCATAAAAATCAGAAGGTAATTATTTCATCCTTTTCAGTGAATTTATTTTTACTGGTTCCTAGGTTTCGAAGTCGGTTTAATATTTTTTTATAAAATGTTTTTTTAAAAAGTAATATCATCTAAGTAATTTCAAACACAACTTATAAATAATAAGTAAAATGTTATTGATCCAATTTTCAAACATTACTTTATCTTATTTAGTAGGTCTTAATTGTTTGATTGATGTGCCATAGCTTTATAAAGTTTCACCACCTATCTCGATCTGGAGCCATTTCCTTGAGGGTGGCCCACGTATCATTTTGGCTCCTAGCCTCTTCCAGGACAGAACTTCTCCACGTCTTCCTCAGCCTTTAATAGGGTTTAAGGCTTCTAATAAACCTGTGTTGTGCTATGATTTATAAACTATTAAATCTGCCTCAAGTAGAATTTGAAAAAATTAATGCTCGCTAGGACATCTCAATTGAATGAAAATGTAGTAGTCATCTGATAACAATATTTCCATTTCTTGCCATCATATATTTCCATCCTTAGACATTCGATTTCATTGACAATCTATTTGGTGGCAATATTTTATTCTGATTTCATTCATTCCGTACATTGCCATTGATTGACATATCCTTCCCAAATCATACCTTAAAAACAAAGTAATGCTGTGAACCTCTGAACAGCTATAAATTATCTTCATTCATAAAAATTTGTTAAAACTATTCAAATTAACCTCCTCTTCTAATTATAAAAACAGACTAAAACTTTTGTTGGATTATGGGTTTTTAAGAAAATCAAAGCAGCAATTCAAAACTTAGCGAAATTCACTATGTTTAAGCCTAATCTCATCCATATCATTTATAATTTTAATTTTAAGTTTGGAATGCTTCTACAAATTTGTGTATACTTATGGACGAATACATTAGAATTGATGCACTAGTTTTCCAAAGAATAAAAATCCTCATTTTGGAATATTTATAGACACGATCGCTAAAATATAATTAAAATTAAAAATAGTCTTAAGTCTACATTGGAGATAAAGAAATAGATTTATATCTACGCCATACGATATAGATAGGTCTGCTGCAGTAATGAAAGTAGTAGTAGTGAACAAAGCAAGATTTAAGTTAATCAAATATTTTAAACATAAAAAAATATTTGAATATTAACTTTATATACCCTTCTTAATATTAAAATGATATACCCCAACAAAATAGTTTAACATAATTACATTTCACCCTCCCTCAAAACACATGACAGGCAAATGGGCCATTAAGTTAATTATTAATCAGGTTAACTGGTATAATGCGGATTGAAAGCTTAGAGATTCAAATGGCTTAAATATGGACCAATTTTACAAAAAAAATAGATGTCTCCTGCAAAATTTAAAAAAATTAATCCTTGAATGAAACAAATCTTTAAGGAGTCCTATGAAAAGCCTTGCAGAATCAGGGCGCCCATGCAGAATCCTGATGGGGGAGGGTTTTGATGGGGGTAAAGGATTATAACCAAAACCAACAGTTATTGATGATTAAAGCTGTCTTAAGCCCTCATACACAGCATACAGCAAGCAAATGGTGCTATATTCTGTTTTTAACATATATTATCTTTATTTTAAGTAATCCGCAGTAACTAGTTTTATTACAAGTGATGAAACTGAGATGAGAACTAATTTGATCATGAAATCTTTCATATTTATTAAATTTTAACATTTACATGAAAAAAAAGGGATCATAGTAGAAAAGCTAACTGGCTGATAAATTAACAGGATTGAATTGACCGCTCTTTCTTTTAAACGAAAATTTGATATAGTAATGTCACTTCTTAAGATTAAATGTATGAAGACAAAATAACTAAAATTTTATATATTTAAAAAAGGATATAAGTATTGACATAATAATTTTAAAAATACTCTATAATTTCACAATTATAAAAAAAGAAATAAACATTAATTCCACTAAGCTACAGATTATAAATTAAAGAGTTTACTTTATTCTTTAAAATAGAGGTATTAGTAGTTGATATTACTTTCACTTACCTATATATAAAATATATAGAAAGGAAATTATTGCGATCGTGAAAAATTTGGACTTCGGTTTTTCAGCGGAAATACACGTTTTGGGGTCCCCCGAGTCCAATTAACCAAGTCACGCGAAATGGTGTGTGTGTGTTTGTGTGTGTGTGTGCCTGAACAGACTAGCTCAAAACCTATAAACCGCACAGGCCTGAAATTGGATATTTGGTGTATGTATATGCCCGCGATGTGACAGCAGAAATTTCATCAATATCGGTCAAAGAATTCTTTCTCTATTTTTCTTCTTTATTTAAAGAATTTTGTCTAATTTTTAGGTTTTTTCGATTTTCTCAAAAACGGCTCTAACGATTTTGATTAAACTCGGTATTTGGTGTATGTATATGCCCGCGATGTAACAGTAAAAATTTCATCAAAATTGTTCCATTGGAGGGGGCACTTTGCTTAATAAATTTAGTCCCATTTTCACTTGTTTTATTTTTTTATTAGCTCAAAAACGGCTTTTTCGATTTTGATCAAACTTGGTATTTGATGTATGTGACAGCCAAAATTTTATTAAACGTATCATGAAAATAAAAACTTTTATCTATTAACAAAAAGATTAATGTTACTCAAGAGAGTAAATACGTGATGCTCAAATTTTTGAAGCATCGCAGGTGTGTAAAAATATGGTATATAAATAATAGTCTATAATTAATATAGGTATAGGTATTTTAGTCTAGAAACTTTCCATAATAAAATTTTTAGAACAGTATAAAACGATTTTAGAGGAACAGTAATCGTTCAGCATCAGTTAAGTGGGTACCTTAATTAAAAAATTAAAGGGGAAAAACCTGGCGGTTAAGTGTGAGTAGTATGATTTTGAGGATTCTGGCACACTTTTTTGCGCGCCCGTCTGCTCCGTAAGTACCATGTCTACCATTCCTACCACATCTTAGGTTTTAGTCACGTGATCCCTTGTTGGGTTCTATTATAACTTGACCACCTAATTTGACCTTTAGCATTTTAATCCTCCCCCCCCCATCCTGTTCTTAGTGAAGGGTCAGGTACCTATAAAATATAAAATATATTGTTATCTCGCCATATTTTACCTTTTCTCTTGCTTATCCCCCCCCTACCTAGTAATCAGGAACTTGTCCGCCATTTTGTTTTTTCCTTATCCGCCATTTTGTTTTTTTGGCCTCTCCGAGACTATATAAGGAGAGCGCGACCTCACTCTTCTTCATTCTGTTAAGTGCTGCGCTAGAGTGTACATCGACTAGTCTCCTTAACGGCTTTTTTTGTACAAATCGTTTATTCTATTTCTTTTTTGTAACGTTGAATAATTTGTTTTGTTTTTCTCTTTATTATATTTATTTCGCATTTTTTTTTTCTAGTGTAGATTCAAATTATTTATATTAGCGGTTGCTTTTTTTTGTTTCACAAGTAATTTATAATTTTTCTTTTCTTTGTTTTAATATGTTCGAAAGTTATTTGATTTTAATCTTTTCATTTTTTTTTTTTATAATTACTACTTTTTAGCATATTTAATTAATTATTTCGTGAGTTTAAACATATTTTTTTAATCATGGATTGCAAATTTTGTGGAAAAGTATTTAGTCAAGAACGTGACGTTATTGGTAGGCATTTAGCCGTATGTGAGGCACGTGAGCAACAGCGTAAATGTTCAAATTGCGGTGAAAAATTTACATCAAAAAAGACGCTCATTGCCCATATCCGTCGCTGTGCTTATGAAATATCCACCATGGCAAAGAGGTCCCGTATCGATGCTGCTAGGGGGCATCTCTATGAGGTGGAAACTTCCCACGGGGGTATCCTGAAAACGTTCTTTCTTCCATCCACTGAAAGTACAGATGCAATAGAATTCCTTAATTCACAGACAGAGACGATACATAGCTTGCTTAAAAATTATATGGAAGAAACTATTTCCCCTATAAAATACAATTTGCTATTGGAGGCAACGTTCGAAAATATTGTGAGTGAAACTTGCGATAGAGCATTTAAGACAAAAAACATTATATTATATGAAGACTCTTCCATTTTGGATAGTTTGAGCACAAGCTACGACAAGATAAAAACTGAGATGGAGGAATCTACTTTGAAGGGAAGTGGTTGGACTCTTAAAAACCTTGACGGAGTCCTACTCCGTATTAACCGATTTAAGCCGATAGGAGGTTCTAGTTTTATCCCTTTATCCCCCCTTATAGCGAATAAGAAAGCCATTATTAATGTAAAAAACAACGATGACCGATGCTTCATGTATGCCATTTTATCTCGACTCATCGACGGTTCTAACGCAGACCGCCAAAGCAAATATAAAAATCTTGAGCATAGGTATGACTTTAGTTGCATTTCCTTCCCCACCCCTCTCCACGAGGTTAAAAAGTTTGAACAACGTAATAATATAAGTATAAATGTTTTCGCTCTTGGAGAGAAGGAGGAAGTTTATCCCCTAAAAGTCGTTAGGCAGGAAAAGGACGACCATAGAGACCTACTTTTATTGACAGCTGATGATGGTCGTAGTCACTACACTTACGAGTACATAACAGATTTTAATCGACTCGTATTCGATCAAATTACCAAACATAAAAGGAAGGTACAAGTTTGTAAGAGATGTTTCCAACATTTTTCATCAAATCGAGAAGGTACTGCCGAATGGATAAAAAAACATATGGAATACTGTGGAGAGAACAGACCGACCCGAATCGTATTGCCTGAACCTAGTGAGGACGGGAGACCACCAACGGTATCATTTACTAAAGTACAGAATCAGATGAGGATTCCCATCGTCATCTATGCAGATTTGGAGTGTGTGTTAAAGAAAATAGGTAATAACAATACCACATATTCGAATACAACTGCCTACCAACGCCACCTCCCTACGAGCTTCTGCACCTATATTAAGGTTGCAGAAGACATTCCTCGTCAGTGCCTACCCGCCGACTTCCCTATGGAGCCCTACATTTATACAGGCGAGGATGCAGCAAAGGAGTTCATGAAACATATAAAGTCCGTAACAGAAAAAGTGACAAAAGTATACTCGATGAAATAGCGTATGCTACCCCTGACA
This sequence comes from Aelia acuminata, assembly GCA_911387785.2. Classification (NCBI taxonomy): domain Eukaryota; kingdom Metazoa; phylum Arthropoda; class Insecta; order Hemiptera; family Pentatomidae; genus Aelia; species Aelia acuminata. The sequence goes on from CAJVQU020000004.1 coordinate 5,737,220, forward strand.
CCATCTCAACTAGAAGAATTTTCAAAATCCAAGCATTGCTACCTTTGCTCCAAACCTTTCGTTTCCTTCGACAGAAAAGTGGCGGACCATGACCACATCACTGGTCTTTATCGAGGAGCAGCTTATTCACAATGCAATATTCTTTACCGTACTCCTCGATTTCTCCCCGTCTTTCTCCACAATCTGAGTGGTTACGACTCTCATTTCATAGTTCGAGAATTGGGCTATGATAACAGTCGTATTAACGTCATACCTAACAGTGAAGAAAAATATATTTCCTTTAGTAAACAGGTTGGGCCGCTAATGGTTAGATTCGTGGATACATTTAGGTTCATGGCATCTAGCCTAGATAAATTATCGAAAAACCTTCCAAGCCATAAGTTCGTCGACACAGCTAAATTCTTCCCTGCTGACAAGATGGATCTAGTAATTCGTAAAGGAGTGTATCCCTACGATTATACAGATTCATTTGAGAAACTAAAGGAAACCGTTCTACCACCTAAGGAGGCATTCTATAGTACCCTCAATGAATGCGACATCTCAGATGAAGACTACCATCATGCCCAGTCAGTCTGGAAAGCATTTGAAGTTAGAACCCTAGGCGAGTACAGTGAGCTATACCTTAAAGTAGATGTTATGCTCCTATGTGACATATTTGAAAATTTCAGAGATGTTTGTATGGGAGCATATTCTTTAGACCCTGCTTGGTACTTCACGGCTCCTGGCCTGGCATGGGATGCCATGCTCAAGTATACCGGCATACACCTTGACCTCTTGACTGATTATGATCAGTTACTTATGATCGAACGCGGAATCAGGGGAGGAATATGTCAATGTAGTCGACGTTATAGCAAAGCTGATAACAGGAATCTTAACCCAAACCATGAGCCTCATAATGAATCGAAGTACATTGCCTACCTTGATGCGAATAATTTATACGGATGGGCAATGTCAAACCCCCTTCCTTATGACAGTTTTGAATGGGTTGAAGATCCCAATGCTCTAAAATGGGAAAATATACGAGAAGACGGTCAATACGGCTACATTGTTGAAGCGGACATTGACTACCCCGAAGAGTTACACGATGTTCACAATGATTTTCCTCTTCTTCCAGAAAATAGAGTCCCTCCGAAAGGTACCAATAAGAAATTATTAGCTCCTTTGTCTAAAAGGGAAAAATATGTCGTACACTTTGCCAACTTGAAACAAGCGATGAGCCTTGGTCTCCGTTCAGTACACGTACATCGAGCGCTACGGTTCAGGCAGTCCCGTTGGCTAAGTTCATATATCGAACTCAACACCCGAATGAGACAGCAATCGACCAACGATTTCGACAAAGATTTTTTCAAACTTATGAATAACGCCGTATTCGGAAAATTTATGGAAGATGTAAGAAAACGTATAAAAATCGAACTGGCTACTGACGATAAGAGATTACAAAAACTCATTGCCAAACCCACTTTTAAGGACAGGACAATATATAGTGAAACTTTATTAGCTGTACATCTCGACTATGAACAGATCACAATGAACAAACCTATTTATGTAGGAATGGTCATTCTCGATCTGTCCAAAGTCAGGATGTATGAGTTCCACTATAAGACAATGTTAGAAAAGTACGGACCTGACAAACTGAAATTACTATATACCGACACAGACAGTTTCATTTATGAGATAAAAACTGACGACTTTTACATGGACCTGACCACTATGTTGGACGAATTGGATACATCCGATTATCCCAAAACCCACCCTTGCTACAGCAATAGAAACAAAAAAGTGTTGGGGAAATTAAAAGATGAAACCAACGGCGAACCCATCTCTGAATTTGCAGGCCTCCGAGCAAAAATGTATGCTTTACGGGTTAGAGGACAAGATATGAAACGAGCAAAAGGGATAAAGAGGACAGCCGTTGAGAAAAAAATAACTTTTGATGATTATGTAACTGCCCTGTTCGATAAAAAAGAATTTATCACATCTTTTCGAACGATCTTGTCTAAAGAGCATAAAATATTTTCTGTCGAGCAGAAAAAAGTTTCGCTTTCACCGTACGACGACAAACGCCATCTTGTAGATCATGTACATACGCTTGCTCATGGACATTATTCCATACAGGATGCACAGATGAGTTGTGGGAATTAATTTCTCCTTCTGAAATCTTTCTCCCAATACTGTAAAAGACTTATAATATAAATATTTTTGTTTTATACGGTTGTATATAAAAGTAGTTTTTTATATTACAAGTTAGTTTTTTTTTCATTAACACATATAGAAAAAAAGAATATTTCAGTTAAAATATTGCAATGTTTATTATTCAAAGCGCCTTTCTGAATCTACACTATGAAGAACATTATAAAGTGAAAAAAAATTGATTTTTCGTTTTCAAAATGTTAATTTTTAAAAGTACTTTTTTTCTTTTGTTGATATATTATTGTTGTAATGAATGTGTGCAATGGTCACTGGCGAGGTATTAGTTTACCCGTAAACCGATTATGTGTGTATGTATATGGTCACTGGCGAGGTATTGATTTACCCGTAAACCAATTATGTGTGTATGTGTATGGTCACTGGCGAGGTATTAGTTTACCCGTAAACCAAAGTGTGTTGAAAAAAAAAATATTAACAACAGTATTATATCAACTGACCTTCCCGATGCACTCACACCTTGACGCGGTGGGAAGGCTTATTTCTAAATAATATTTAGAATAAAAACTAAGATGAGTGCAATCAATAATTCCAGAGCCTTGTTACTTTTTATTTCTTTCTTTGGTGATTCACAACTGTTATTATTCAAGTAAATAACGTATAGACGTATAGTATCAACATATTTCTTACTTCATCGTTCTGGTATTCTTATTTTAATTTCATATTTCTGTTCTCATTTTATAAGATTTTAAACATACTTAGGATGTATTCCCCTGCTTTTCGTTCATTTTTTCAACTTTTATAACAAATAAGGACGTTTATAACAACTAAACATATAATTTCTTACTTCTTCATACCGGTAATTTTTTTTAAATTTCATCCTTTTTAATATAATTTTAACAATTTTCGTTTAAATTATTATGCATTTGCTTTATTATTTACAACTTTTATAAAAAAATTAACAATGTTTATGACAAATTTCATGACAATTTCTTTCTTTCCAACTTCTTCATTCTGGTATTTTTTTTAAAATTTCATATCTTGTTATTAAGATTTCATATCATTTTGAAAGGTTTTTATGTAATTTTATAAGATTTTAACCCATCTGTACAAATTATCACGCATTTTCTACATTTTTTTACTTTCATAACAATTAGACATATAATTTCTTTATTTCTTACTTCTTCGTACCGTTGTATTTCTTTTAATTTCGCATTTTTCCAGTCATTTTGTCAGATTTTAACAATTTTCGTACAAATTCTAATGCATTTTCAACATTTTTACAACTTTTATATAAATTTAACAAAAGTTTATAACAAATGACCATATATTTTCTTACTTCTTCGATCCAATATTTTTCTTGGTTTACATATTTTTTCTTATGATTTTATAAGATTTTAACAATTTTCGTACAAATGCTGATGCATTTTCACCATTTTTACAGTTTTTATATAAATTTAACAAAGTTTATAACAAACGATCATATATTTTCTTACTTCTTCGATCGAATATTTTTCTTGGTTTTCGTATTTTTCCAGTTATTTTGTCAGATTTTAGCAATTTTCATACAAATTATAATGCATTTTCACCATTTTTACAACTTTTATATAAATTTAACAAAGTTTATAACAAATGACCATATATTTTCTTACTTCTTCGATCCAATATTTTTCTTGGTTTACATATCTTTTCTTATGTTTTTATAAGATTTTAACAATTTTCGAACAAATGCTAATGCATTTTCACCATTTTTACAGTTTTTATATAAATTAAACAAAGTTTATAATAAACGATCATATATTTTCTTTATTTCTTACTTTTTCCATCCAATATTTTTCTTTGGTTTTCATATTTCTGTTATAATTTTAACGATTTTAGAATAAAATCTGCTGCATTTTCATAGTTTCATGATAACCTTCAAAACACACAAACCGCATTTACAACAAATAATACTCTCTTTCGTACTCCTTCATTCCGATATTTTGTTTTTTCATTTCATATTTCTATCATCATTTTATAAGATTTTATCAATTTCAGGTCGAAATTTACTGTAGTTTTATCGAATTTCATGAATTTTGGTACTTGAAGCATTATTTCAAAGATTTTCCTTTCCCCTAATGCCGAAAACTATCGATTTTATTCAATTATGTGAATTGAAAAATCTCTACATTTATTATGAAAAGAAGGAAAAATTAGGGAATTCATACAATAACTTACAAACTTATAGCGTTTTTCATGTTTTTGTTTACTTTGAGTAAAATAATCATCTCCATAATAGTATTATTATTCTCATGTTAGATAACTGTTTAATACTGCGTGCGAAATATTTTCACGGTAAACTAATCCATATGTCCACAAGATAGTCATTTTAGTAAATTTATTTTTCATTTCAATGATAGATGATATCAGAGAAAATCATATCAAACCTGTTTTAATATTGTTGTTTTTTTTTTTGTTTTTTTTATTTGTTTATATGATTAACTTATATTTTTTTAACTTTCAAAGGAATAACACACTGTATAATTTAAATATTCACTATGCATCATTTATACACGATATATAAATTTGTACATTATACACACTTACACAATATACTCATAGGCAATATACATTAAACACACATAAATACATAAAACACGTTATACACACATACATACGAAATATATACTATACGCACATAAATACGCGATATACAATAAGCACACACACACAAACACACACACACACACACACACACACACACACACACACACTCACACACACATTGCATACTCAAAAATTATTCGACCGATCATCGTGAAATATATATATATATATATATTATCACACAACAGTAGGGAGGAATTGCCGGTTCTGGTGCCCCTCATTTTGCCTATTATTCATGTTAGTTAAGCATTTATTCGTTTTTTTTTAATTTTTATTTTTTAATATCGGTGTGACATCTTTAATTTTTATATTTTAAAGAAATTGAAAACGGTAAAAGTAGAGATAACTTTCATTGCGCATGCGCGAGAGTTAATCTGACATTAAATTCGAAATTAGCAACCTTGGAAACCATATGCTAGACCCCAATTTTGTCCGAAACTAAAAAAGTTAAAAATAAATCGCGCTGCGCATGCGCGAGAATTAATCCGACATTAAATTCGAAATCAGCGACCTTCAAAACCATATGATAGATCCCAATATTGTCCAAATCTAAAAAGTTAAAAATAAAGCGCGATTTATTTTTAACTTTTTACATAAGGTTTTGAAGGTCCCTGATTTCGAATTTAATGTCGGATTAATTCTCGCGCATGCGCAGCGCGAAATATAAAAATTAAAGATGTCACACCGATATTAAAAAATAAAAATTAAAAAAAAACGAATAAATGCTTAACTAACATGAATAATAGGCAAAATGAGGGGCACCAGAACCGGCAATTCCTCCCTACTGTTGTGTGATAATATATATATATATATATATTTCACGATGATCGGTCGAATAATTTTTGAGTATGCAATGTGTGTGTGAGTGTGTGTGTGTGTGTGTGTGTGTGTGTGTGTGTGTGTGTGTGTGTGTTTGTGTGTGTGTGCTTATTGTATATCGCGTATTTATGTGCGTATAGTATATATTTCGTATGTATGTGTGTATAACGTGTTTTATGTATTTATGTGTGTTTAATGTATATTGCCTATGAGTATATTGTGTAAGTGTGTATAATGTACAAATTTATATATCGTGTATAAATGATGCATAGTGAATATTTAAATTATACAGTGTGTTATTCCTTTGAAAGTTAAAAAAATATAAGTTAATCATATAAACAAATAAAAAAACAAAAAAAAAAAAACAACAATATTAAAACAGGTTTGATATGATTTTCTCTGATATCATCTATCATTGAAATGAAAAATAAATTTACTAAAATGACTATCTTGTGGACATATGGATTAGTTTACCGTGAAAATATTTCGCACGCAGTATTAAACAGTTATCTAACATGAGAATAATAATACTATTATGGAGATGATTATTTTACTCAACGTAAACAAAAACATGAAAAACGCTATAAGTTTGTAAGTTATTGTATGAATTCCCTAATTTTTCCTTCTTTTCATAATAAATGTAGAGATTTTTCAATTCACATAATTGAATAAAATCGATAGTTTTCGGCATTAGGGGAAAGGAAAATCTTTGAAATAATGCTTCAAGTACCAAAATTCATGAAATTCGATGAGACTACAGTAAATTTCGACCTGAAATTGATAAAATCTTATAAAATGATGATAGAAATATGAAATGAAAAAACAAAATATCGGAATGAAGAAGTACGAAAGAGAGTATTATTTGTTGTAAATGCGGTTTGTGTGTTTTGAAGGTTATCATGAAACTATGAAAATGCAGCAGATTTTATTCTAAAATCGTTAAAATTATAACAGAAATATGAAAACCAAAGAAAAATATTGGATGGAAAAAGTAAGAAATAAAGAAAATATATGATCGTTTATTATAAACTTTGTTTAATTTATATAAAAACTGTAAAAATGGTGAAAATGCATTAGCATTTGTTCGAAAATTGTTAAAATCTTATAAAAACATAAGAAAAGATATGTAAACCAAGAAAAATATTGGATCGAAGAAGTAAGAAAATATATGGTCATTTGTTATAAACTTTGTTAAATTTATATAAAAGTTGTAAAAATGGTGAAAATGCATTATAATTTGTATGAAAATTGCTAAAATCTGACAAAATAACTGGAAAAATACGAAAACCAAGAAAAATATTCGATCGAAGAAGTAAGAAAATATATGATCGTTTGTTATAAACTTTGTTAAATTTATATAAAAACTGTAAAAATGGTGAAAATGCATCAGCATTTGTACGAAAATTGTTAAAATCTTATAAAATCATAAGAAAAAATATGTAAACCAAGAAAAATATTGGATCGAAGAAGTAAGAAAATATATGGTCATTTGTTATAAACTTTTGTTAAATTTATATAAAAGTTGTAAAAATGTTGAAAATGCATTAGAATTTGTACGAAAATTGTTAAAATCTGACAAAATGACTGGAAAAATGCGAAATTAAAAGAAATACAACGGTACGAAGAAGTAAGAAATAAAGAAATTATATGTCTAATTGTTATGAAAGTAAAAAAATGTAGAAAATGCGTGATAATTTGTACAGATGGGTTAAAATCTTATAAAATTACATAAAAACCTTTCAAAATGATATGAAATCTTAATAACAAGATATGAAATTTTAAAAAAAATACCAGAATGAAGAAGTTGGAAAGAAAGAAATTGTCATGAAATTTGTCATAAACATTGTTAATTTTTTTTTTTTTTTTTTTTTTTTATAAAAGTGAGAGTCTGGCTTTGGCCGTGTACCGTGTAACATCAGCTCTGTGCTTATCTTGTGTCTGAAAAGTTATATTGAACCAACAAAAGTGATTTTTGATATGCTAGTGTAGTTCGTATTAAAGAGTACTTTTTCAAATTTTAATAGAAATACGTCAAGAATTGAAGGAGATACGAGGAGATATTGGAAAGTATTTCACAGTAAGTTGTTATCTCATAGTTTCGACAAGCTTTTTCTCGTCAATCCCCACCGCTACTTCCCTGGATACTTCACGGTCTGAGCTATCATCTATCAGCTGTATTTACTATTATCGTATTAACTATCAGCTGTATTTACTATTGTCAGCTGTATTTACCATTATTGTCAATATAATATATTTCCATCAACTTTTAATTTCTATTTTTAATTAAAATGTCAGTCACTAACGAAAATTTGTTGGAGGTTATTAACCGTAATAACGAAGAATCCAAAAACTCGCTAAACAAAATAACAGTAATTCTGAACTCTTTAATGACTGAAATTTCTGACCTCAAGAAGAAAAATTTGGAACAGGATAAAAAAATTAGTTTATTAGAAAATGAAATAAAGTTCATGAAGAGAGAAAGAAGAAAAAACAACTTTTTAATCTTTAATCTGCCCTATACGGAAAACGAGGAAGTCTCTTCGAAAGTGATTAATATTTGCCATGAAGTTGATGTAGAATTACCACCGTATGCTATAAATAACTGTTTTCGAATAGGTAAAGGTCGGGAACCAAGACCTGTCTTGGTATCCCTTAATAATTATAGATTTAAACAGGAAATTATGAAAAGAAGAGACGAATTAGCTAGAAGTAATTACAGAGTGAGTCATGACAAGTCACCGGAAGATAGGGAAGAAGGCAGAAAAATTTTCAATTGCATTAATAAATTAAAAGTTTTGGACAAAAACGTATCGTATAGAAGAGGATTTTTCAAAGTTAGAGGAAGTCTATACCGCCTGAACGAGGCAGAAAACATGCTAGAAAATTCTCCAATGATTGATCAAGAAGACGGAAAAATTAATCAGTCACAGAAAAAAAGAAAAACGGGCGAAAGATTAAAGGAGTTCGAGTTTAGGCCAAGATCTAGTTCACTCAGCGTACAACCTTCTGAAAATGATTCCTGACTTAATAACTATCAACACTCTCAAATGATTTTGGACCATCACAATAATTATAGTAATTGTAAATTTCCATTTAACCAAACTAACAATAGATATAAGATAATATTTAACAATATCAAAGGCTACCAAAATTTATTTAATGTCAGTTCAATTTCAGGTGCTAATATATTGGCAATATGTATAGTAGAAACATGGTTAACGAACGATAATTTTATCATACCACCTTGGCTTTCGAATTTCACTCCGTTTATTAGTAACGCTGTTAAAACTAAACAACGAGGTAGGGCAAGTGGAGGTATCGTCACTTTCTTAAATAATGCAATAATAAAAAATAAAGGGAACGTTATTGTTTTAGAAACTAACCAATATATGATCATAGTTTCTTTTCAATTTAGTAATAAAACTGTATTGTTGGGAAACGTTTACTTGCCACAAGACTGTGATTTCGAAGAATGCCTGGAGAAAATTAGTAGGGTAGTATGCGATTTCCTATCCAACCACCCCAATACCAATATAATATTGTGTGGGGACTTTAACGGGCACATTGGAGGTTTAAATAATTTAGAATCTGATTTCTTCCAGAACACAAATTTTTACGGAAGCAGACGAGTAAATCATGGCAAAATAAATGCTAGGGGAAAGCTGTTAGTCGAAACAATGGAATCTGTAGGACTATTAGTATGTAATGGCAGATGTCCATCAGACAGACCCGGAAAATATACGTACATTTCTAAAAATGGTAATAGTACCATCGATCTTATTTGGATTAACGAAAATTCCCTGCAAGTGGTTGATGATTTGGAGGTTTCCGTTTTCTCTGATTTTTCGGACCACTTAGCGTGTATTATCACCATTTGCTTTCCACATGAGCATGTTATAAAAATATGGAAGCCATTTGAATATATAAGATGGGACCCGGACAAAGCTATGGTCTTCCAAGACTGTCTTCGCAACTCTAGAGGAATATATTTCTATTCTGAAAATAGTGACGACTTGTACGTCAATTTCGTCGAGTCTATGTCCGAATCTTTGGCAAACAGTGGGCTAATGTTACGTAAAAATAAGTCATATCTCCAAAATCGCGTTTTTAAAAATAAATGGTATGATAATGAGTGCCAAATACTTAAAAGAATCTTAAGACAAAAATACAGAATAATGGTTAAAAATAATTATTCGGAAACTTCACTTGAAACTTATCTTACAGTAAAATATAACTACAAGGAACTTATCGAAAATAAGAAATCCAGTTACCGCAATATGATCACAAATAAACTACAAAACGTAAAAAATAGTAGTGAATTCTGGAAAGTAATTAGGAATCTTAAACCGGGAAACATGCACACTAATGAAATAGAAATTGATAAGTGGGAAGAACATTATAAAAATTTATATGGACCAAAACTGATATTGGAAACACTTTTCTTTTCAGTAACCCACCCTCTTTTGGACACTCCGTTCTCATTAGAGGAACTCCAACTAGTAATAAAATCCAGTAAAAACAAGAAATCCCCGGGTCACGACAACATCATCTATGAGGTCTTCAAAAACTTAACTCCTGAGTGGGAACATTATTTATTAAACTTATTCAATCAAATAATGGAGACTGAAAAATTACCAACCGCCTGGTCAAGAACTAATTTAATTTTAATGCACAAAAAAGGTGATAAAAAAGATCTAGACAATTACCGCGGGATATCATTGATTAATAATATAACAAAATTATTTACAGGCATTCTAGCTCAAAGGATTCAAATCTGGACTGAAAGTGAAGGCTTAATTCCAGAAGAACAAGCGGGATTTCGAAAGGGAAGAGGTTGTGTTGAACAAATTTTCACACTTATGTCGCTTATCAATATTAATCTCCAAGTTAAGGGTAGTTATGTTTTTGCGACATTTTTGGATTTTAGGAAAGCTTTTGACTCCATTAACCATGAACTGCTTTGGAGAAAGTTATTTGATTTTGGTATCAGCGGCAAGATAGTAAGATTGCTTAAAGCGTTGTATGATACAGCAATAATGCAAATAAAAATTCGGAATGAGGTTTCAGGGGAAATCGAAATCAGTTCAGGACTACTGCAAGGCGAAACTCTAAGCCCGATTCTTTTTATTATATTCGTCTCAGACATAATAACCTTCTTTGAAAACAGCGGTGCATCTGGTTTACCTGTAGATAATAAAAATGAAGTTTTAATGCTACTTTTGGCTGACGACATAGTAATGTTAAGTAACTCCTGGCATAGCACCCAAAAAAAACTTCAGATCCTTGAACAGTATTGTGGCCAAAATTCACTGGTTTTAAACGCCGAAAAATCAAAAGTTCTGGTATGCCATAAGTCTCCACGAATGAAAAAATTAAAGTCACTGTTATGGCAAAAAAAAACACTGGAATTTACAAAATGTTATAATTATCTAGGAGTGCCATTTTCAACATCGGCAAGATTTTCTAAGGCTGCTGAACACTTTATTCAGAGGTCGAATGTTGCAGGAGCAAAGGTACGAGAAATTTTAATACGAGGTAAGAGCGATGCATGGGAAACCAAAATTTCTCTCTTTGATGCAATGGTGTCCTCATCTCTTCTTTATGCGGCAGAAATTTGGGGCTTAAGATATTTTCAATCAATCGAACAGGCACAAGTTAAATTCCTCAAACAATTATATTTTTGGCCCAGAACAACGCCTAATTATATAGTTCGACTGGAAACCGGCCGCTCACCGATTCTAATGGCAGTTTTGAAGAAAACTATAAACTTTTGCATAAAAATATCTTCATTGCCAGACCATCGACTTCCTAAAAAGTGTTTGCAGAAACTTGTGCTTCTGGATACTAAGCAGCCTAACCTCAAATTTAATTGGATATCACAAATTAAAAATTTAGCGGCTTCCAATTTTGTTCAAGAGTACTTTAACGACTTTTTCGATCCAAAAGCATTAATTAGAAACAAAAAAAAACATTTTGTTATCTGTATCTAATAACTTATTTTCTAAAGACATTGAACGTGCATTTAATTCAAACTATAGCCACATCTACAGGCGGATCTGTTGCTATAATTACCCAGAACCTGAAAACTACCTCAAATTCATAACCTCTCTACGAAAGCTGCGAACTGTGAGTCGCCTGAGAGTTTCGAGTGAAGACCGGTTGGCACTGTACCATGGGAATATTGCTTATCTTTTAAGGGCTGAAGAAGTCTGTAAGTGGTGCGGCCTCCTAGTCACTAACCCTCTAAAGCATTTGGTACTGGAATGTTTATTTGTTGAGACCTATAGAAAGAGATATCTCGACAAATATATCAATGGGAGCTCCAATGACTTATCACTGATGAGGGTTCTAGATATTAAAAGCCTAGAACACTTGGATAATGTGTTCTACTTTATTATGTCGTCACTTAATATTTTAAGCAATTTACCTGAAAACCCATAACTATGAAATAATCTTTTGATTATTTGTATACTTGAATTTCATACAAATAAACAAATTGCATATTTTGGTACCCTTTTAAATGGCAACAAGTGCATCGCATCAACTAAAAGAAATTTATATTTAAGAGAATTTGGAAAATATTTTATTTTATATAAATGGTGGTAGCTATATAAAAAATTTCAGTTTTTCAGTTTATTTTGTTATTTGATCTATAGTTAAATTTAGTTTAATCCTGATTATGTTAGTCAGTAAATTTTAATTTTTTTTTTTTTTTCTTTATATTATAGTATCTCTCATATCTTCTTCTTATACAGTGCTCATTGGTTTATTTGTTTAAATTTTTGTTTTGTTTTAATTTTATTCAAGCCTGTTTACTAACTCTACTAACATTGATTGGGCCAGACTCCATGGCTACGCTGTATTATAAGCCAATAAATAAATAAATAAATTTTTTTATAAAAGTTGTAAATAATAAAGCAAATGCATAATAATTTAAACGAAAATTGTTAAAATTATATTAAAAAGGATGAAATTTAAAAAAAATTACCGGTATGAAGAAGTAAGAAATTATATGTTTAGTTGTTATAAACGTCCTTATTTGTTATAAAAGTTGAAAAAATGAACGAAAAGCAGGGGAATACATCCTAAGTATGTTTAAAATCTTATAAAATGAGAACAGAAATATGAAATTAAAATAAGAATACCAGAACGATGAAGTAAGAAATATGTTGATACTATACGTCTATACGTTATTTACTTGAATAATAACAGTTGTGAATCACCAAAGAAAGAAATAAAAAGTAACAAGGCTCTGGAATTATTGATTGCACTCATCTTAGTTTTTATTCTAAATATTATTTAGAAATAAGCCTTCCCACCGCGTCAAGGTGTGAGTGCATCGGGAAGGTCAGTTGATATAATACTGTTGTTAATATTTTTTTTTTCAACACACTTTGGTTTACGGGTAAACTAATACCTCGCCAGTGACCATACACATACACACATAATTGGTTTACGGGTAAATCAATACCTCGCCAGTGACCATATACATACACACATAATCGGTTTACGGGTAAACTAATACCTCGCCAGTGACCATTGCACACATTCATTACAACAATAATATATCAACAAAAGAAAAAAAGTACTTTTAAAAATTAACATTTTGAAAACGAAAAATCAATTTTTTTTCACTTTATAATGTTCTTCATAGTGTAGATTCAGAAAGGCGCTTTGAATAATAAACATTGCAATATTTTAACTGAAATATTCTTTTTTTCTATATGTGTTAATGAAAAAAAACTAACTTGTAATATAAAAAACTACTTTTATATACAACCGTATAAAACAAAAATATTTATATTATAAGTCTTTTACAGTATTGGGAGAAAGATTTCAGAAGGAGAAATTAATTCCCACAACTCATCTGTGCATCCTGTATGGAATAATGTCCATGAGCAAGCGTATGTACATGATCTACAAGATGGCGTTTGTCGTCGTACGGTGAAAGCGAAACTTTTTTCTGCTCGACAGAAAATATTTTATGCTCTTTAGACAAGATCGTTCGAAAAGATGTGATAAATTCTTTTTTATCGAACAGGGCAGTTACATAATCATCAAAAGTTATTTTTTTCTCAACGGCTGTCCTCTTTATCCCTTTTGCTCGTTTCATATCTTGTCCTCTAACCCGTAAAGCATACATTTTTGCTCGGAGGCCTGCAAATTCAGAGATGGGTTCGCCGTTGGTTTCATCTTTGAATTTCCCCAACACTTTTTTGTTTCTATTGCTGTAGCAAGGGTGGGTTTTGGGATAATCGGATGTATCCAATTCGTCCAACATAGTGGTCAGGTCCATGTAAAAGTCGTCAGTTTTTATCTCATAAATGAAACTGTCTGTGTCGGTATATAGTAATTTCAGTTTGTCAGGTCCGTACTTTTCTAACATTGTCTTATAGTGGAACTCATACATCCTGACTTTGGACAGATCGAGAATGACCATTCCTACATAAATAGGTTTGTTCATTGTGATCTGTTCATAGTCGAGATGTACAGCTACTAAAGTTTCACTATATATTGTCCTGTCCTTAAAAGTGGGTTTGGCAATGAGTTTTTGTAATCTCTTATCGTCAGTAGCCAGTTCGATTTTTATACGTTTTCTTACATCTTCCATAAATTTTCCGAATACGGCGTTATTCATAAGTTTGAAAAAATCTTTGTCGAAATCGTTGGTCGATTGCTGTCTCATTCGGGTGTTGAGTTCGATATATGAACTTAGCCAACGGGACTGCCTGAACCGTAGCGCTCGATGTACGTGTACTAAACGGAGACCAAGGCTCATCGCTTGTTTCAAGTTGGCAAAGTGTACGACATATTTTTCCCTTTTAGACAAAGGAGCTAATAATTTCTTATTGGTACCTTTCGGAGGGACTCTATTTTCTGGAAGAAGAGGAAAATCATTGTGAACATCGTGTAACTCTTCGGGGTAGTCAATGTCCGCTTCAACAATGTAGCCGTATTGACCGTCTTCTCGTATATTTTCCCATTTTAGAGCATTGGGATCTTCAACCCATTCAAAACTGTCATAAGGAAGGGGGTTTGACATTGCCCATCCGTATAAATTATTCGCATCAAGGTAGGCGATGTACTTCGATTCATTATGAGGCTCATGGTTTGGGTTAAGATTCCTGTTATCAGCTTTGCTATAACGTCGACTACATTGACATATTCCTCCCCTGATTCCGCGTTCGATCATAAGTAACTGATCATAATCAGTCAAGAGGTCAAGGTGTATGCCGGTATACTTGAGCATGGCATCCCATGCCAGGCCAGGAGCCGTGAAGTACCAAGCAGGGTCTAAAGAATATGCTCCCATACAAACATCTCTGAAATTTTCAAATATGTCACATAGGAGCATAACATCTACTTTAAGGTATAGCTCACTGTACTTGCCTAGGGTTCTAACTTCAAATACTTTCCAGACTGACTGGGCATGATGGTAGTCTTCATCTGAGATGTCGCATTCATTGAGGGTACTATAGAATGCCTCCTTAGGTGGTAGAACGGTTTCCTTTAGTTTCTCAAATGAATCTGTATAATCGTAGGGATACACTCCTTTACGAATTACTAGATCCATCTTGTCAGCAGGAAAGAATTTAGCTGTGTCGACGAACTTATGGCTTGGAAGGTTTTTCGATAATTTATCTAGGCTAGATGCCATGAACCTAAATGTATCCACGAATCTAACCAATAGCGGCCCAACCTGTTTACTAAAGGAAATATATTTTTCTTCGCTGTTAGGTATGACGTTAATACGACTGTTATCATAGCCCAATTCTCGAACTATGAAATGAGAGTCGTAACCACTCACATTGTGGAGAAAGACGGGGAGAAATCGAGGAGTACGGTAAAGAATATTGCATTGTGAATGAGCTGCTCCACGATAAAGACCAGTGATGTGGTCATGGTCCGCCACTTTTCTGTCGAAGGAAACGAAAGGTTTGGAGCAAAGGTAGCAATGCTTGGATTTTGAATATTCTTCTAGTTGAGATGGTGTCAGGGGTAGCATACGCTGTTTCATCGAGTATACTTTTGTCACTTTTTCTGTTACGGACTTTATATGTTTCATGAACTCCTTTGCTGCATCCTCGCCTGTATAAATGTAGGGCTCCATAGGGAAGTCGTCGGGTAGGCACTGACGAGGAATGTCTTCTGCAACCTTAATATAGGTGCAGAAGCTCATAGGGAGGTGGCGTTGGTAGGCAGTTGTATTCGAATATGTGGTATTGTTATTACCTATTTTCTTTAACACACACTCCAAATCTGCATAGATGACGGTGGGAATCCTCATCTGATTCTGTACTTTAGTAAATGATACCGTTGGTGGTCTCCCGTCCTCACTAGGTTCAGGCAATACGATTCGGGTCGGTCTGTTCTCTCCACAGTATTCCATATGTTTTTTTATCCATTCGGCAGTACCTTCTCGATTTGATGAAAAATGTTGGAAACATCTCTTACAAACTTGTACCTTCCTTTTATGTTTGGTAATTTGATCGAATACGAGTCGATTAAAATCTGTTATGTACTCGTAAGTGTAGTGACTACGACCATCATCAGCTGTCAATAAAAGTAGGTCTCTATGGTCGTCCTTTTCCTGCCTAACGACTTTTAGGGGATAAACTTCCTCCTTCTCTCCAAGAGCGAAAACATTTATACTTATATTATTACGTTGTTCAAACTTTTTAACCTCGTGGAGAGGGGTGGGGAAGGAAATGCAACTAAAGTCATACCTATGCTCAAGATTTTTATATTTGCTTTGGCGGTCTGCGTTAGAACCGTCGATGAGTCGAGATAAAATGGCATACATGAAGCATCGGTCATCGTTGTTTTTTACATTAATAATGGCTTTCTTATTCGCTATAAGGGGGGATAAAGGGATAAAACTAGAACCTCCTATCAGCTTAAATCGGTTAATACGGAGTAGGACTCCGTCAAGGTTTTTAAGAGTCCAACCACTTCCCTTCAAAGTAGATTCCTCCATCTCAGTTTTTATCTTGTCGTAGCTTGTGCTCAAACTATCCAAAATGGAAGAGTCTTCATATAATATAATGTTTTTTGTCTTAAATGCTCTATCGCAAGTTTCACTCACAATATTTTCGAACGTTGCCTCCAATAGCAAATTGTATTTTATAGGGGAAATAGTTTCTTCCATATAATTTTTAAGCAAGCTATGTATCGTCTCTGTCTGTGAATTAAGGAATTCTATTGCATCTGTACTTTCAGTGGATGGAAGAAAGAACGTTTTCAGGATACCCCCGTGGGAAGTTTCCACCTCATAGAGATGCCCCCTAGCAGCATCGATACGGGACCTCTTTGCCATGGTGGATATTTCATAAGCACAGCGACGGATATGGGCAATGAGCGTCTTTTTTGATGTAAATTTTTCACCGCAATTTGAACATTTACGCTGTTGCTCACGTGCCTCACATACGGCTAAATGCCTACCAATAACGTCACGTTCTCGACTAAATACTTTTCCACAAAATTTGCAATCCATGATTAAAAAAATATGTTTAAACTCACGAAATAATTAATTAAATATGCTAAAAAGTAGTAATTATAAAAAAAAAAATGAAAAGATTAAAAGCAAATAACTTTCGAAGATATTAAAACAAAGAAAAGAAAAATTATATATTACTTGTGAAACAAAAAAAAGCAACCGCTAATATAAATAATTTGAATCTACACTAGAAAAAAAAATGCGAAATAAATATAATAAAGAGAAAAACAAACCAAATTATTCAACGTTACAAAAAAGAAATAGAATAAACGATTTGTACAAAAAAAGCCGTTAAGGAGACTAGTCGATGTTCACTCTAGCGCAGCACTTAACAGAATGAAGAAGAGTGAGGTCGCGCTCTCCTTATATAGTCTCGGAGAGGCCAAAAAAACAAAATGGCGGATAAGGAAAAAACAAAATGACGGACAAGTTCCTGATTACTAGGTAGGGGGGGGATAAGCAAGAGAAAAGGTAAAATATGGCGAGATAACAATATATTTTATATTTTATAGGTACCTGACCCTTCACTAAGAACAGGTCAAATTAGGTGGTCAAGGTATAGTAGAACCCAACAAGGGATCACGTGACTAAAACCTAAGATGTGGTAGGAATGGTAGACATGGTACTTACGGAGCAGACGGGCGCGCAAAAAAGTGTGCCAGAATCCTCAAAATCATACTACTAGTGTGATCACGATGTAGAGGTGCATTGTTACAATTCACCACTACATCACTCCCCGATGTACGTGTGACACAAGAGATTAAATTCTTTATTCTGAACGCAGATAATTCATAAAGAGAGAACAATCGATAACATATGATAACATATTAATAGTATTTTGAATTGTAACAATGCACCACTACATCACTCCCCCCCCCCCCCCCCCAAGTGACAACGATAAGCAATATCTTCTGGAAGGCCTGATGGTTCTTCCTGAAAACGTCCTTGTGTGCAAATCTGGAAGCGGTGGGATGTATCTTGAAACCAGAGGGTCTGCGAACCGTACTGTCTTCTTCATCTGGGGAGCAGGATGTGAGTATCGGCTCCACTAAAATGAGCGGGTTTCAGGCGGTCTCTAGATACTGTGACAGCGTTCCCGTTGAGGAGTATCTTGAATGTCTTGGGTGAGCGGGAGATCACTTTGTGTGGGCCTGTATAGGCCGGCTGTAGAGGTGGGTGGGAGGGACCGTCTCGGAGGAAAACGTAAGTTTTGTGTAGCAGGTCGGTATGGCTGAACACCTTGTTTTCTCCATGCCACACAGTGTTTGTTGGTCGGCATTGTCGCATGATGCTTGTTAGTTGCTCTGCATAAGTTGATTGTGGCACCTCAAAGTTTGTTGACCTAAAGAAATCACCCGGTAAACGCAGCTACGTCCCATAAACGAGTTCGGCAGGGCTAGCATTGAAATCCTCTTTGATGGAGCTTCTAAGGCCTAAGAGCACAGCGGGTAGGTGGGCAGTCCATGGTCCGTCGGCAGCCTGTAGACGACAAGTGAGCGCTGTTTTTAGTGATCTGTGCCACCATTGCAGAAGCCCGTTACTTTGCGGGTGATATGCTGTAGTGTGTTGTACCTTAGAGCCCATCAGCTTCGACAGGGATTTAAAGAGATTAGATTCAAAATTTCTTCATTGGTCGGTAATAATTTGTACTTGAGACCCGAATCGAGCTATCCAATTTTCCCAAAAAGCATTTGCTACGGTGAGAGCCGTCTGGTCAGGTATAGGGGTGGACTCGGGCCACCTGGTGTACCGATCAATGCAGGTGAGTAGGAATCGTTTATCCCCAGCGGGGGGTAGGGGTCCGACTATGTCAAGGTGGACACATGCAAAACGTTGATCCGGAGTTTTAAATTTCATCAGAGGTGATGATTCATGTTTAATTGTTTTAGAACGCTGGCAGTAAAGGCAGTTTCGAACAAAGTTGGTTATGTATTTGGTGATGTGTGGCCAAAAGTAACGGTCTTTGATGAGCTTAACCCGGCGCTGGTCGCGCCCCTCCGTGAGACACCGTTGGTCGCGTGTGAGCAAATTGCTCACACCTCAGTTTTTTCCTATTCTATTATTTTTCAGCAGCATTCTTCACCATATTTTTGTTTCTTTTAATTTAGAATATGTTTATCATTAAATTATTAATCTATTTAAGGTGTTTTCATCAGTTTAATGCATTTATTATAATTGATTTACAGGAGTGGAATGAATAGAAGAGAGTAAACAAGCTAACACGATTTTTAGCTAAAAAAAAGAAGTAGTTATTGTAAGAAAGGTGTTGTAGCATACAATAACCAAAATAACATAAAGAAAAATAGGAATTTTTAGTTGAAAAACAGATTATAAAAATATAAATAATCGCAAAAAGTTTGTACGGTGGAATAGAACGAATATAATGTAAACAACAACGAATAACGATCTAAAAACGAAATACCCCATTTCACTCAAAAATATAAAAACTAATCCAACCTAAGAGAAGAGACGAAAATACTAACAGTAATTTTTTTCTTTCGGACGATCCTCCAAAAGCTGTAATATCTTCGCAGCAGGTCTTGTTCCACTTATTTTCCGAACTAAACTACCAAACGGAACAGCTACAATATGTTATCATAGAAAGACAAACGTGTACTGACAAGTTTGGGCTCATTACAGCGGAGATGGGCAAGTCTGTACAGGTCTCGGAGTGGCCCGCACGGTGGCTCAGTTCTGTGTCACGGATGGTCGCGCTGTGAGCAATTTGCTCACGATCCCGTTTTTTCGAACAAAACATTTTATGGGGGCTTAGCGCGGCAATTTTTTTTTTTCAAAAACAACTTCCTTAAGTGAGTTAATGTATAAATGACAAATAAAAAAAATATCAGAATTAAAGAATAAGAAATAAGCGAAATACCCAAGATGTTCGGCAAGTGTGAGCAAAATGCTCACAACGCGACCAACGCCGGGTTAATAGAGGCGGACCTTCCTTGGTGTGAGAAATTGTGTATGTGCTCACATATCCGGTCACGAAACTGCTGAGGGACATAGGGCCTATCAATATCATTTTCAGTATAGCAATAGAGTCGGACACCTTGGGTAAGGGCGATTGCCGTTAGGTTCGGAGACTTCTGGCTCGCTATGAGGTGTGATAATTGTTCGTCCTGTTGTTGAGCTATTGCCAGTTCAGTGGGGGTGGGGATAGTGAGCGAAACGGAGTCAGCTCTTGACAGTGTATCGGCAACAATATTCTGGGAGCCCGAAACATGTCGGATATCGTTTGTAAATTCGGAGATAAAAGAGAGATGACGGGCTTGTCTTGGGCTCGGTTTGTCGGACCGTTGACGTAAGGCATAAATAAGGGGTTTATGGTCCGTGAAGCATGTGAAGTTTTGTCCCTCCAGTATGTGTTTAAAATGCTTTATGGAGCTGAAAATGGCCAAAAGCTCTTTGTCGTTTGCAGAATAAATGGTTTCGGCAGGAGAGAGCTTTCTAGAAAAAAATCCTAGGGGTTGGGTACCCCTCTTGGATATTTGATGAAGAACACCGCCGATGGACTTATCAGAGGCATCGGTATATAAACGAAGTTTACTGTTTGGATTCGGATGACAGAGGATCACAATTTGACGCAGAGCATTCTTAGTTTCGTGAAATGCCTCTTCCAGGTTAGGCTTCCAGTTTATGGTGGAATGTCTCGGTCCTGTAACGTCGTTCAATGGGGCCTGGATACGAGCTGCATTTGGTATGAATCTTTGGTAAAAATTTACCATTCCCAGAAATCTTCTTAATTGCGAGACTGTTTTTGGAATCGGGAAATCTTGAATAATCTTCAGCTTCTCATCCAAAGGTTTAACTCCTCGTTCTGATATTTCGTGACGCAGAAATGAGACCTTGGATTGCGCG
Source organism: Aelia acuminata (assembly GCA_911387785.2). Taxonomy (NCBI): domain Eukaryota; kingdom Metazoa; phylum Arthropoda; class Insecta; order Hemiptera; family Pentatomidae; genus Aelia; species Aelia acuminata. The sequence continues at coordinate 5,758,191 of CAJVQU020000004.1, forward strand.
AAAACACATTTTGTTTGATTCAAGAATATCCCATAATCTTTAAGTCGCCCAAAAATAGTCTCTAAATGTTTCAAGTGTTCTTCTGAAGAAGAGGAAGCTACTAGGATATTGTCTAGGTATTTAAAACAGAAGGGGAGACCGTGTAGTGCCTGGTTGATGAATCTCCTGAACGTTTGCGCTGCATTACGCAGCCCGAAGGGCAAAAAGGGGAATTCATAGAGTCCAAAAGGGGTACTGATAGCTGTTTTTTCTATGTGATCTTTGTGGAAGGGGATTTGTTGGTAGGCTCGCATTAGATCGATGGTTGAAAAGACGGTTTTTTTGTATAAAAAATTAGAAACGTCTTGTGTTCAGGCAAGTTAGGTTTTAATAATAAAAACCTTTCACTTCCCTGATGAAGAAAGTATGGCCGGTGCTCAATGCTCTTAGTTTGGTTGGTTAATGTATTAAAAGTTTTATATAATAAAAGAATAAGATGAAAGATATTTAACATAAAGTTTACCTTTGAAATTTAGAGAATAATAGCATAATAAAAAAGGAGAACAAAATAATATGAATGAAAGGAAATAAAGAAAATCCTCTGATATTTAAAGCTTAAACTATAATTTATTAAATACAAATAATTTATTAAACAAGAATGAAACTAAAATGATTGGATGAAAATGAAACACAACTTATAAACTATTATAGACGAAAATATGCTTTAATCGAATGGCCATTGACGATCTACAGAGTAGAGTAATAAACAAATGACTAATAACTATAATACATAGATAGATATAATAACCGAATTCAGCACTTTGATTTAATGTTAAAAGGTAAAGTTCAATGTTTGGAGAATGTTATTTAAAGTTGAAGGTTAAACAAAATTAAAGTTCAGACATTATATAAAAAATAATATTGGAGTTATTTTACTTTAAATGTCCATCCATCCATGGGAACTTAATCTTCCTCTTCGCTCAGTCTTCTGAAATAATGTCTGTAAATATGCACAATACAAAACTGAACACCCTGGGTGTACGAGAATGTCATTAGATATTTTTAATGAATGTTTTAAGCGTGAGGAGTAATGCCTACTCGGCTGGCGATAATCAACAGCTGACTGACTTGAAGCGTCTTTTGTTTGTCTTAGAGCGTCTTCGACCAATCACAGACGCCCACGCACATAACAATAAACTAATGCTAATTAAATAATTAAGTACTCGATTGGTATGATATTCAATGTTAAATTTGATTAATAAATTAACGACAATATATTAGTTACTGAATTACCAACTTATTAATTATTGAATTTAGAATTAATTTAAAAATGCTGAACTAAAAATTAAACTAAAGAATTATATACAATAAAAAATGGGTTCCCTGAACATCCCGCCCACCAAAATTTGACCTCGAATTTTAAATTAAAAGTTTTATGATTAAGAGACGGGTTAGAGGGAAATGATTGGTTGGCTTCTAAAGTTAGCTAAGATTTCAGTGATGTTCCTTTGTAGCTGAAGGCCAGAGTGTAAGTTGTCGTTGAGGGAACCAACAGAAGTAGATCCAGAAGCGTCGAAAATCACACAGATTTTAGAATTATTACCATCTTTCTTTATCACTCCATGATGGGGAATGAAATATGATCCTTTTTCAGAAGCCCGTTCCATATGTTTAAGATTAATGTGTTCTGCCTTCATGTTCATGAATGAAATTTGTGTACTCCTGCCGAAGAGTCGGATTTTTACTTAACCTAGATTCTAAATTAAAGTACCTCTTTAAGGCTTGGCCTTTGGATTCGCTCATATCGCCGGGAAATGAATGTTTAAATGGTAAGGGAACACTATATTTATCTTCTGGCGTTTGTTAATGAGTATCCATGAAATGTTGCTCGCAATGAATACCTAAGGATGACTGGATAGTTTTAGGTTTGACTTCCTCAATCTGACAGATTTTTGACATTCCCTCATTCAAGCTATCTGAACCAGTTACAAACAAGGATTTTTTTATTGAACTTGAAGGTGTATGGTTTTGAAAAGATCCAGCAATAACATGTCCAAATACAGTGGGGATAAGTTTTGGAAGAGTTGGTTGAATAGTAATTGGCTTGTCCTTTATTATTTCAAAATACAAATCAGCTCCCAAAAGGAACTCAATGGGTCCAGGCTGGTAAAATGTAGGATCTGCTAATTGAAAGTGCTTGTAGGTCTCAACTAGTTGTCTAGGTAGTTCAACATGAGGAAGCGCATTAGTAATGCACTCAACAACTACGGCATTGGTCTTGAGCTGTTGAGTTCCAAAGACAGGGCGCATAAGACAAGAAGCAATGCCCCGATTTCCAGTTAGAGATGTTTGTCCAATTCCCGATATGGGTAGGTTGAATGGTTTGACCTTAAGTTGGAGACGATTAGCACAATCGGCTGAAATGAATGAATATTGGCTACCACAATCGAGAACCATGCGGACAGGTTGGAAATTTCCCTTGCTATCCTTAATAGTAGCAACAGCTGTTCCTAAAAGTACATCATTAGTTTGAGAATGACTGGCTAGAGATACGGGCGATACTTCTTGGTCTTTATTGTCATACTGAACATCTTCCCTTGTAGAGGCGCCAGGTTGAGATGCATCTTTTGTGGGATCACCACCAACATGAAGCCAAGTATGATGACGCTTGTGGCAAATGTTGCAGTTATGTTTTGATCCACAATGATCAAGCTTATGATTGGCGTTGAAGCAATTAAGACAGCCTTTCCAGCCTTTAAGAAGTTTCCACTTAACATGGTTTGGTGCTTTTCGGAATTGGTAGCATTCATATAGTGAATGTATTCCCTTGCACACTGGGCATGGTTTATGTGAGTTTCGTTTAGTTTGGTATCCTTTGGTTCGAATCGGCTTACTCTCAACCATTAATGAGGTTTTGGATTTTGGTCTTGTAATGGAATGCACTAAATTTGAGTTTGAGTTTGAGTAGGAGGGATTATTTTCCGAAAGTTCTAATGATTTACATTCATCCTTGATGAATTTGACTAAGTCTTCAAATTTTGGAAAATCGGAGTCCAGATTCCTTTTTTCGAACTCTCTTCTAGTAGCTGGATCTAAACATCTTATGGCTAAGGAAAATAAAATGAACTCATCGGGATCAGGTATCTTTAAGAGCTTAAACGCTTGAATATTTTCTCCAACACTAGAAAGAAATGATTTCAATAATTGCAAACTGGGTTTAGAGGGCAATGGCTTGAATTCCAACAATGCATTCAAATGATGAGTAGCCAAGAGACGTTTATTGTCATAGTTCTCAACGAGGATCGACCAGGCTTGGTCATAGTTCTCTTCGCGAAGTGGTACACTCTTGATGAATGAGCGTGCAGAGCCATGTAAACAAGACAACAAGAAGTGATATTTCTCAATCTTTGGAATAGCCGCCTCATTATGGATCAAAGAAAGGAAAGTATCACGGAATGTGGGCCAGTCCTGGTAATTACCATCAAATTTAGGAAGGTTGATCTTTGGAAGATGTGTTCGCAAAGATTGTGATTGATTCAGAATGCTAGTCTGATCCAATTGTGCAGGTTGTGATGGTGTAGGATTCATATATTTTTCATAAATCGCATTCGATTCATGAAAATACCGTTCAACATTCGCCAATGTGGTCCGATCCTTATCACTTAGCTCTTTCCCTTCAGTCTCATAAAAATCTTCTAATGATTCAAAAGTTGTAATATAGGTATCATAATTGCGTTGCAGACTTTTATATAACCCCTTGAACATAAAAAGACAATCCTTATCTGAATCGACTTTACGACCTTGTTCAACAACAGCTTTGATTTTTGGCCCTAAAACGTTGGGTTTTCTGCGCAATGAAGCCTCAGTCGACATCATGAAGGATTATTGATGAAAAGAAAATTGAAGTAAAGGGGTAAAAGTTGCAAGAGCGTATGAAATTAAATTAAAATAAGCGAAATCGATGGTGGGTGAGATCGAACAACTAACAAAGTTACAAAGACTGGATAAAACAAATAAAGTAGGAACCAAGCTAGAATTCAAAAGATGTATACAAAAATAAAATGTGAAGCATACAAATGAAAATATCAATTTAAGGAAAGAATTAGATTATAAGCATATTACAAGAATATAATAACAGAGCATTTCCTTTCACTTTTTTTGCTAATTTCAATACAAAACTAAGGCAATTAAGCGATCCGGCCCGGAGGACCAGTATGTTCAGGCAAGTTAGGTTTTAATAATAAAAACCTTTCGCTTCCCTGATGAAGAAAGTATGGCCGGTGCTCAATGCTCTTACTTTGGTTGGTTAATGTATTAAAAGTTTTATATAATAAAAGAATAAGATGAAAGATATTTAACATAAAGTTTACCTTTGTAATTTAGAGAATAATAGCATAATAAAAAAGGAGAAAAAAATAATATGAATGAAAGGAAATAAAGAAAATCCTCTGATATTTAAAGCTTAAACTATAATTTATTAAATACAAATAATTTATTAAACAAGAATGAAACTAAAATGATTGGATGAAAATGAAACACAACTTATAAACTATTATAGACGAAAATATGCTTTAATCGAATAGCCATTGACGATCTACAGAGTAGAGTAATAAACAAATGACTAATAACTATAATACATAGATAGATATAATAACCGAATTCAGCACTTTGATTTAATGTTAAAAGGTAAAGTTCAATGTTTGGAGAATGTTATTTAAAGTTGAAGGTTAAACAAAATTAAAGTTCAGACATTATATAAAAAATAATATTGGAGTTATTTTACTTTAAATGTCCATCCATCCATGGGAACTTAATCTTCCTCTTCGCTCAGTCCTCTGAAATAATGTCTGCAAATATGCACAATACAAAACTGAACACCCTGGGTGTACGAGAATGTCATTAGATATTTTTAATGAATGTTTTAAGCGTGAGGAGTAATGCCTACTCGGCTGGCGATAATCAACAGCTGACTGACTTGAAGCGTCTTTTGTTTGTCTTAGAGCGTCTTCGACCAATCACAGACGCCCACGCACATAACAATAAACTAATGCTAATTAAATAGTTAAGTACTCGATTGGTATGATATTCAATGTTAAATTTGATTAATAAATTAACGACAATATATTAGTTACTGAATTACCAACTTATTAATTATTGAATTTAGAATTAATTTAAAAATGCTGAACTAAAAATTAAACTAAAGAATTATATACAATAAAAAATGGGTTCCCTGAACATCTTGAATGTTTGGTAGAGTGTATCGGTCCGGTATGGTTACGAAATTTAACAGACGGTAGTCTCCACATGGGCGCCATTCTCCATTCTTCTTGCGAACCATATGTAAAGGACTAGCCCAAGGACTACTAGATGGGCGGCATAGTCCTAGAGATTCCATCGTGTCGAATACGGCCTTGGCTATTTGGTGTTTTTCCGAAGATAGGCGTCTGGGAGTAACATAAACTGGGTTACCTTTGGTTTCGATTCGGTGCAGAGTTGCGTGTTTTACTTTTTATACATCTTGGTAGGTAGGTGGTTCGTCGAGACCATATTTTTTTAGCAATATCTTAATGGGATCCGTATGTTCAACAGCGCTAAGCGAATGTGGGACGATTTCATTGCAACGGAAAATGGTCGTAGAAAGTGTTAAAAATGAATCACTGTCGATAATTCTTCGTCCGGGAAGATCATCCAAAAGATTAATATGAGTTATAAAATCCGACCATATTATGGGTTTGGAAACGTCAGCTACAAGAAAATTATAGTTGAACTTCTTTTTGAGGCCAAAGTCTATTTTCAGTAGTCTTGTACCGTACGCGGCTATTCGAGTATTATTTGCTGCATATAGATATTAAGTAATATTGGATCTCGTGTCGCAAAATCTTGGAGGAATAAGTGATATGTCAGCTCCGGTATCCACTAAAAATGCTACTTTCGTAGACTTATCGGTCAAGAAAAGGCGGCTTGAATATCCATGGCCAGAGCACGCCGCTGATGTCTGCGTTATAGTTAGTTTTTTGGACCATAGGAACAAGGGGATCGGCACCTCTCGGCCTGTTCGCCAAATTTCGCGTGGTACCAGCACCAGTCAGATTTGTTTTAGGATGACGACTTTGAACGCTCGCGACGTTGATAGGAACCAGGACTACCACGGGTAGGGGATCTGCGATCTCGAAACCTAGATCTATGAGGTGTGGGTGATCTAGAATCTCGTAATTTGGTAGACAGGTTACGTACCTCATTCCTTAAGGCATCTATTTCTAGCCTGAGCTCCGAACTTCCGTGCTCTCCGACACAAGAAGTGGAGTAGACTGCCGCCTGGGGTCTGCTAACATCAGCAATTTTACCGGCTATATCACTTAATTTCTCCAAGTCTTGTACCGAAACCTGCAATATAGCCTGGGTTGAAATTGGCAGCCTTTGAATAAATAATTGTTTTATTATATCTTCTGATGTTTGGGGCCCACAAAGAGCTTTTATCTCTCTCAAAAGCTGAGATGGTCTTTTATCACCTAGTTCCAGGCCCGAAAGTAACTTCCGGATTTTTAGTTCGTATGTCTCGCAGCATCTTTTAATTATCGTATTTTTGAGGAAATTATAACCAGGTTCAGGGTCGTTTGTCCTAAATAAGTCCCCGACAGTTTTTAAGGTTTCACTATCTAAGGCAGAAACTTAGTAGTGGAATTTGGTTTGATTATTAGTTACTCCAGCTAATGCGAATTGCAATTCCATTTGCCGGAACCATAGATCTGCATCGGATCTCCAGAATGGGGGAATCTTCACAGAGATATGGCTCACCTGTGTTTTGGGTTCTTCCCTGGGTTGCTGAATATTTATCAAAGCCGCATCGAGTTGTACGATTTTTTCCTTCAATTCTTCCATCACGTCGGGGTCACCAATTTAGCCGTAAGGTTAAATTGATATACCTGTGTCACAAGAGATTAAATTCTTTATTCCGAACGCAGATAATTCATAAAGAGAGAACAATCGATAACATATGATAACATATTAATAGTATTTTGAATTGTAACAATGCACCACTACATCGTCAAATCACCTCCCTGCACGACCACTGACCAATAAACAGTACATCCTTACACAGTACTGCACCCAAGACCCTTCATGGATTGTAGTGGTCCACCTTTTTATTATTATAGTTCTTAAACTATATGATTAAATAATTAAAATTAGTATAAAGATAAGTACAAATACCTTTATTTTATATAATTCTTCAAGTAAAGGTCTTAAAAATAAAGCAATTTTAACATTAAGATATAATTTCTAGGGCTCTATTTTGGTGTTATTTTATAAGCTGTGGCATTGTAGAATTAATATTAATTCTCTAATATTAAAAGAAGTAATTTTTTTTAAAATCAATTATTGAATTAATGAAATTATTCCTTTTTGAATGATTTAAATTAGTATAAAAAATCTGGTGTGATGCGCGCAACACACAACTTTTACTTACGAACTTACTTAGAGTAGAAATCCTCAACTTCACACATTTTTCCACATTTAAGTATATACTTATATTTGTATATCTCCATAAGTTATAGAGTATCTGTATAGCAAAATATGGTGCTAATTTATTTATGAAGGGACTAATTTCATAAACAGTCGAGTTTTTTTACTGCTTGCTTGTTTTTTACTACGAGTTGTTTTTTGCAAATACATCGTGACGGTGAATCAATAGGTTTATTCACATCTCTTATGCCTTTCCTTGAAATCAAGAACGATTACTGTTCCTCTAAAATCGTTTTATACTGTTCTAAAAATTTTATTATGGTTTGGCCGTACGGTTAAATTGATATACGTGTGACACAAGAGATTAAATTCTTTATTCTGAACGCAGGTAATTCATAAATATAGAACAATCGATAACATATGATAACAACAATAATCGATAACATATTAACAGTATTTTGATTTGTAACAATGCACCACTACATCACTCCCCCCCAAGTGACAACGATAAGCAATATCTTCTGGAAGGCCTGATGATTCTTCCTGAAAACGTCGTTGTGTTCAAATCTGGTGGCGGTGGGATGTATCTTGAAACCAGAGGGTCTGCGAACCGTACTGTCTTCTTCTTCTGGGGAGCAGGATGTGAGGTATCGGCTCCACTAAAATGAGCGGGTTTCAGGCGGTCTCTAGATACTGTGACAGTGTTCCCGTTGAGGAGTATCTTGAATGTCTTGGGTGAGCGGGAGATAACTTTGTGTGGGCCTGTATAGGCCGGTTGTAGAGGTGGGTGGGAGGAATCGTCTCGGAGGAAAACGTAAGGTGTGTGTTGCAGGTCGGTATGGCTGAACACCTTGTTTTCTCCATGCCACACAGGGTTTGTTGGTCGGCATTGTCGCATGATGCTTGATAGTTGCTCTGCATAAGTTGATCGTGACGCCTCGAAGTTTGTGGACCTAAAGAAATCACCCGGTAAACGAAGCTTCGTCCCATAAACGAGTTCGGCAGGGCTAGCATTGAAATCCTCTTTGACGGAGCTTCTAAGGCCTAAGAGCACAGCGGGTAGGTGGGCAGTCCATGGTCCGTCGGCAGCCTGTAGACGACAAGTGAGCGCTGTTTTTAGTGATCTGTGCCACCTTTCCAGAAGCCCGTTACTTTGCGGGTGATATGCTGTAGTGTGTTGTACTTTAGAGCCAATCAGCTTCGACAGGGATTGAAAGAGATTAGATTCAAAATTTCTTCCTTGGTCGGTAATAATTTGTACTGGAGACCCGAATCGAGCTATCCAATTTTCCCAAAAAGTATTTGCTACGGTGAGAGCCGTCTGGTCAGGTATAGGGTAGGCCTCGGGCCACCTGGTATACCGATCAATGCAGGTGAGTAGGAATCTTTTATCCCCAGCGGGGGGTAAGGGTCCGACTATGTCAAGGTGGACACAAGCAAAACGTTGATCCGGAGTTTTAAGTTTCATCAAAGGTGATGATTCATGTTTAATTGTTTTAGAACGCTGGCAGTAAAGGCAGTTTCGAACAAAGTTGGTTATGTATTTGGTCATGTGTGGCCAAAAGTAACGGTCTTTGATGAGCTTAATAGAGGCGGACCTTCCTGGGTGTGAGAAATTGTGTATGTGCTCACATATCCGGTCACGAAACGGCTGGGGGACATACGGCCTGTCAATATCATTTTCAGTATGGCAATAGAGTCGGACACCTGGGGTAAGGGCGATTGCCGTTAGGCTCGGAGACTTCTGGCTCGCTACGAGGTGTGATAATTGTTCGTCCTGTTGTTGAGCTATTGCCAGTTCAGTGGGGGTGGGAATAGTGAGCGAAACGGAGTCAGCTCTTGACAGTGTATCGGCAACAATATTCAGGGTGCCCGAAACATGTCGGATATCGTTTGTAAATTCGGAGATAAAAGAGAGTTGACGGGCTTGTCTTGGGCTCGGTTTATCGGACCGTTGACGTAAGGCGTAAATAAGGGGTTTATGGTCCGTGAAGCATGTGAAGTTTTGTCCCTCCAGTGTGTGTTTAAAATGCTTTATGGAGCTGTAAATGGCCAAAAGCTCTTTGTCATATGCAGAATAAATGGTTTCGGCAGGAGAGAGCTTTCTAGAAAAAAATCCTAGGGGTTGGGTACCTCTTTTGGATAGTTGATGAAGGACACCGCCGATGGCCGTATCAGAGGCATCGGTATATAAATGAAGTTTACTGTTTGGATTCTGATGAGAGAGGGTCACAATTTGACGCAGAGCATTCTTAGTTTCGTGGAATGCCTCTTCCAGGTTAGGCGTCCAGTTTATGGTGGAATGTCTCGGTCCTGTAATGGCGTTCAATGGGGCCTGGATACGAGCTGCATTTGGTATGAATCTTCGGTAAAAATTTACCATTCCCAGAAATCTTCTTAATTGCGAGACTGTTTTTGGAATCGGGAAATCTTGAATAATCTTCAGCTTCTCATCCAAAGGTTTAATTCCTCGTTCTGATATTTCGTGACCCAGAAATGAGACCTTGGATTGCGCGAAAACACATTTTGTTTGATTCAAGAATATCCCATAATCTTTAAGTCGACCAAAAATAGTCTCTAAATGTTTTAAGTGTTCTTCTGAAGAAGAGGAAGCTACTAGGATATCGTCTAGGTATTTAAAACAGAAGGGGAGACCGTGTAGTGCCTGGTTGATGAATCTCTGGAACGTTTGCGCTGCATTACGTAGCCCGAAGGGCATAAAGGGGAATTCATAGAGTCCAAAAGGGGTACTGATAGCTGTTTTTTCTATGTGATCCTTGTGGACGGGGATTTGTTGGTATGCTCGCATTAGATCGATGGTTGAAAAGACGGTTTTTTTGTATAAAAAATTAGAAACGTCTTGAATGTTTGGTAGAGGGTATCGGTCCGGTATGGTTACGGAATTTAACAGACCGTAGTCTCCACAAGGGCGCCATTCTCCATTCTTCTTGCGGACCATATGTAAAGGACTAGCCCAAGAACTACTAGATGGGCGGCATAGTCCTAGAGATTCCATCGTGTCGAATACGGCCTTGGCTATTTGGTGTTTTTCCGAAGATAGGCGTCTGGGTGCAACATAAACTGGGTTACCTTTAGTTTCGATTCGGTGCAGAGTTGTGTGTTTTACTTTTTTAACATCCTGGTAGGTAGGTGGTGTGTCGAGACCATATTTTTTTAGCAATATCTTAATGGGATCCGTATGTTCGACAGCGCTAAGCGAATGTGGGACAATTTCATCGCAACGGAAAATGGTCGTAGAAAGTGGTAAAAATGAAGCCCTGTCGATAATTCTTCGTCCGGGAAGATCAACCAAAAGATTAAAATGAGTTATAAAATCCGACCCTATTATGGGTTTGGAAACGTCAGCTACAAGAAAATTATAGTTGAACTTTTTTTTGAGGCCAAAGTCTAATTTCAGTAGTCGTGTACCGTACGCGGCTATTCGAGTATTATTTGCTGCATATAGATATTTAGTAATATTGGATCTCGCGTCACAAAATCTTGGAGGAATAAGTGATATGTCGGCTCCGGTATCCACTAAAAATGCTACTTTCGTAGACTTATCGGTCAAGAAAAGGCGGCTTGAATATCCATGGCAAGAGCACGCCGCTGATGTCTGCCTTATAGTTAGTTTTTTGGACCATAGGAACAAGGGGATCGGCACCTCTCGGCCTGTTCGCCAAATTTCGCGTGGTACCAGCACCAGTCAGATTGGTTTTGGGATGACGACTTTGAACGCTGGCGACGTTGATAGGAACCAGGACTACCATGGGTAGGGGATCTGCGATCTCGAAACCTAGATCTATGAGGTGAGGGTGATCTAGGATTTCGTAATTTGGTGGACAGGTTACGTACCTCATTCCTTAAGGCTTCTATTTCTAGCCTGAGCTCCGAACTTCCGTGCTCTCCGGTACAAGAAGTGGCGTAGACAGCCGCCTGGGGTCTGCTAACATCATCAATTTTATCAGCTATGTCACTTAATTTCTCCAAGTCTTGTACCGAAGCCTGCAATATAGCCTGGGTTGCAATTGGCAGCCTTTGGAGAAATAATTGTTTTATTATATCTTCTGATGTTTGGGGCCCACAAAGAGCTTTCATCTCTCTCAAAAGCTGAGATGGTCTTTTATCACCTAGTTCCAGGCCCGAAAGTAACTTCCGGATTTTTTGCTCGTCTGTCTCGCAGCATCTTTTAATTATCGTATTTTTGAGGGAATTATAATCAGGTTCAGGGTCGTTTGTCCTGAATAAGTCCCCGACAGTTTTTAAGGTTTCACTATCTAAGGCAGAAACTAAGTAGTGGAATTTGGTTTGATTATTAGTTACTCCAGCTAATGCGAATTGCGATTCCATTTGCCGGAACCATAGATCTGCATTGGATCTCCAGAATGGGGGAATCTTAACAGAGATATGGCTCACCTGTGTTTTGGGTTCTTCCCTGGGTTGCTGTATATTTCCCAAAGCCGCTTCGAGTTGTACGATTTTTTCCTTCAATTCTTCCATCACGTCGGGGTCACCAATTTGGCCGTACGGTTAAATTGATATACGTGTGACACAAGAGATTAAATTCTTTATTCTGAACGCAGGTAATTCATAAATATAGAACAATCGATAACATATGATAACAACAATAATCGATAACATATTAACAGTATTTTGATTTGTAACAATGCACCACTACAATGGAAAGTTTCTAGACTAAAATACCTATACCTATATTAATTATAGACTATTATTTATATACCATATTTTTACACACCTGCGATGCTTCAATAATTTGAGCATCACGTATTTACTCTCTTAAGTAACATTAATCTTTTTATTAATAGATAAAATATTTTATTTTCATGATATGTTTAATAAAATTTTGGCTGTCACATACATCAAATACCAAGTTTGATCAAAATCAATAAAGCCGTTTTTGAGCAAATAAAAAAATAAAACAAGTGAAAATGGGACTAAATTTATTAAGTAAAATGCCCCCTCGAATGGAACAATTTTGATGAAATTTTTACTGCTACATCGCGGGCATATACATACACCAAATACCGAGTTTGGTCAAAATCGTTAAAGCCATTTTTGAGTAAATAAATAAAAATGTGTGAAAATGGGACAACATTTATTAAGTAAAGTGCCCCCTCCAATTGATCAATTTTGATGAAATTTTTACTGTCCCATAGCGGGCATATACATACACCAAATACCAAGTTTAATCAAAATCTTTAGAGCCGTTTGTGAGAAAATCGAAAAAACCTAAAAATTAGACAAAATTCCTTAAATAAAGAATTTATTTCTTTATTTATATTTGTATTAATTAGACATTAGCTATTCTTATTTTAATTTTGAACAAATATTTTAAAATCTAGATATTGTAAAGCATCGGTCATCTCCTGTTTGCTCTATTCAAACTTAACCACCAAGCTGTTTTATCAGTGAGTGTATATAGTGTTTGTGCTAGTTCTGTTCCCGGTGTTGTGCCTTCAGATGTTTCTGTTAGAGGTAAATACCTGAAGAGTTATATTTTATCAATTAGGACATTTGTTGGCCCAACACCGCTCAGTGATATTAAGAAGGTACCTATCTCCCCACATTTGTTGGTTGGTCTGCATGGGTGAGGGGATCCCATGTGCCTTCCGTTTCTTGGAAGGGTGCCTTCAGGGTTTTTCCCATATTGAAAAATTCTGCCCTGCAAATTTGGTGTACTGTGGCTACTGTAGCGAAAGAGGTCACGACTTAAGAGAATGCCCTGTACGGAATGCTGGGGGACCGCCGAAATGCATCAATTGTAGCAGGACGAAGGCCTTGTCTGACCATCCAACTAGCGATAAGAATTGCCCATCATACAAAAATGCACTTGAGAGGCTGGTTTTAAGGACAAAATATCAAGACAATGAATAACAGCTCAACAATTAGAATAGCCAACCACAGTGTGAATAGGAGACCTTTGGCGATGGAAGAGTTTAGGAACAGGGCTACGACAAACAAAATAGATATTGCTGCCCTACAGGAGCCCCCTACAAAAGAGGAAATGTAATCGGAGCTGAGCCACAAGCCCTATTGGTGTCATACTCAGGGAGTGGTTTTCTCGATGCACCGCAGACCGCTCTTTTAATCACCAATCGGTGCCTATACTGTCTCAATTGCAAGCCATCATTAGGAAGGTAGGAAAAAATGCGATCGTCCTTGGTGACTTTAACGCTCATTCAATTTTGTGGGGTAATCGAAGAACTGACAGTAAGGGTATACAACTGGAAGACTTTGCTTCCAGGAATGGGTGTATAATTATTAATGAGCCCTCAGCACTTCCTACGTTTTCGAGCCCCAGTGGAGAGTCTTACATTGATGTGACTATGGCCTCACCTAGTATCGCGCAGTTTATAAATTCATGGAATGTGGTAGACTGGACTTGCAGTGATCATCGCGTAATTACCTTTTAAATCAGTATATGCGTATAAGACAGACAATATCGAAAGGAACGCTTGTTGACAAAAGGCGCAGACTGGCAACGCGTCTCCAATAACATCCAATGGCATACATCTGAAACGGTATCTCGTCAATATGTGCAGTTAGATGATGAAGCAGGTGAACTCTCATATAAAATTTTCACAGCAGTACGCGAGGTATTGCCCATTGTTAGGGAATCAACAAGGAAAGGAAAAACCTGGTGGAATGACCAAGTGACATCACTGAAGCGAGAAACGTAGAGGGCAAATGTAGAGGGCAAGACGGCATTTTCAGAGAGAAAACAATCCTACTACCAGTGAGTGATTAAAACAAACATATTACGCAAGAACAGACACTTACATAAGACAATCGTAAAGACGAAAAAGGATAACTGGGAAGCTCACCTCGAGGATTACAGGAACCCGTGGGGAATCGCATACCGAAGAGCTCTAGGCAAAATCCTGAATAGAAATATATTTATGTCTTTTGAGCATAATGGCGGCGTTGCCAGGACGGCGGTACAAGCAATAGAAGCAGTAATGGAGAGATCCTACCCCGAAGACGATTTAACATCAGACGCGGAGATACACACATATATGAGGCAGACTATGAGAGTACTTCCGCAAACTGATGATGTTCCTCCGTGGGAGGAAGAGGAGATTGAGATGACTTTAGACGAGCTCCATCCTGTTTAAGCACCGCGGCCAGACATGATCGGAAGCGATATCCTGAAAAATACAAAGCTAGCGCTGATTGGCTCTCTATCTCGCCTGTTCAACAGATTCCTAAATGAAAGAATTTTCCCAAGTATCTGCTGCGGTTCTGAAACCATGTACAACAGCAGTATCCGCGAGGTCTTACCGCCCAATATGCCTCCTCAATGTAATGGGTAAGGAGACTCATGCTACAAGGCCTAAAATGTGTGAATCAGCAGCTTTCTCGTGCTCAATTCGGGGGCCGTAAGGGCATGTCGACGACAGATCCTATCGACCAGTTAATAACGGCGGCAAAAGCCTCACCAAATAAGTACTTTGTTGTCTTCTTTCTGCGACATTGCCGGAGCATTTGATAACATGTGGTAGCCAGCAATTATGGACGAGTTGAGGAAACTGAATGTCCTAAGAATATATACCGACTAATAATTTCATTCTTGGGGAGACGCTCTGTCTTCTATAAATTTCAAGGAAGAAGGATAACAAGATCAATCCAGCGTGGTTGCGCTCAGGGCTCTGTGTTGGGGCTTCCCCTCTAGAATATAAATATGAATCCCTTACTCATCAATTTACGAACGGCAGGCTACACACCATTGAATCACATTAAATAACACCTGGATGATTTTGGGGTCGATATTGAAGCGAGATCCCGTCAGGACCTGAAAACAAAGGCAAAGGAGGTTACCCAGGTCGTTATGAGATGGTGCTTTGAAAAGAAACGTTCCCTAAACTGCGAGAAGACCCGCCTATTGTTTTTGAAAGTTAGAATGACAGCATTTCCACCTAGAGTAGTGCTGGGAGATCTGATAATAAAACCGTCTCAGGAGGCAAAGTTTTTAGGAGTGCTCATTGGTGAAAGGGGCAACTTTTCTAGCCACCTGAATGAAGTAAGAAGCAAAACCATATCCCGTTTTAGCTGCCTCAGAAGCATCGCAGGAACCACCACGGGGACTCAAATACGGCTGTAGAGAAACTCTATACAAATCTTCTTTCTTGACTGTGGCGATGTATGCGGTCCCAGCCTGGGATCAGTACTTAAAGCATACCGACCTGAAACTACTAGAGCAAGCACAAAGGAGGGCTCTCTTACTCGTTAATGGGGCTTACCACACGGCTCCAACTTCAGCCCTGCAGGTTATGGCTGGTCAGCTACCAATAGACCTAAGATTAAAAGTTGCAGCAGCCAAGTATAGAATTAAGAGGGGACTGCCAGCGAGAGTAGGGGACAGGTGCTTCACATGCCCTAGCGGAAGATACGAGGAGATTGCCAATAGAATAGAAAAAATAGTAATTACGGAATGGCAAAGGAGGTGGGACACCTGCGAGAATGGAAGACTGACCACGAATTTCTACCGGTTCTTCGTAAAAGGATCAAGAATGACTGGTTCCAAACCGATTTTTGGACAGTGCAGCTCCTTACCGGTCGTGGAGACATAAACTCGAAGCTGTTCTACTTTCACAAGAAGGAAAACCCTAACTGCAGAGGATGTCAAGCACATCATTTTCGACTGTCCAATTCATACTAGCGCTCGCCTGTCCTTAGCTGTGGAATATTCAATTTTAGAGTGGCCAAGTTACTGGAACAATTAGTAGCGACACCTGAAGTTTTTCGTGCTTTCAAGAAATTCGCGAGGAAGATATTTCAAGCAAAGAAGGGCATACAGTGATAGCATAGGACAATAACAAAGTAAAGTAAAGTAAATTATATTTTATTTTTTAGCAGTAAGCTAAAAGTAAATTATATTTTATCATCTATTTAGGCCCAATACAAATAGAGAGGAAACTACTGGAGCCCTGTTTGGTGGGAACAGGTCTCCAGTTGCAAGCAGCCCTTTAGTTTAGTTATATCGCAGATTTCTGCCCACTTATAATGAGAAACTGTATTAAGCCTCAATTTGGTTCATATATTCGGACCAACGTGGGAGCAGGCCTTTCCGCTCGGATAACAACCCGGTAACCGAGCCTTTAACTTCGGCACTTTACTTGCTTATAGGAAATTGGAAAGAACCGCTGGTATAGGGTTGCCCTATCGTACAGCGGGGGGAAAGAAGGACAAAAAAAAGAGAGAGAGAGAGAGAGAGAGAGAGAGTGAGAGAGAAGGGAGCCGGAACAGAGGGCCAACCAATATTCAGCTTAAGGTGTAAGGACTGAAGAAATATCCTTGCCAGAGCGACGCTACCCTTTTACCCCGGAAGGTAAAGCTGATCAAAGCTAATTCCACGGGAGAACGTGGGCTTTGATAGCTCTAGGGGTCTTATCTAAGCATGGAAGCATAAACAGGTGTAAGATGTAAGGAATGAAAGGAATATCCTTGCCAGAGCGACACTACCCCTTTACCTCGAAAGGTAAAACTGATCAAAGCTATTTCCACGGGAGAAACTTGGGCCTTGACAGTTCTAGGGCTCGTATCTAAGCAAGGCAACCTGAACAGAGGGTCAACCAATGTTACAGGCCCTGGGAGGACAACCCCAGGATTCTATAGGTAGGGTAAAATTATAGTGAGGAAGGATAATAAATTAAGTAAGGCAGATAGGTTTATTCATCCCAGAGACACCAGGAGCTATCGGGCAGGGAGGAGAGTGTCTAAGACCGACAAAGTCAAAGACCAGATGAAGACTAATGAATGTTGGGCAAAACTGCCCTATTAATACCTCAAGGGATAAACAGTTGACCAATCACAGCCCTGCACTGTTATAGTTGAATAGATAGGACTTGGTATATTTAGGCATTATTTTATTGGTTTTATGTTTTTACAGGTTTGTTTCTAACAAAGAATTATTTCAAAAAGTGGGTTATTCTCTATAATTCTCTATAATTTGCCGCCCACTTCTTTAATGAAAACCAGCAGATTTCAATAATTCAATTAGTTGTTCACGAAGCTGAACAGCTTCCCATAGATTGGATGCCCCACCATGGAAGTCATCCACAAAGGAATTTTTTAATATTAACTGGCTTGCAAGAGGATATCGCTCCTTCTCTAAAGACGCCAGTTCCCGTAGGGTACTAGGGCATCCCAAGGGGCAGACCCGGTACCATAAGTAACTGTGGTAAGTGCATAAATTTTAACAGGCTGATTCACGTCCTCTCGCTATAATATACACTGATATGAAAAATCATGAGGATGAACCAAGATTTTTCGAAACATTTGTTCGATATCACACACAAAAACATATGAAAATGATCTGAACAGTGTTATTACATCTGGTAACAATGTATTTAGAGAAGTGCCGATATGAAGAATATCGTTTAAAGAATATCCCGTGGATGTTTTAGCATTGGCGTCATACATTACTCTGAGTTTTGATTTATCCCCATGGCTCTTAAAAATCTGCAGGAATGGAAGATTGGACCAGGAAATCTCCAATCGAATAAAAAAGGCAATAGTATTTACTATCAACTCAGTAACACCATAATAGGTAAAAGAGAAGTAGAGAAAAACGTTAAAATGCACATTTTTAAAGCCGTTTATCTGTCCACCCTATTATACGGTAGTGAAAGTTGGACTCCATTAGAGAAACATCTTAGTCGATTCACAGCTACTGAAATGAAATATCTCCGAAGAGTCGAACAAGAGAGAGCTGGTCGAACAAGGAGAGATCGAATCAGAAATGAGCCTACAAGAGAAGATCTCGGAGTTGCTCCCCTGAAAGATACTCTTGAAAAAAAAAACAACTTCGTTGGTGTGGACACCTCTGCCGGATGGATGAGAACCGTGATCCCCGAAAATTCTTCGAAGCTATGCCCATAGGGAAACGACCAAGAGGTCGACCAAGAAGGCAGTGGATAGACCACATTAGTAGAATTGGCCAAAAGCGAAACAATCCACTAAATGCTATGAAGGCTATGGCACGAGACCGAGAGGCTTGGCATGCATGGACCGAGGCACCTCCACGCTGAGAGGCACTACGGAGGAAGAAAAAGAAGAAGAAGAAGAAGAAGCTCTTAAAAATGCCATGATGGGGTATTATATATTTCGGAGGGCAATGGTAACGAATCATAAGTCCCTTGCTCTCATAGTCCTCCATAAATTGGACATAAAGCCTCATGAACTGAGGATCCCGTTTAAACTTGCGCTCTAAGGCGCTAAACCTGGTTATGACATTGCGATACGAATCGCCTAACGGCATTGAAGGATCAACCTTAAGCGGCAATCTCACCTGAAACCGTCCAGAGCTTAACCTTACGGTAGCAGCCTTAAAGAACTCTTCGCAGTATATTTCATTAGGGGATAGTTTATTACATTGGGAAGGCTCCTCTAGGGCCCAAAACCTTTGCATAACAGAACTTAAAATATCATCTGCATCCATAGCAACTAGAGAGCTGCAGAAATTTACTTCAACTTCACCTTGACGACCGTGATTAGCAGCAGTGGAAGTATTTCCCAATAATACAAATCCAAATAAAGTGGAGATAGCAACTGGATAGCCAGGATAACCTAAGGATTGGATAGCTCCAGTGAGCACACATGCTGTGAGATCGGCTCCTAGCAAGCAATCGATGGGAGCGAGAGCATCACAGGTAGGGTCAGCCAGAAGCAAGCTCTTAGCCTTATTTTTAATTTCCGGAGCGAAGGGAACCCGAGGTGAATCACTCGCAATTTGGGGCAAGATACTAAATAAATGGTTTGAAACTACCACATCCCTAGTTAGGGTAGCAACAGCTAAGCTGGTAGCACCAACAGAAGTGGTTGCTACTTTGCCAATGCCTCTTATGATTTTCCGCTTAGGCAATCGCCTACACTTTAGTACCTGAGCGCAATGCTCATTTATGAATGACACATGGGAGGCGGTATCTAAGAGCGCACGTACAACAATATATTGTGTGGGATTAACTTGTAGTCTTACTAAGCAAGAGGCCATTAAAACGGTTGAAGCCCTCCCACCGTAAGAATCAACAGGCTGGGAAGACAGGCATAACAAAGAAGGTGGATTTGCAAGATGGGATATCCCCTTCGTAGTTGACTCATTTCCTTGGTTAGACTGAACCTTGGGTAAGGTGGAAGAGAGACTAGGCGAATCCTCGGCCCTAAAATGCAACAGAGTATGATGACCCTTAGAATTACATTTACTTCAAGCTGCCTTATTTAGACAAGTACCCTTGTGCCCAATCTGCAGGCATGATATGCATAATTTTTTAGTTTTGGCAATTAAGTATCTCTCTCGGGGAGAATTGCTGAGAAAGCTTTTGCAATGTAAAATGTGGTGATCAGTTGAATCACATGCGCTGCAATGCGCTACAACGAGCTCAGTTCTCTTCCCTTCTTAAAGGTTTGATCAGATGAAAAACGACTCTTAGGTTTGTACAGTGCAAGAGCAGGAGCATTATTGTGGTTAGAATCCATATAAGATGATTCAAGAGATACATTTTCCAAAGTGGAGACATGACGATCCAGGAACAAAATTAATATATCCGGAGTAGGAAATTCAGTTTCCAAATAACCATTCTCAAATCGAGTTCTCAAATTGACAGAAAACCTAGACAGTAAAAATCTGGTGCGTGCGCGCAACATACAACTTTCACTTACCAACTTACTTAGATTAGAAATTAATGCGTTGTGTTAATGCCACTTCTCAAAGTTACACATTTTTCCACATTCATTTCTTATTTTTGTTTTCATTTGCTCTATAAAAAACACTAATTTCTTTTTTTTTATTTTTTTTTTTTATTTTACACGAAACGGCTACTTTGAGGACTACGAGATATCACTGAAGAATCTTCCTTCTTCCTCCGTCTCACTTCCCAGCGCAGCTTCATCATTCTCGACTGCTCCTCTCCTCTCCTTTGACCGTCTGACTTCATTGTTAATTACTTTCTTGAAAAGATCCCTGTCATGACAAAGTTCTTTTGATATCCCCAATGTTTCCAATTCTTCTTTAATTTGCCTAGGATATCCCCCAAATTTTTGTACTTTAAAATTTTACTGAAAATTTCTTTATATAACCTTTTTTCACTCATTCTCTCCATGTGTCCAAAGAACCTTAACCTCCTAATTCTCATATCAGTTTCTAAATCATTAATTTGCATGTAAATTTCCTCATTTGACCTCCTCCAGAATCCTTCTGATGTTTTCTTTGGTCCATAAATCTTCCTTAAAATTTTCCTCTCTATTTTTTTCAACTTATCTAAACTGGGAAAGCAACTTTCTACTCCATTCAGAATCACAGGTTTCCCCACAGTATTATAATGCCTTAATTTTGCCTTTATCGAAAGATTTTTTTATTTTCTTTTATTATTAAATAAAAGTTTTTACTTGAGATAATTTGGCAATGCAAACATAATACTCCAAGTCGACTGATTTTATAATTCTCTATGCACTTGTATAAAATTTCATTTAGTTTAGAAATAAATTCCCTTAAATGAACAGAACGGCTTTAATTAGGAACAATGGTCTGTCATTAAATGCGTTATGAGTTGACTGAATATTTTTCTTTTTTCTCCTCTATATGATTACTTGGTTTTTATCATATCTCATAGCCATTTATTATCTTTAGGCGTAACGAGAGACAGTTAATTTCTCCATTTAAACAAAAACCAAGGTACTTTATAGGAAACAAAAAACAAATAAACAAAAAAGACCCCTACCCCATTTAAGCCACCTCAGAACATTTTAGTAATGACAAAGCTTACCTGATATTAAAGAACACCTAATTTTCATTAAACATGACGAATTTGATAAAAATCGTTAAAGCCGTTTTTGAGATAATCGAAAAAAGGTAAAAATTGGGAAAAAAGTTATGAAAGAAAGTGCCCCCTCCGTTTAACCAATTTAGATGAAATGTTGGCTAACCGATCTTTGGCATATACATACATCAAATACCCAGTTTGATCAAAATCGTTTGCCTATTTTTGAGTAAATAAAAAAAACCACGTGAAAATGATACAATAAGTGTGTATGTAAGTTAAGTAAAGTCCCCCCTCCGGTTGATCAATTTTGATGAAATTTTTACAGTCATATCTCGGGCATATTTATACATCAGTTTAATCAAAATTTTTAGAGCCATTTTTGAGAAAATAGAAAAAAAACTTAAAAAGTCATTAAATAAAGTTCGCCCTCCCTTTGAGCAATTTTGATGAAATTTTTGCTGTAACATCGCGGGCACATACATACACTAAATACCCAATTTCAGGTTCACACGGTTTATAGTTTTTAAACTAGTCTTTTCACACACACACACACACACACACACACACACACACACACACACACACACACACACACACACACACACACACACACACACACACACACACACACACAAACACACACACACACACACACACACAAACACACACACACACAGACCATTTCGCGGGACTTGGTTATTAGGACTCAGGGGACCCCAAAACGTGTATTTCCGTTGAAAACCGGAAGTCGAAATTTTTCACGATCGCAATACTTCCACTTACTATATATTTCATATATAGGTAAGTGAAAGTAAAAACTGTGAAGAGATCGTCATATAAACATTAGTCTTGGGTTCAATATTTTCCAGAGACTTCATGTGGGCATTAAAGAATCTAAAAAGGCTCTAATAGACCTTACATCATCAGAAATGTTAGGAAAATTGAGAACACGGCTAGCATGAAACGCAGCAGCTCTGCGAGGCTTAGAATATCTGCCTTTCAATAATTTAAGTGCTTCTACATAATTATCTTCCTTAAACTGAGATACCACTTGCAATGCTGTTCCCTTTAGTTGACTCAACTGAAATTCAAACTTCTGTAGAGTTGTGAAAGAGGAACTATTATTAACGAGGCTATTAAATCGAGTCCAGAAATTGTCAAATTCACAATAATTCCCATCAAAGGTGGGCAATTTAAACTTAGGCATGGTATCAGTGTGGTATTAGACGCAAACATCACACATGATCCATTTAAAGGAGTTGAAGACTCGGAGGGGGGAGGGAACCCTCCTCAATAACACATCGCATTTAGCTTTAAACCTTGAATAGAAGGATTGGATCTCACCTAAACCTGAATACACCATATCCTCAGTTAAGTCCTCTGGATATTCTGTGGCCTCTAGATAAGGTGTCAGGAGCTTCAATGCAGCATCATAATCATAGTCCAGTGTTTGTGAGAGTTCTGCAATAACAATCCTTCCCTCTGATGTTCGGACCTCAACTGGGACAGGCCGTCAAAGGTTTTCAGCAATGATCTCTTCGAAGTTCTACTCACACGATCAAAACTAGATGGCCTCAAAGTCATATTGACTAATACAGAAAAAAAACAATTTCAAAATAAAATACAATCAAGAGATAGATTAAAAGGTAAAATCTAATATATACTTATTAAACAAATTTATACAACAAAAGGTATTAGGCAGTTATTAAACTTCGTTAATAATGAATAATTAACAATATTATAATGTATAACAATATGAAAACTCATTAACTTAAACCTATAAGCAATGAGTGAAAAAGATATGAAATGTTAAAAAAAAGGTAACTAAGGAAGGTTATATTACCCACAGTGCACTGTTCATGGAATACGGCACTCATCGTCACCATGGAAACCGACAGTACGACTCAACACTTCCGAAAGTTATATAGGCAACTTGTTGAAGTTAAACGTCCAACAGACAAGTCATAACAGGATTATAAGCACATGTTTATTACAAGAATACATAAGAAAATTACGTGTACAAAAGAATGATCTGTGCATAGAGTGATATAGAAAAAAATCTTAATGGTACGAAAAAACAACGAAATTTAATATCCTCAGGTAGGAATGTGAAGGCATAAAATTTAGACTTTACGGCAATTGAATAAAAAAAAAAATATAATAAGAAAATTATCAAGACATAAACGAATAAATCTGGTAGTACTCAGGCATGAGAGAACTAATTTGGACTGTAATTGAATAGTACAAAAACACATGAGAATATACAAACAATATAAGTAAAAATGTAATAATAAATACAAATATGGTAGACTTACGCAATTTATCTCTACTCTTTACTGCGTCCTGTACAAGATTCTGGTCTGAAAGGAGAACCAGGAATAGGAAATAAAAGGATTTTGGTGGACCAGAATTACCTGCATTTAGAAACAGTCTTAATTTCGAAACCAGCGTATGAAGATATCCTTTTCCAACGAAAGGAGTTTTAAGAGACGTGTTGACAGCTCAAGGGAAACCATCCCTTGAATAAATACCGCACAACCTAGATTTACTATATATAATCAAAATTTTGTTTCTCATTATAGTGATACCAACTGATTTACATGGTTTAAATTTCTAATCTCTAATTTTATTTAGTTTTTGTCCTTTTTTTCTGTCTGATTTTTTTTTTCCCTTCAAATTATTATTCAAATATTTTTTAGATACTTTATTATTTTTTTTATTGTTAGCATCTTATATATGTATATATATATATATATATATTTTTTTTTTCAAATTTTAAGCCTTTTATGTATTTTTCATATTATAGTTTTACTAACTGATTTAAAAATGTTAACCTTTAATTTTATTTATGGTTTTTAGTATGTTTTTTTCTTGTTTTTATATTAATATATATTATTGTTATTTTATAAACATGAATTATTAGATTGCATATATTTTATTTTTGTTGTTTTCTGTTAAATTATTATATAAATTTTTAGCTATTTATCTATTTTAATATCTTTTAAAGATTATTTATTCATATATATATTATTTTATACTATATTTTATTTTTGCTGGTTTCTGTTAAATTACTACATAAATTTTTAGCTATTTATCTATTTTAATACATTTTAAAGATTATTTATTCATATTTATATTATTTTAAACTATATTTTATTCATTAAGGTTAGTACAGAATTAGTTTTCAGTATCTACTGTTAAAGTAAAGAGATATGGATTATAATGAAGGTAATTCTGGGAAGGTTGAAATAGGACAGAGTGTATGGGTTCTGAGATCGGCGGGGCCCATACAGGAAGCAGAAGTTGTCTCCTTTATGTCCGTGGCCACCGCGGGAGGAGGCGAAAAAAAGTTTACGAAGGTAGAATGCCAAGAAAATGATAGAGGCCTCAGAACCTATATAGCCAAGAAACATCCCAGGGAGGCAAACAGCGCAAAACTAAGGGGTATACTTGGTAACAATATAAAAGAAAATATTGGAGAGGATGAGGATGATGATGTTAAAAAAGAAATAAACAGATGGTCGGCTATCTTTGAAGACTTTATGAAAGGCAATATATTCAAGGCTGAGGATTTCGATGAAGCAGTGGTCAGTTTCTTAAATTTTCTGAAAAATATAAATCCCCAACTGCCTGGCCCACAGCATCCTGCTATAAAATTCTACAAAATTAGGAAAAATATAAAACCGATATGGCTAGCAAGGGTGCTGGAAAAACATCAAATCCTCAGCGAGCCAACAAGAAAGATAGGAGCCGTCGGTAGGAACAGTACCAGTTCGAAGTAGCCCAATACAACTACTATAATAGGCGGAAAAAAGTGGTACAGACCATTATGAATGCCGACGCTCCCAAGCATTGCCCTCTGAAGGTAGTCGACATCGAAATCCATTTTAGAGGCCTCTTTGAGAGAGAGAATCTCTGCAAACGTGCGGATTAAGAGAAATGCGCTCCGGTGCCAAATGTAGTGTCAATCGACGTAAAATTAGTAAAGAAAGCAATTAAATCAACCTCATTGGACACATCATCGAGGCCGGATGGAGTCTTGATCCGCACGATAAAATATTTTGACGTATCTCATATAAATAGATAAAGAATATTGCGGAGATAATGCTGAAGGTGGGGTATGTGCCAGATCCTCTTCGTAAAGGGCGCACAATATTGGTATATAAAGGAAAAGGTGAGGTCAGAAGCATGTCTTCATGGAGACCAATCACGATATACTCCATAGTGCGCCGGATCATAGAGAAGGTTCTGGACCACGAACTGAGGAAACATAATATAATAATATAATATAATAGCAGCTCTCCTGACCACTAATAAAATTAAGATTAGTGTAGGAGCGCACTCGACCAGCCAGATCAGTGTGCTCAGAGGAGTGCCTCAGGGCGGTCCCTTGTTGCCTTCGCTGTTCAACCTGGCCATAGACCACCTTTACCGCGACCTATGTGACCAAAAATTTGCCAAAAAGTTTGGCTACCGATTAAGTGACCAAGAAAGTGTAGTCCTTACAGGATTCGCGGACGACCAGGCGGTCTCGGCACGCGACAAGGGTGCGGCTGAGAAAATTATAAACAGCACTCAGAGGCTGCTAGCTCTGGCTATAAATCCGCTAAAAAGCGTGGGCATTGTTATAGAAAAAGGAGAGCTGCAGACGACGACACTCTCCGTGGAGAAAGGAGACAGCTTCCAGACTGTAAATAAGAATGAAAGAATAAAATATTCGTGATGCTCGTTCTCGGGAGAGCTTGTCTTTAATGATGAGGCAGTGACCAAAGTGAATGCTAATCTTGACAAATTAGTAAGCTCGTGTTTGTTAAAACCAGAGCAGAAGGTCAACGTTGTGAATCAATACGTGTTCCCGGGGCTTACTTATCCTCTCCAGACAGCACCACTAACTAAAATACGTCCTGCGGTATTGGATGGTATTGACACCAATATTCGCAGGAGTATCAAAGCCATAATTGGGCTCCCAGCCAACATCTCGACAGCGATGTTCTACGCACCAAGGAGGTATAGAGGACTGGGATTGATCCGTAGCCAATGGGAGGCTCCTTTGCAGCATTGGTCCATTGCTCAGCGGCTGTCAAATCTGCCGGATGCCCTGTTCCAGTCAATATTTAATTACCAAGAAGAGCTGGCGGAATGCGCCGAGAGACTGGGTGTTGATCAGGGCTACCGAAGTGCGAGAGCTCTACGTCAGTCGCTGCGAGAAAATGCTTTTGAAGAATGGGCCAATTATAAATGGCAGGGAATTGGAGTTCGATATTTTCAAGAGACCCCGAAAGCTAACAGATACATCTATGACAAGCAGGGGTCAGAATTGTCGAACTCCTTAAAACTCACCATTAATTATGCTCCTCTGCGTGGAGTCCCAGGAGCAAGCGGACAACCGAGAGAAGTTGGGTCCCTCTGTCCTAAATGCGGCAGAGAGTCTGAAACACCAGCCCACGTGCTGGGAAAATGCCCCAACAACTCCCTCCTCATTACTCGCCTGCACCATAGGGTTAAGCATGAACTTATAAGACTCCTTAAAGAGAGGAACTTGCTTCAACTGTTCAACGGACTGCAAAGAGATGAAAACATGGGAATGAATTTCGAATAGAAAGTTACCATTCCTAAAAAAGACTCTAATTCTTTTATATTTCGAGGTCTAGGCATTTCCAGGATGGGACTAATCTTTTCTTTTCGAGTTTCAATACCATTTTTGGAAACTGTAAGCCCTAGATATTTAACTGAATCTTGCAGGAATGTACATTTCTCTCTGTTTAAACGGAATCCATATGTCTCTATTCTTTTTAGTACCTCTTCCAAGATTTCCAAATGTTCTTCATCGTCCTCCCCAGTAACAATGACATCGTCTAACAAACAACCAACCTAAGGCAACCCAGACAACATCTTAGATATCTCTTGTTGATAAATGGCTGGAGCTGAAGCAATCCCAAAACAAAGCCTATTATATCGATACAGACCGAAAGGTGTATTGATGACTAGCAATTGTTTAGATTCTTCATCAACCGGAACACTCAAATAGGCATCCGTGAGGTCCAATGTAGTGAATTTCCTGCCTCCGGAAATAGTTGTGAATAATTCCTCCTGGGTGGGTAATGGGAATGTCTGTATTTCTAAAGCCTTATTCAATCCCGTTGAGAAATCAGCGCAAATCCGTAACCTACCGTTGGGCTTTCTCAGAACAACGCACGGAGCAGCCCACTCATGTGCATGTCTTCTCCAATGGAGCTCATTGGCATATTCCTTTACAGATTTGTACCCTTGTTTTGCAGAAAAGAATTTTACCCTTTCCGAAATTAATATATTTTTTACTTTGTAATTTTTCACCAAAATGGTATATAGATTTGCGGCAGAATAATCATAAATTGTGCTGGGTTTTACCAAATTTATCCAAATATGTCCAGACTTTTTGTTTCCTCGTCATCGATCCCCGACAACCTAATGCTAGCTTGAAACTGATGGTACCATACCTCAATATCTCCTTTGTCCGGATGAAACTTCTCACATCTGAACACATCTCTGATAGGAGGCTTTTCCGCTCTCTCCAATACCACTTGAAGGTTCACCTCCTC
The DNA here is from genome assembly GCA_911387785.2 of Aelia acuminata. Taxonomy (NCBI): domain Eukaryota; kingdom Metazoa; phylum Arthropoda; class Insecta; order Hemiptera; family Pentatomidae; genus Aelia; species Aelia acuminata. The sequence goes on from CAJVQU020000004.1 coordinate 5,785,987, forward strand.
CACCTTTTTTTCGTCATCGTCGCCAGTGTTATATTTCAGACAAAAGGAAACTAGGAACGTATTTTTTATTAACCACAAGTACATCATAACTCAACTTGTAATAATAGCAACAATGCATTATCATGTGACATCTTAACCATTTACATTTTATATCAATCGATATTTACTTTCAATTCCAATACCACAGGTTCCTATTGCACTTTTTAGTATCTATTTCAATTGTACTACTTTCCCCGTGAGCAAATGTTAAGTCATTACTATTTTCTTTAATTTTCTTTAATCTTCTTTAATTTACCGCAAAAAACCTAATAGAAAAAGCAAAATCAATTACTGATGACAGCCATATTAAAGAAGTGAAAACACAAATATATGAAATTCTAATAGAATTCTAATATCTGTCTCTTGGCGAGAAGATCAATATCATTCCTAATAAATATAATAGAGAAATAATAAATTTTATAGCAGATTTAGAAAACATTATTCGATCTCTCAACACATCCGATAATCATAAAAACGCAGTCCGTAATAGTGTAAATAATGATATTAACTCATTTTTAGATCATAGAAACCGGCATAATACATCTAACCCCTTACACGCTAAAATAAATCAAGATATCAGTGAAACTAAAAAAAATTTCAAAAGTAATCCCGATCTACTTGTTATAAAATCGAACAAAAATAAAAAAAAACTGTTATCATTACTAAGTCAGAATATCATTTGAAAATGCTTAATCTTCTCAATGACAGGCAAAACTATCGCAGTATCCGCAAAGACCACTCTAAAGACCTCCAAGAAAGAATTTTAAATACATCGATAAGCTAATAAAAAATAAATCCATAGAAGAGAAACAAAAAGATAATTTTATAAATAGGCATTACACCACACCAAGGATACACGGACTAAGCAAATTGCACAAACCGGACAAACCACTTAGACCAATTGAAAATAATATTCAATGCATCACTGAAAAACTAGCAAAATTTCTAAACTCATCCCTCAACAACTTAAACAGTCAAAACCCTTTTGTCGTCAAAAATTCAAATGAAGATAGAGATAAAATTAAATTGATAAAGAAAATAGATAAAGATGAATATCTGGTTAGTTACGATGCAGAATCTCTTATCACAAACATACCGTTAAAAGAGGTTTACAAGATAATCGACAGTAATTGGAATGAAATCGAACCACACACGCCAATAAAAAACAAATCGATGTTCCTTGAAGGAATAAATAAATAAAACTTGTATGTGATAATGGTTATTTCATATACAACGGTGTTTTTTACCGTATAATTAATGGACTCCCAATGGTAGGATGCCTTTCAACAAATTTAAGCGGCATTTACTTGAATAAATTATTAAAAACAGCAAAAAGCAAATTTAATAAACCATCGAAACTCATTTTAAAATACGTTGATGATATCCTCGCCATTATAGAAAAAAATGAAATAGATACGTTTTTAAATATTTTAAATGACAGTTCTGAAAAATTAAAATTTACTGTTAAGTTATATAAACTCAACAGTAACTTAATAATAAAATCAGGTTTTTGGATATAGATATACACAGAAACAAGATAAACCTTTTGAATACATCCTGGTGTAAAAAATCCATAACTAGTAACAGAATATTAAATTGGCACAGTAATCACAAAGTACAACAAAAAATTAATACCGCAAAAAAAACCTAATTGAAAAAGCAAAACCAAAAAAACTGATGACAGCCATATTAAAGAAGTGAAAACACAAATATATGAAATTCTAATAGAAAATTGGTATCCCATCATGCTTATAAATAGGTTATGGTACTAGCAAAAAAAGACAATGGATAACGAGAAAATTAAAGAAAATAGTAATGACTTAAAATTTACTCACGGGGAAAGTATATTTTCCTAGACATGTAACTTATGTCCTCTTCGTCTTGAGCGATCAGTACCTGATATCCGCAAACAGTAAATGGCACAGATTTTTTTGTCCTAATTCGATGCCCATCTTACCGCATTTCCTTATCCAACCTTTTAGGCATTCGTCCAGGTAGATTTTAAATAACGTGGGGGACATGCAGCATCCTTGGAGTAGTCCCTTTCCATTCTGAAATTCTCTTGATAACGATTGACCCATTTTTATCTGGCACTTGTTCTCTCTATAAATTTCTTTAATTAGGCTTACGATTTCTTCGTTGATTCCCGCCTTTCTTAAGTTTTTCCATAGGAGTTTTCGAGGAACACTGTCATAGGCTTTTTCCAGGTCAATAAAGATTAAATCTAATCTTCTTGCTTTGTCTTTTTGTTTTTCCATGAGTTGTCTCAGTGAAAAAATATGGTCAATACAGGACCTCCCAGATGTAAATCCACACTGCTCTTCTGCTTGAATGTACTGGTTTTCCAGTTGTTTTTTTATTATCCTTCCAAGCAGTTTCATAAATGGATTTGTCACGCAGATGCCTCTATAATTTTCGCACTTTTTTCTATCACCATTTTTAAATATCGGTGTCAAATACCCTAACTTCATTTCTGTAGGTATAGTTTCACCTTTTAGAATTTTATTTATAAGGTTAGTGAGCATTTTATTCACCTCAGCTCCACCATATTTCAGCAGCTCTACATATATTCCTCCCGGACCAGGGGCTTTCCTATTTTTCATTTTTTTCAGCTCCTTTTTGACTTCCTCCTCAGTTACAATTAAGGATGTACCCTTATATTCTTCTGCTTCTTCCTCTTCAAATTCATTTCTGTTTTCGTTTAAAAGGTTTTCAAAGTAGTTTGCCCAATCTTGCATTTCTATTATGTTCAGCTGTATTTTATGTTTCTCTTGTTTTCTTAGCCCTTTAGGAACTGACCATGCTTCGGTTGCCTGACCAAATCCTAACTTGCTGTTAATTCGTGCACATGTTTTCTGCCACCAGTCATTTTTTGCCGATCTTATAATTCGTACCAGCTCCCTTTTCTTTTCCTTGTAAGTTTCCTTGTCATTATCTTGTTTTGAGCTCAACCATTTGAGATATGCCTGTTTTTTTTTCATTTATTTTGTTTTCTATATCTTCTGTGAGCCATTCTTTTCTTTTAGTGCATCTTTCTTTTGTCTCTAGGACTTCAGAAGCTATTTTCTTTAATGAATTTGACAAAAAGTCATATATTTCTTGGGTGCTTTCTCCATTAAATTCTTTCATAAGTATCTTCATTCTCTGTTGGAAAAGGTTTCTGATGCTTTCTTCCTGTAATAATTCTACCTTAAAGGCATCTTTCTCTTTACTTTTTCTATCTTCACTTTGTTTCTTGCTAGAATTTTAATTAATCCAAGAGAAGCAGCATACTGATTTTAGCATATAGTGGTCTGAGCCAATATCGGCTCCTCTATACACCCTCGTATCACATATTTTTATGTTACTCTGCTGTTTAACGATCATGTAATCTATTATTGACCTCAGCTGCTTAGTTTCATTGTGCCAGGTAAACTTGTGGATACATTTGTGTTCAAAAAATGTATTCGTAATTTTGAGATCCATTTGACCACATTGTTCAATGAGTCTTTTTCCATTATCGTTTCTTTCAGGTTCTCCATGGCTCCCGATTATCTGACTGCTACTCTCCTTACCAACTCTAGCATTCATGTCTCCGAGTAGGAAAATTTCCTTCCGACTTGGAATCATTTCTAACATTTCTCTAACCTCATTCCAAAACTCATCCTTTTCTTTTTGGTCTTTATCATTAGTGGGGGCAAGACAATTATATAAAATAAAAAATGGGTTTCCTGAACAAGCATGCGATTTTTAAGTATGCGATGCAAAAAGTGACATTGGTGAAATTAGGAGATTTATCTCTACTCTCAACCTTATAACCAAGCGCAGACATGACACATTTTATTTAACATATCTTTTTTTGGTTGTTTTTATGATTAAGGACTCAATTTTATAAAGACTGGTGAACATTTGTTTGTTTGAAATTCTGTATATATCAGTTTTTGTATTGTATAACTTAGATCTAGTTTAAAAAAAAAAAAATCAATTTTATTTTCATGTCTAATTATTTTATTTTTTTTTGCGGAAGACAAGGCAAATAAAGTTCCCACGGCATCCAGCAGCAGGAGAAAAGGAATTGCTATGTATCAGATTGGGTAGCAGTCCACTATTTGATTTATCCAGCAGTTTTAGTCTGGAAAATTTGTATAATCATTCTCTAGAGTATTTCTAACCATTTAGTAAGGCTTTTTATATCATGGATTGCTTAAAACTTCGTAAGGAATAAGGTTAGATATACCTTATGGGATATCAATGGTTTGCATTTTTAAGGAACAATCCTATGGTAAAATTAAAATTTTAATAAGTTTATTAATAATAAAGATGCTCAGGGGACTAGAGCCTTAATCAAATTAGGATGCTAGACATTCGGCAAAGGAGGTAGATTGAAAAATATCCAATAAATCGTCAATATCCGCGGTGACTGACCGAATGCGTCTTTTTTTTAAACAACCGTTAGAAGAGATATAGTCCCCACTCTATCTTGTTTTTGCTAATTACGAGGTTAATAGTAAATTTGAAACCCGGACATGTTTTCAGGTGGCTTAACTTAATTAAGCCCCACAATCCTATCAACTTAGTTTTCCTAGATATCTTATTTATGGATTTTTCATCGCGGATGAAGTTCACCCCTCCCTTGGTACCTCTGGACCAAGGGAAGAAGATAGAGTGATTCCATGTGGAGTACTTGGCGAGTGTGGGCGCCAGTCCTGTCTTAAAGTTATCTTTAGACCTTTTGATTTTTTCGTATGTGAGTGAGTTTGAAGCCGGAGCTGTGCTAATGTATCAACGAGCAAGCTGCACTAACTACTCGTTACACTACAACAGCCCCAATGGGCGATAGCCAATTATAGAAAACCACCAGTATGCTACGTCGATCCCCCTCTTAATTAAGAAGACGTTTCTTATTAATGAAATATGGGTTAAAACTCAAAACCTACCCAAGACATGTCTTGAACAAATTGTTTTTCAACAGAGAAAGAAGGGAAGAAAATTTTTTCAAAAATTCCTTGACGAAATTGAAAACCCAACTTTAAAACTGGAAAATATTCTAGATATACCTGATTCAGCTTATTCCGATAGATGCCATTCACACCCCATATAGATAAGACTTTAGCTGCCTCTAAAAAAGGGACTACGATTCCAGCTGAAACCCAACAATTGTTCCTGGAAGGTGCAGAAATATGAGTTCTTTATACCTACGCATCCAAACTTGAAAATGACGTTGGTTGCTCTTTTATAAGTTTCAGATAGCCCGCTCCGCTAGAATTCCCGGAGCCAATGAGGTAACAATATTAACTACTATCCCTCCTGCGGATTTCGTCAAACTTGAAATTATTGAAATGTGGTAGACCAGATGGAATCATCAAGATGCTATACTAAAAATAATAAAGACGAACCCATTAAAGTGGAAAACCTCCACCAACCTCCAAGAGTATCGCGAAGGGGTGAAACCGTCCTATGTCGTTTACGAATAGGACATTATGAATTTTCACATTATGAAATCACATGTCATATCCTAACAGACTGTAAAGCTTTTAAGAACCATAGAACAAATATAGCTTTAAATGGTACATTGAAGGAAGTTCTAGGAGATGATGAAAAAAACACTGGAATATTTGAAATCAATCAGACACTATTCGAGAATCCAAAATTTATATTGTTACGGGTACGGGTTCGATAAAATGAACAATTAACACTAGGACAATAATTTATTAATCAAATACTCACAATGGTAATTATGCCTTATTATTAGATACAAACCAGACTCTAATTACTTATAACAAACCGCAAGGGTTAAAACAAGAGTCTTTTCTACGACATACACTATTACCACAATAACTTATCACAATAAGGCTTACCACTTATCACACTAACCTATCCCTGTTCACTACGAAGTGTACTCCACGGGTGTTGCCAAACAACTCCGCTGAGGCTTGTTAAAGCTGGTATTTATAAGCCTTAGGAAGATTCTAGAAGGTTCGGGGTTCATGAAGAACAAAGTCTTTGATATTTGCCGGCAGCCCCTGCCGCACCGAACAATGGACGTATTGTTCACCATAGGCGCTTTGTCTGACCCCGCTGGCCGCAACATTACCCCCTCCTTAAGGCAGATCTGTCCCAGATCAGGTCGTGAATGGGGTGGAGTAAGCTCAGGTGTTTCCTCTTCTTCAGCTACCAGCAGGACTTTTCCTGTTTCCTGACCGAGTGTTAGAGGCACAGCTACTTTCTTGACACTACCAGGCGGAGCCACCTTCAACGAAAGGACCCTGGCCGGTGAAACGGAGTAGAGCTCCACAATGCCAAACGTATTTGACATTACACAAACACCAGAAGATGGGTCTGGGACCTGGCTTGGATCAATCCTTACAACACTTGCATTGGCAACCAGCACCTGTTGGGTGTGAGGGCCTAGACCAATGCTCTGCTCAACTAAGCTTCCGTTAAGCGCACCACGAGCAGCTGATGATTTGCTCTCATCACCATTCGATTTGAGTCCTACTTCCGCTGCTGGACTTTCTGTAGTCCGATGGGTAATATTGGGCTTAGGAGGAGGCCGTCCAGGTCCTCGAATGATGCCACTGACTGTCACTTCACTGTCAGTTTCTCTTTCCAATTTCAAGTTCTTTGCTAAGGGGTCACCATCCTTATCAGAATCAGTAACAGGCATTCTCCTGTTTAACATTTCAAGTTTCGCATCATCAGGCTTCATAGACCCACACCAAGCCTTTCCCTGATTCAAGGTTCCTTGTTTGCTGTACCTGATTAGTCGACCACTGATTGAAAAGTTTCCAGAGTTTGTCACTAGATCGTTTCCAGCCCTCCCCGATATGGCAGTCCTCTGTCCATTCAAAGACCGCTCGGCCAAACTCTCCTCAAATGCTCCAAACAGACGCCGACAAGCCTCCAAGCTTCCGGCCGGCTCCCAGCCACTCTGTTCCGAAGGGCATCCCTCCCATCCAAGGGTGTATCCGGCCCTCCTCGATACGGCTGACCTCTGTCCATTCAAAGACCGCTCGGCCAAACTCTCCTCAAATGCTCCAAACAGACGCCGACAAGCCTCCAAGCTTCCAGCCGGCTCCCAGCCACTCTGTTCAGAAGGGCATCCCTCCCATCCAAGGGTGTATCCGGCTCTCCTCGATACGGCTGACCTCTGTCCATTCAAAGACCGCCTGGCAAAACTCTCCTCAAATGCTCCAAGCAGACGCCGACTAGCCTCCAAGCTTCCAGCCGGCCCCCAGCCACTCTGTTCAGAAGGGCATCCCTCCCATCCAAGCAAATATCCATATTGTTTTTTTTCTGGATGGAACCTTCGGGAAACAACAAACTCTTCTTCCTTATCTTGGAAGATATCACCACCCTCGAGCTGATCTCTCATGCTCTCATTATACTCCGCTCCCTTTTCAACACCAGTGGTTGACTCAACTTTCATGAATTCTCCAGGCGAGACCCCCTGAACAAGCCTTCTTACTACAACAGGCTCTTCCTCATCGCCTTCATCAAAATCTTCCTTGTCAATTGACTTCCCTACTGGCGATGTCTTAAGGTCTGTATCAACAGGTTTAGCATACCCAAAAGAACTAGAATTCACCACAGTCTGTCCAGCATTTCTTATCCTATCAGGCATGTGTCTCATGAACCCCTCTTCGAAATGAACAGCATTGCGACAAGGTCCACACACCTCTCTCAATCCGCCAAGCGGCACCTTCACATCTTCAACACTCACTTGAGGATCAAGGTCGAAGGGCTCTTCTTCTTCTTTATCATTTTTCGTAGCACTAAGAACCTTCTTAACCGAAATCTTAGGAGTATCACTATAAACTAACTTATTTTCTAAAGTAGTAAAACATTCTGATAACGTATTTTTTAAAGTAGAGAATAACTCCTTTTCATTTTCTAACAACACATTTTTAAATTCTAACAACTCATTTTTCAATTTACTAAATTCTGTTTCAAAAATAACGTGATCTGGATCTTCTCCACAACTAATTAAAGCTTCCCTGAGCCTTTGTTGCAATATAGACTTGTTCCCAGAAGTATCCAAATCGCGTTCTTCTAATTCCCTTTTTAAATCTGCTACTTTCAAATCATACAATCTTAAGCCACCGGTTGACATTTTAAATATTATATACAATTATCAAAATTAAAATTACCAAATCAAAACTTAAAGACTAACAACAATAAGTTGATTATAAACTAACAACGAAAAAAAGAAATCTAATCCTATACACAGTTACTAAGATTTTAATTACAAATGAAATTCTCAACACTATAAACAATAAACTAAATTATTAAAAGAAACCAAAAAGATTAGATAAAACTCAAATATTAAATAAAATAAACAATATTCAAAATAAACAAACAAATTTTCAATATCCTAAATTACAATAATTAACTAAAATAACAAACAGAAAAATTATTTAGAACAAACTAAATAAATACGCTAATGCTAAAAATATATCCCACTTCTGACACCAGTTGTTACGGGCTACGGGTTCGATAAAATGAACAATTAACACTAGGACAATAATTTATTAATCAAATACTCACAATGGTAATTATGCCTTATTATTAGATACAAACCAGACTCTAATTACTTATAACAAACCGCACGGGTTAAAACAAGAGTCTTTTCTACGACATACACTATCACCACAATAACTTATCACAATAAGGCTTACCACTTATCACACTAACCTATCCCTGTTCACTACGAAGTGTACTCCACGGGTGTTGCCAAACAACTCCGCTGAGGCTTGTTAAAGCTGGTATTTATAAGCCTTAGGAAGATTCTAGAAGGTTCGGGGTTCATGTAGAACAAAGTCTTTGATCTTTGCCGGCAGCCCGTGCCGCACCGAACAATGGACGTATTGTTCACCATAGGCGCTTTGTTTGACCCCGCTGGCCGCAACAATATATTGCCAATGACCCTGCAGTGTCGAGACAACACAAGAAACTTCTTCTTCTTCTTTCGCTTATCCCATTTGTGCCTTTCAGCGTAGGGGAGTGCATAGCCAGTAGTGTCCGACCGAAACCAAAATTGTAGCCGAAACCGAACTCGAAACCGAACTTCGGTCATAGACCTAGTTTCGGGCCGAAACCGAAACTTATTTACGTGTCTATATATAATACATATAAGTGTGTAATATGTATAGCTTAGCAATAATATCAATGAAAGCTTAAAAATAACAATAATTTAACTCAATTTCATTTTATTTATACATCAATTTTACTCAATTCATTCATTTCATAAGTGAGCTGGTATACAAGAGTGGTAAAACAGGTGTATAGGATCGAATCCCGGCACCTCTTTCCCAGTGCAGCTGGTCCCCGTGTTGTTTGACTGTGTTGTGGACATGACGACTAAAGTATTTAGAATATATATTCTTATTTATGTTAATCTTTTTTTTTTAGAAAACAATTTTCGTTATTAATGAGGAGATGATTAAAAGCTCAAATAGGTCCTTAACGCTCAAGGTAAAGAATAAATACTATTCTTCACACTTAACGTAAAGAATTCTGTAATAAAAGCATGCTTTCATTACATTCTAGTAAAGACTTGATGTGATTATCGAGGACATTTTTTGTCTCAAATTTTTGTCTCCACACCCAACGTAAAGTTTTCGATCAAGTAAAGATACCAAAAGAATGAAAAAATCTATGTTCTACTGAAATACAAGTGTAATTGACTAAAATAATAGATACTTCCCACTATTAAATTCAAGGGTGTTAAATGCTATGAAAGAGATGGAGCTTACAATCTGAAATCGTGTAGTCCTACTTCCTACTTGGAGATATCAGACACAGGAGCTAGTTTCGGCCTGGCCGAAGATTCGGACAACTTTTGGCCGAAACCGAAACTTTGGTCGGTCACTAATAGCCAGGAATTCCATTCCTCTCTGTTCCTTGCCAGATTCCTGGCCTGTCGGAGATCTAGGCCTCTCTGCAAAATCTGTTAATATACTCGAGATAGGACATTCTTGGGCGTCCTCTAGTCCTTATGCCATCCGGAACATAGTCCATCGTCTTTAATGGGTCCCTATGTTCCTCCATCCTAGGATCCGAACCATTTCAATTAGCGGGTTTGCAGAACCTCTTTCAATGGGGTGATCTCGAGTTCTAGTCGTATTCTTTCATTTTGAACATGGTCCCTTTTAGTCCTACCGGCGATTCTGCGTAAAAATTTCATTTCAGCAGCAGTGACTCTGCTCTCCTGCTTGTCTGTCAATACCCAGCTTTCTGCGCCGTACTAAAGTACTGGAAGGTACACCGATTTAAATACGTGGAGCTTGACGTCCTTAGTCACCTCTCGCTTTCCTACAACAGTGTTGCAGATCTGGTAGTAGACAGCATTAGCTTTACTTATTCTGTTCGATATTTTTGAGTCTACTTTCCCAGATCTTTCTATGACTGTTCCTAAGTAGCTGAAGACCGTGACCACTTCCAGCTCTTCTCCATTGCAATGCACATGTCCGTCTTCGATCCGTTTTCCAACTTGTAGCACCTTGCTTTTGCTGGTATTGATCTCCATCCCTTTCGGTGAAGTTCCTCGTACCATTCATTCACTGCTTGCTGTAACTTTTCAACTGAATCAGTGATAAGAACAACGTCATCAGCATAGAGTAGAAGCTTCATTACTGGACGAAGCTTTCTTCTCCCCAAGAACGTCCTTTCAGTTCTTTTTTTACATATAGCAGCCACTTCATCAATATAGATTAGTAATAACTATGGGCCTCAACTATTTCTTTGTTTGACCCCCCCTTGTTATGTTGAAGTGACCAGATTCCAGCCCGTTCAACCGAACAACTCCCTTTGGGTGTTGGTAAGTTGATTTAATTGCGTCCACTAGGTTCTTTGGGACGTTCTTTGCTCTAAGAGCCTCCCATATTTCATGTCTGGGAACCGTATCGAATGGTGCTATAAGGTCTAGGAAAGCAAGGTATAAACTTTTATCTCGGTCCCACGATTTCTGGATAACGTTTCTTAGGGAAATATGTGGTCCTGGGTCTGCCGCCCTAGTCTAAGCCCAGTTCTTCCCCAATAAGGTATTCAACTAGGGGCCTTAGTCTTCCTTCCAGGACAGTTGTATATAGTTTGTAAACAATAGGTGAAAGGCATGTGGGTCGATAGTTGGAGCAGTCGGCCTGGGATCCTTTCTTATGAATTGGGATAATGACATTATATTCCCACTCAGTTGGGATCCTCTTTTCGTTCCAGGCTCTTTGGAAGAGAACTTGCAATGCCTTTTCTAGCTCGGGGCCACATACTTCACAAACTCTGCCATTATATTATCTCGACCTGGTGCTTTTCCATTCTTCATTTTCAAGATGGCTCTATATATTTCGTCTTCTTCAATCACCTCGTCAAACTCATCCTCATTCCACTGGCCCGGAGTTCACTGGAAAATTATAATCCCTACCGAATTGTTTGTTATAATACAGCCGCCAGACTTCTAGAATGGCTTTGTCTTCTGTGATGACCTTCCCTCGCTCATTCTTCGCATTTCTTATAGGTTTGCCTTTGCGTCCTCTTGGGCCTTAATTTTCTTTAATTTATTAAAAATTGTTTAATGTTCTCTGCGTCTTGTTTCAGATTCTTTCCGAATTCGATCCATGATTTTTTCTCTGCTCTTCTGACAGCTTCCTTTGCCCTATTTCGTTCCATCACATACATCCGCCATTTATCTGGTGATTTGTCTTGACAGTAGTCCTTCCAAGCAATTTTCTTTTCCTTCAATTCCTTTTCAGCTCTTCATTCCACCATGAAGTTCGTTTGTTTTTAGTGGATATCCTCTTCACCCCACAAACTTGAGAAGCTGAATCCAGGATACTATCTTTTATAAACAACCATAGATCATTTAGGTTTTCGTCTGCATCGAGTTCTTGGAGCCTTTCCCTCAGGACTTGTTCATATTCTGCTATCTTCTGGGGGTCCTCTAACTTCTTTACCTCTATCCTGTTGTACGCTTTTGCTTTAACCTTGCGTTCCTTTAGCACCCGGGTGTCAGCCACTAGAAGCATGTGGTCGCTACCTATCTCCGCACCTCGAATTACCATCACATCTGTGAAATGCCTCCTGATGTCACGGCTATAAATAAAAATAGTCTATGACGCTATTGGCGTTTCTCTCAGTGGCTGAGAAAGTAATTTTATTATTAGTTTGTGTGGGTAAAAGGAGTTCCCCAGAAGCAGATCGTTCTCAATACAGAACTCGATGAGGCACTCTCCACTTTCATTTTTAATGCGCTCTCCACCATGAGGACCCATAACACCAGATGCCTTCAAGTGGTCACTGCCTGTTCTCGCATTGAGGTCTCCCGTTATTAAAACACTCCTGTGGCTGTTCCTTGCTTTAACTGCAGCTCGTTCCAGGTCACTGTAGAAGTGTCCTTTCTCTAGGACGTCCGAGACGTTTGTAGGCTCTGGCCATGGCGCATACACTTGTATTAGAGCCCAGGCTCCTATCCGCAAATATAAGCTTGCCATGATTATGCGAGGGGGCATCGGTTCCCATTCTACCACTTTCTTAAATAGTTCATCCTTCATGATGATGCCGACACCTTCCACTGCTCTGCGCGTAGGGAGGACTCCTGAATAAATAAGCGTGTGCCCTCTATCCATCTTAACTTCACCAGAGCCTTACTTTTTCACTTCGCTTAACCCAAGAATATCTAGCCTGTATGTCATCGTTTCATCGATTATTTCAACTTCTTTGCCGGTGAGTGATCTCACGTTCCAGTTACCAATTCGTACAACCTTATCCATGCCAGGTCGTTTCCTTCTAGACTGTCCAAATCCGAGAAAGTTACATTGAATCAGGTGTAGTTACTCCTAGGCGGGTGATTGGCCCAGCCTAAAAGGCCCCGTTACCTCGGGACAACAGGTTCCTAGCTTCTTTAATCAGGAGCCAGGGCCCCTAGATAGGTTGCCTTCACTACGGCTGAGGAGCCCCATTTGCCCCTCGCAGTTCACCAGCCTTCCTGCAGGTTTCCAGTTCCGCCTGGTGATGTCTAGTCATGGACACTTACTACACATGTCTAGTCATGGACACCTAACCGACTCCTACCGTCTTCGGCTCCATGCCAGTACTGGAGGTACTGCTGCCTCACACCAGGGATGTTTATTGACCTCCCAGTCTAGATCCGCCGTGTTCTGTTAAAGCAGGGCCACCTCGAGCAGGATGTGGTTCTTTACCACGCACCTTAAGACCTCCCCTTTATGGTCCGCAGGCCTCTCAGCTACTCCCCTGGTGCAAAAGGAGGACCAATCTACAGGTCAACCCTGTAGAGGGTGCTACCTCCCTCCGCATCTTAACCCCTTAACAAAAAAAAAAAAAATAAGTAAATAAATAATCGGCCTACTATATTAATTTAATTCTACTGGATTCTTAATTTAATAATTTATATTTTTAATTACATGTTCGGTAAATTACCATTAATTTAAATACCAAACAGAATCGGATTTCAAATTTGGGAATATTCTAGATAAAAGTCCGAGTTGGAGAGAACAGGGTGAGATTGTTAATTGGTATGAAATGACACTCGAAACGACACATCAGGAGCTACGACAAATTAAGGGTCCATTGTCAGCAAGAGACCAATTGGTACGCCAATAACTAAATGGATAGATGGAATAAGCACAGATGCTGCAACTTTGCTTGTTTCTTACAACAGTGGGGAAGACTTGTTCATACTGGCTAATGATTCACAATGCACATGAAGCAAATAGAAAAAATATTTAAATTCCAGTTTAGTCTTCTTTAACTTATGAGTACTATGCAATTCTTTGGAGAACGACAAGATTTTACGTAGCTATTAGCATTTTTTAATTTTTATGGAAAAGGTTTAAAAAAAGCGATTCATTTTCATTAAGTAATTTAAAACTGAAAGATAATAATAATAAGAGAACTAGATCTTTAGATTATTTTCAAAGAAGTTCTCAAATAACTATCAGCATTAATGAAAAAAAGATCATGTTGTTACATTTCCTTGAAGTAAAATTAGATAAAATATTTGTTTCTAAATTGCATCACTCTTTGTCAATTGAATTGATTTACCTTGCTTGGTTACAATTTAACGTCAGGCAGTATCCCCCACCCCTTAACATCCAAATCAGCATATCTCGATAGCCATCTTGGTTTCGACGGAAGTTGAATTATGAATGAATGAATGAAAATATACTGTATTTTGTAAATTAGATTACATTACAGGGTGTTTGGCCCTTAGAGAATATATATACAAAAATTTATTTACTCGGATTACAAGTTTTTTTTTCCTTTTTTCTTCTTTTTTCGCATAATGCCTCTTATATGATAAAATTAATAATGCATTAAAATTAAAAGAACAAATGATACAATAAATAAATAAAAATAAAATCCATGAATGAAACAGCTAAACAATTCTTCTGATTACATAAACAAAAAAAAATAAAATAAATAAATAAAAATAATCCTCTAATTGAAATATATATACAATACTTAATATATACACAATACAATATATACACAATACTTAATATATGAATTGGGTTTCGTATATTAAACAAAATTGTCTAACAAAGCTTAAAAATGAAAACTTCAACGGTATGCAAACACAATAATAAAGAAATAAAAAAAAAAATCAAAATCAATAATCTTACTGTACATGTCTGAAGAATTGAACACATTTTCCATAATTATTGAACACCTATGATCAGCTTTAGAGATGAAACTGTAAATAGGTAGATATCTCTGAGTTTATTGTTGTTTTCGACAGTTAATAAATCGGCTCTTAACTGGGGGGTGGAGGGTGTATTAATATATTTGCTCAAATACTTTTCCCTATTTTCAACAAATTTCGGACATATTAAGAGGAAATGGGTAATGTCGTCGTTCATACCGGCCTGGCAATGTTGACATGGCTCTCTACTGTTAAATTTCCTGTATATACCATTTACAATTATAGGAGTTACCGTTTTGTTCGCCATTCGGAGTTGAGCAAGCACTCTTTGTTGGTTTATGTGGACATTGAGGGACAAGTACTGCTCGCGCATTCCCAGGCTGCTCGCTTCCCTGTAGTATAGGTTGAAAGAAGAGTTAATCACCATTTCCACGTCCCGGCTTAAGAGATGATTTTCCATTGCTTCTATTACATCATTTCTAAAATGTATTGCCCAGTCAGGATTCTGGCATGCCCAAATATCATCCCTCCCCACCAAAGCTAAAACATTTTTCATTTCAAGGGCCCAGTTATATGGAATGGAGCTATCAATAATTTCTGTCAACCTTGAATAACAAATTTTCGGTAAGGATTGCTCTGGCATCATGAGAAGTTTAATCCACCAATTGTACATTCTTGAGAATATTTTTTTTAATACATGACACCTACCAGTTTCCAGTCTCACGTACGAATTAGGGTTGTTTTTTGGCAGCTGCAACAGTTGTTTGTAAAATTTTAAACATCCCCTTTCAATTAAATTGTAATAAGGCGCTCCCCACATTTCTGTCATGTGTAGTAGGACACTTTCTGATATTGCCTCAAATAATTTTTCTTTTGAATCCCAACAGTCGGATTTGCATGACTTTAAAATTTTTATTACTATTGAATTGGCAGCAGTGTTTTTTGATAAAGCCAGAGTGGGAGCATCTGTGAACATACCGGAGCTATTGATTGGAATACCTAAATATGTGAAACTATTTTTTGTTTGTAATTCGCGTGAATTATAAATAAATTTATTCAATTTTCCCAAACGGCCCCCTTTGTGGAATACTACAATTTTGGTTTTGTCGGTGTTAACTACTAATTTGTTTTCGTTACAGTATTCGCTTAAAATTCGCAGATTTTTTTGGGTTTCCATCCAAGAATGAGTGAGCATGACAATATCATCTGCATACAACAGAAAAAGAAGGTCATTTTTTCCTTTTAAGTTGATACCCACTGCGCCTTTACTATTAAAATAATTAGTTATGTCGGAAATGTAGAGTTAGAACAAAAGTGGGCTCGAAATTTCCCCTTGGAGTACCCCTTCAGACACGTCTATTTCCTTGGAAACCTGTCCATTCATAGATATTTTGAATGCTGCTTGGTCATAAAGCTTCTTTATAAAACTAATACATTTGCCACTCAAGCCGAGATTCTGTAACTTGTGCCAGAGAATCTCATGCGGGACAGAATCAAATGCTCTTTGAAAATCGACAAATGTACCAAAAACTTTCCTTCTTTTTAATCTTAGCTGTATGTTTATAGCAGCGGAGAGGGTGAAGAGTGAGTCCCTGCAGCCTCTTCCCTTTCTGAATCCATGAATGAAATCTATTCTTCTGGAATTAATGAATTATTTTCTGCCCAGGACATTAATCGTTTGTAAATCATATTTGTGAATATTTTTGTAATTGTGTTGAATATGGCAATACCTCTGTAGTTGTTCGGGTTTAATGGGTCACCTTTTTTGTGGATAAGGATCATTTTGCTAGAGGCCCAGCTATCCGGAATATTTTGATCCTGCCATATTTTGTTCAATAAATCTAATAAAACTAATAACCATTTTTCATTTAGTTGTTTAAAACATTCGTTTGGTATCAAATCAAAACCCCTTGCTTTATTATTTTTACTACTTTTGATACTTTCTAATAATTCTTCCATGGTAAAGGCAATATCCAATTCGGGATGAAAGGGACTGAAAAATGTAGACTTTATTTTTAGTTTAGGTGGTAGAACGATATTGTAAAATGCTTCCCATTGCTCAAGGTTTATAGGACAATCTGGAAATTTTTTGTTTTGAAATAGTTTTATTGTGGACCAGAATTCAGAAGGATTATTAATATTTCTAATTTTATCTTTCATATTATTAAAAAAATTGTATTTGGATTTGAGGACTAATGATTTGTAATTATTTTTAGATTGCGTATAGTTATAAACATCATTATCGTTAAATAAAGATTTTTTGCATAATTTAAGCAATTTTCTAGTTTCCCTTTTTGCCTTTAAACAATCCTGTGTGTACCAGGGTTTGTAATTGTATTGTATTTGAGTATTTTTTTTTTCTTTTAAAATACCTGCTTGTAACATAAGGTTTTGAAAAGTATTGTAAAAAATTTTGTAGGCCTCTTTAGCTGATTGCACTATTTCTACTTTCACATCATGATTATTTACCAGATATTTGAACTTATTTAAATGCGCTTCTGTTCTATTTACAGAATAGAATGAATTCGGTGTAATTTGTTCTTGACTACATGATTCTAAGTTGATATCGAGAGTTAATTTACATAAAAAATGATCCGAAAAGCCTGAGAACTCTTCAACTTTAAAATCGGTTGCATAATTAAAACATTGAGCCGATATCCACACCTGGTCTATGACACTCATACCGTTATCACCTACATATGTAAAATTGGCTGGACTGTCGTGAATAGATCTACCATTACAAATGATCATTCCGAATGATTCTAAGATGTTAACCAGTCTACGACCCCTCTTGTTAACTACTTCGTCAAAAGATGATCTATTGCTTTTGAAATAAAATCCTGGAACTATTTCATTACCAAAACTGTTTAAATCAGCTATTCTACTATTAAAGTCCCCTCCCAATATTACGTTGGTATAACTATGGATAGACATTATATTAAATAATTCATCGTCGAGTGCATTTAAATAAAAATCAGTTTTATTGTTATTACCTGGTGGAAAGTAAACTAAGCCCAATATAAAAGTTTCTTTCATTAATCTAAATTTAAGAAAGAGAAACCAACGGGTAAGGCTAATTATTTCAATATCCGAAAATATATTTTGATTTAGACATATAAGTAAACCCCCACTAGCTCTACCTCTACTGTGTTCTTTTTTTTCTGCGTAGGCTATGTAGTGATCATAAGTGTTCATTAAAGCACAGAATTTGAAAATTTAACAGAAAACCTATTTCCTTATTTGATAAATTCAATAAAGTTTTTAGGCCTTTAATGTTCCAAAATCCTATATTTAACCTATTATTTTCAATTTTAACCTCTTTTCCTATTTTTTCTTGTTTATTGTGACTCAGCTCGCGGACGAAACCGAAATTCCTTTAACTTCTGCATCACTTTCGATTCGTTTTTATTTTCCTCAGCTTCCGATTTTAATAGTGAATCTATAAATTCTTCAGCTTTCTCTAAAGAATAAAGTACTCCTCTTATCTTAAATTTTCGGTAACTGTAACTCGCATTCTTATTGATTTTTTTTTTACTTGATTTAGGCACTTGAAAATCCTTTTACCTAGTTCTCTATCTTCTGGAATTTTGTCATGAGAAATAGGAGTGTTATTTTTATAAAAAAGATCTTTTCTTTTCATTATTTCTTCTTTGAACAAATAATTGGTCATTGATACAAGAATTGGGCGGTCTTTTACATTTTTGCCAATTCTAAAACAGTTATTGACCGCAGTATCTGGTAGTGTTAAGCCAACCCCATTACATACTTGTTTTACTTTTTCTAAGACATTTTCTGAATTTTCTTCCGGGACTTTATGTATAAGAAAATTGTTTTTCCTTGCTTGTCTCTTAATAATGTTTATTTCATTTTCGAGAAATTCATTTTTTTTTATAGATGGGCACATTGCGATCGTAGAGAGGAGATTTCTTCAAGAGCTACTTTTAGGGTGTCGGTTAATTTTTGGATCGATGTTTGTGTTTCTATTGTATCCTGCTTTATTGCCGTCATTATATCCTCATTTGTATAAGCCATTTTTATTTTACTATTATTACTAATTAGAAAAAAAATAGAAAAAGAAATAAGTCACAGCAATAACAATAATATTCGAGAGCGAGAGTTGTGTATATCGCGTAGAATTAACACCGTTGATCCTCGCAGATGAGACAACACTGGCCCCCACTACTCTGGTATAGAATGATAAGGACACCTACCTCAGGAAATTGTTCCAATAATTATTCTTCTGTACTAGAATAACGGCTTGTCCTTTTTCTTTGAAACTTCGTGTACTTAACTACAGTAAATATAACAACACTATTGTTAAGTTTAAAGAAAATCTATCGTCAGAAAACCACTTTACACACAACTTATACAGAGAGCGATATACTCAGTACGAGCGCTAGGGCCAAACTCCGGAAGTTGAATTATATGTTTTTTCATTTATACACTCAACTAGATCTCAAGTATGGTCGCTGAGGACCTTCAATCAAAAACTTTCGGTACGTCAAAAGTCCCACTTTTGGGCACCACGTAACTTGGTTTGGATTACAAATACAAAAGGTGATAAAGAAATTGAAATGATATACGCATAGACTGAACAAAACTGAGCTTTTATTATCATAATAATGATCCCTCTGTCACATATGCGGTTATTAACAATATGAAGTGATTTTAAGATAATATAGGGGTTCCGGGGTGACACGTTTCCTCTTAGTTGATATTCAGAGGTGTTTTTGTCTTTTTTTTAATTGATCCCGCTCAATGTTAAAATTTAGATGTATTTTTCGCAATATGAAATCTTGCTTCATTATTTTGTGGCTAATCCGATGAATAAATAAGTGTTCTAGCTCTGGAAACAAAAATATTGTAACACTTCCGTGGGTTAACATATATTTATTAGACGAAAATATAGCAATCTCAATGCCAAATGAATTATAATAACATAAACATTCGAGCAGGTTAATTAAGTTTTATAGTATATATAAAATCAGGGCTCTCAGGGAGATAAGAGAAGCAGGCTGTGATTGGAATTCCCCCACCACGCTGCAAGAGAGGAAGGTAGCTGTAAAGATTTACAATAAGGTTTCATTGCAGCTTCTATAAATAACAATAAATATGACAATTACAAACGAAGAAATTCTTATAACTATTAATAAAAATAACGCGGAATCTAAAACCGCATTAAATAAATTAACTGAGTTGTTGAACTCGTTACTGGGTGAGGTATCAGAATTAAGGAAAAAATATCAGGACCAAGATACAAAAATAAGCTTCCTTGAAAAAGAAATAAAAATGTTAAGAAAGGAGAAAAAACAAAATAACTTTCTGGTTCATAACTTACCGTATTCTGAAAATGAGAATTTGTCATTAAAAATTGTAAACAACTTTCAAGAAATAGGTGTCTGTTTAACCGAACAAACGATTAACAATTGTTTCCGTATAGGAAAAGGACCAGAACCCAAACCTGTACTAATATCCCTCAACAGTTATATCGCTAAGAAATATGTTATGACTAAAAGAGAGGTTCTTCAGCAGAGGGGCCTAAGAGTCAGTCATGATAGGACTAAAGAAGAAAGAGAAGAAGGGAAGCGAATTTATAACTGTATAACTAAATTAAAGGAAATTGATAAATATGCTACCTACAAAAAAGGGTTCTTTAAATTCAGAGGAATTCATTATAGTTTAGAAGAAGCAGAAGAAATCGCTAATACTTCCCTCGGAAATGATGGTGCGGTAGAAAACGTAACACAGAAGATGAAAAAAAAAGAAAAATAACTGAGAAATCGCAAGATTTTCGGTACTGCCCCAGGTCGAATTCATTTACGAACTCCTCTTCAGAACCGACTCAGATGGAGGTCTCTTGACCCATTACTCTTGAACCCTCGGATTCTACAGGTCAACTAGATATTCAAACTGGTATAGAAAATTTTACTAACACATTAACAGCTAATATAATATTTTGTAATATAGGGGACAATTTAAATCTGCTAAGGTATAGCAGAATCCTGGCTTGATTTTATTTAGATTAGAATAATGTAGAAAAATTATTATTTAGAGACTGATAATAATTTTATTACTCAATAAAAAAAAATTAAAAAAAAAAAAAAAACCATAGCTCATAAGATTTATCTACCCAAAGTATACTTAGGTAACGTGGATAATCCGTGGATAAAATATACTTTTTTTTCTATTTGCAATATTCAATGATCAATCAATATGATACCAGTTTTTAATTTGTTTATGAATTTGGTGCAAGTTTTTTATTTATGATACCAGTTTTCTTTTCTTTTTTTAAAATTTAATACCAGTTTTTAATTTTGTTTATAATTTATGATATCAGGTTTTAATTTTATTTGTACATGATACAAGTTTTTAATTTTGATTATAATTTATCTTTAAATACTTGCGTTGTAGATTAGTAAGTGAAATATTAAATTGTGATATAGACTTATAGCTAAGATTGTAATTAAACCAATAATTTTTGTTTTCGATTTAAAACTAACCATATTAACACGAAATGGGCCAGACTCAATGGCTACATGTGCAGCATTAAAGCCAATAAACCTTAAATAAATAATAACATTCGAGCAGGTTACACGAATTGTAATCTTAGAGCAGATTGCCAAACATATGGCCAACAATCTAGTCCCAAATCCATGCTCTGACTGTCTGCTCCAATCGCTAGTTGTTCCAACAAAAGGTTTGGGCTTTTGACCATATGTTTTTTTTCTTATTAAAAGATTTAACGTTACAATTATTATGTTACACGATCTTCCACGTACTTACACGATTTTTACCCTTACCCCTAACTTTTGGTAAAAAAAAAGGATAGCATATGATCTCAAAACCCACTTAACATTTGTCGACCTACAAAAAGCATACGACAGTGTTCCATTAAAGAGACTGTGGGAAGCATTGGAAGGAGCTAGAATAAACAGAGGTCTTATAAAAGCTATAAAAAGCTTGTACATTGGAGCAGAATCAAGAGTGAAAATTGGAGCAACACTCACGGAGCCATTCCCAATCTCTAAGGGCTTGAAGCAGGGATGTTGCCTTTCCCCAACACTTTTCAATATCTATATTGAAGAGGCACTGAAATCCTGGAAACAAAGGTGCTGAGGTATGGGCATTGAGATTGGTAACGATGTTCTCTTTACTCTTCAATTTGCAGATGACCAAGTTGTCATATCTTCAGATGAATATGATATGGAATTCATGATGAGGAGGCTCATTGAAGCATATAAAGAATGGGGTTTAGTAATAAATAGTGACAAAACGGAATACATGACGGTTAACTCTTCTGTTTCTTCTCTCTCCATAGAGGATTGGACGATCCCTCAAAGTTCTTATTTCAAGTACCTTGGTGTCACCATAGACTGCTATGGCACAGTAGAAAGGGACATTGAAAAGAAAATCACCATAGCAAAGAAAATTATTGGTATATTAAATGGCATATTGTGGAACAAAAAAGTGTCTCTCCACATAAAGAAAAGAATATAAGATAAGAATAACATAAGAGATTCATATATATAATATATATATAATATATATATATATAATATATATATATATAATATATATATATATATAATATATAATGGCTGAGGGCCAAAAAGGTGCCTGATTTGAAGAAAATTTTTGATCATATAGGCTGAAAGTACTGATTTCATAGACAACAAACGTGAACGTCTGCCATCTCAGATCGGTTGCTATCAAATTTTATATGAGAATGTAGCGATTGCTATCGTAACATCGATATTTCGATAACCATATCGAACTAAAAAATTAATATAACCTTACACACATAGACTCTTATCAAGTGCCATATATATTCGTACACATTAGAGTTTTCCCTATAGCTCGGTACTCTGCTGCAGATAAAAAAACGAGGACAACACCACGTCTATTTCTGATTGTAAGCGGGGCTCAGTTTTCTGAAACCACGAAGACGTCAGAGTTTTGGGTGAGAGGTAAAGCTACTTGTAAATACTGAAACTAACCTACAATTTATATATTTTGATTTATTATTTATAAAATAAAGTATTATACAGTGATCCTTATTTTTTAATGTTAAGATATTAAAATACCTCATATCTTAACAAGTGGTGACCCCGACGTGATCCTACTGTATAATATTTTTTAAAAAAATCTGTATAATGTCGCTAGGAAATAATTCAGATAATACGAAGGCTGAAATACAACCACCTCAAATCGACATGTACCATGGCCCAAGTTCTCGAATTCCACCTTTTTGGAAAACCAACCCAGCACTCTGGTTCAATACATGTGAGGCTGTTTTTGCCACTTCAAAAATAACCTCTAGCTCGATTAAGTTTCAACTTCTACTACCCAACATTGATTTAGATGTCCTCGTGCAGGTTCAAGATATCGTGAGCGATTCCTCTCAACAAACTTACGAGAATCTCAAGCCGCGATTGTTGCAAATATACGGAGAGTCCGAGACGTTTAGAATAAAGAAACTGCTAGAGGATATGCCATTAGGAGACCAGATGCCCTCACAACTCCTTTGGAAAATGAAGCAGCTCGCCGGTACCAGCGTAAATAATGACTTCATTCGAACACTTTGGTTAAAGAATCTTCCTAGCAAGTACCAACCTATTCTCGCTGCAACTGGACATGACGATGTCAACAAACTTGCAGAGATAGCGGATAAGGGACACGAAGTTTCTCCGCCTACTGAGACTTTTGCCATAACCGAACCTCAGATATCACCCAATACCCCCACAACAACTTCGTGGAACTTTGAAGAATTTCGACAACTGCGTAAAGATGTGGATGAAATCCTTCGCGTGTTAAACTCTAAAAGTCGCGGTAGAAGCCAAAATCGACGATCGCCTGACAACCGTACAAGATCCAGATCACGAGATAAGGGTATCTGTTTCTACCACAGAAAATTTCAGGAAAAGGCACGGAAATGTACTAAACCTTGCACTTGGGAAGCAAGCAACACACAGAATGCCGATTTAAACGCCAACAAGTGAAAGTTGAGGCGGAAACTTTCACTATCCAACCGCACCACCGCCTATTAATCAAGGACAGAATTACAGGCCGACCATTCCTGATTGACACAGGAGCATCAATTTCTCTGCTTCCAGCCCCCAAAGGACGTCGCAGAATTCCATCTGATTTTTACCTGATTGCTGCTAACAGTTCCAAAATAGCAACTTATGGTGAAGCTAATCTTGAATTGGACCTAGGTCTTAAAAAGCCTCTAAGATGGGCTTTCATTCTTGCTGATGTGAATAAGGCGATTCTCGGTGCAGATTTTCTCTACTGACACCAACTCACCGTAGATCTTCGAAACAGGAGACTCGTCGATCAGAACACAGGACGCAGCACTACTGGGAGTATCTCATGCGAAGAAATTCCAGTTTATTCAATATTACCTGCGGATAACCGATTTCTTCAGATCCTCAACGAGTTTCCCACACTTACAAAAGTAACACCTATCCGCGGACCTTCCAGTGGAGTTGTAGAACATCATATAGAAACCAAGGGCCTACCGGTATCTTCTAAACGCCGTCGCCTACCCCCTGAAATTTATCAGGAGGTCAAGAAGGAGATAGAAAGCCTCATCAAAGACGGGATCTGTCGACCTTCCAAAAGCCCCTAGTCTAGCCCTCTCCATGTTGTGAAGAAAAAAGATGGCGGCTTACGGCTTTGCGGTGATTACAGACACTGAACGCACAAACAATCCCGGATCGTTATGGAATTCCCAATCTCCGAGATTTCACAATGGAGCTTAGTGGAAAGAAGATCTTCTCCAAGATCGACCTTCGCAAAGCTTACTACCATATTCCAATAGCGGAGAAAGACAGGGAGAAAACTGCGATCATCACTCCGTTCGGATTGATCGAATACAACCGAATGAGTTTTGGACTCAAAAATGCAGGTCAGAGCTTCCAGCGATTCGTCGACGACCGTTTCCGAGGTCTTCCCTTCGTCTTCAAGTTCCTGGATGACTTTCTCATCGCTTCGGAAAATGAGGAACAACACAGTGCTCATCTTCGAGAGGTCTTCAGACGACTCGACAGGGATGGAATCGCTATCAACCCAGCCAAATGCATCTTTGGTGTCCCTGAACTCGACTTCCTCGGTCACCACCTCACAACCACAGGAATCACACCACTCAGGGATAAGGTAAAAACTATTCTTGAGTTTTCAGCACCCAAGGATGTAAAGCAACTCAGAAGATTTATGGGGATGGTAAATTTTTACCGACCAAATCTTCCAAACGCTGCGACTATCCAACAGCCTCTCAACAATTTGCTTCACAACAAAAAGAAAAAACGATAAAAGCTCCATCAATTGGACTGATGAAGCTATGGAAGCATTCGAGAAGACTAAGAAAAGCCTTGCAGAAGCTGCCGAGCTTATTCACCCGGCCCAAAAGCCGAACTCTCTCTCTGCTGTGATGCTTCGAACACGGGATTAGGAGCAGTCCTCCAACAAAAGAAGGATGGCAATTGGTTCCCCCTTAGTTTCTTCTCTCAAACACTCAACAATGCACAGAAGAACTACTCAGTCTACGATAGAGAGCTTCTGGCAATCTACAAGGCCGTCAGGCATTTCCAGCCGTTACTAGAGGGCAGAAGCTTTACAATTATTACAGACCACCGCCCACTTGTCCATGCTTTCGCCCAGAAACCCGAGACTGCTACTCCTATCCGCATCCGTTGGCTCTCTTACATTAGTCAGTTCTCGACAGAAATCGTCTACAAGCCTGGGAAGGATAATACTGTTGCAGACTCTTTGTCGAGGATAGAGGAAATACATACCCCAGACGATTTTGTTGCACTCTCTCTCGCCCAGGAAAAAGACCCTCACGTTGAACAACTCAAGAAGCAAGAGAATCTCATGTTCAAACTTGTAGAAATTCCAGGCTCCAACAAGTCACTACTGTGTGAAATGTCCACAAAAAAAGGCAAGGCCATATCTTTCACTTGAATTCAGGCGCGGAGCATTCTTGAAGATCCACAACCTCAGCCATCCAAGTATACGCACTACACGAAAACTGGTCGCACAGCGGCTTTTCTGGCCAAATCTAAACAAAGAAGTTACAGAATGGACACGGTGTTGTATATCTTGCCAGAGATCGAAGATCCACCGCCATACGGTTACACCACCAGGAACGTTCCAGCCAGTTGCCCGGTTCCAACATGTGCATTTAGATTTAATTGGACCTCTTCCACCATCAGACGGTAACATATACTGCTTAACCATGATAGATCGTCATACTCGATGGGTGAAGCAATTCCCCTACAAGACATCACTGCAGAAACGGTCTCGTCAGCATTCTGCAGGGACTGGGTTTGTAGATTCGGAGTGCCTTCAAGGATAACCACCGATCAAGGACGCCAGTATGAATCACAACTATTTTACCAGCTCATCTCACATCTAGGCATTCAGCGTAACCGTACAACGGCATATCATCCACAATCAAACGGTTGCATCGAACGTTGGCACAGAACACTTAAAGCTGCCATAACAGCACACACGAACTCTGCCAACTGGACTAAAGTTTTGCCTACTGTTCTTCTTGGTCTAAGGTCAAGTTTACGTGATGATACTTCCTCAAGCATCGCTGAAGCTCTCTACGGACACCCTATACGACTACTTTTCGTTAGGGATGACTACGTTAAATGGCCATTGACACCACCCTACTCCGGGCCATACAAA
Source organism: Aelia acuminata (assembly GCA_911387785.2). Classification (NCBI taxonomy): domain Eukaryota; kingdom Metazoa; phylum Arthropoda; class Insecta; order Hemiptera; family Pentatomidae; genus Aelia; species Aelia acuminata. The sequence continues at coordinate 5,812,355 of CAJVQU020000004.1, forward strand.
GTCTTAGAACGACATGAGAGTCTGACCACGAAGACGTCAGAGGTTTGGGTGAGAAATAAAGCTACTTGTAAATACTGAAACTAACCTACAATTTATATATTTTGATTTATTATTTATAAAATAAAGTATTATACAGTGATCCTTATTTTTTAATGTTAAGATATTAAAATACCTCATATCTTAACAAGAACAAAATCGACATTTTCGACCTTTATTCAATTTTTCACTAATAACTCGAAAACGATTTATCGCAGAAGAAATTGTTTTCTTCATAAATTAAAAGGGCATTAAATTTCGCGTCGACTGTTGTCCTCACTGTTAAAATCGGGTCTTTTCGCCAAAACCGATTGTTAATTTAGCCACTTAAGGATTTTTTTCAGTATGTCTCATATGATTCATCAAATACAGATCACAAAGTATTGCTTTCTTCTTACCATAAGAGGCTAAACTATTGCAAATAGAATGACATATTTGAAGTTTAAATCGGTTTAGTGGTTTAGCCGGGTTCGGTACATCAAAAATCTGTAACTTCAGATCGGTTGCCATCAAATTTTATAGGAGAACCAAATCGACATTTTCGACCTTACATCATATACATCAAAAATCAGTAACTTTTACGATTTTGGTGGAATCGTGTTCCAACGCCTCTAACTCAAAAACATCTAAAATGTTTTAGATAAAAGTTGCAAAGCATCAAATTTAGCATTAAATAAGCTCCTTACTCACAAAATTAGCTAAACCCTGCGTGGAAATACAAATGAAAACATGAACGAATTCGGAGTATGAAGGTTAGAGGCGTTGGAACACGGTTCCACCAAAGTCGTAAAAGTTACAGATTTTTGAGGTATATGATGTATAAGGTCGAAAATGTCGATTTGGTTCTCCTATAAAATTTGATGGCAACCGATCTGAGGTGGCAGACGTTCACGTTTGTTGTCTATGAAATTAGTACTTTCAGTACTATATGATCAAAAATTTTCTTCAAATCAGGCACCTTTTGGCCCTCAGCTCCCTGACTTCAAATATGAAAATTAAAAATTATGTAAGTTGTATACTTTATTTTCATACCTTTTCGTTTTATTATAAAAAATGTTTCGAATTTATTAAATAAATAAATTCCTTTGAAATAGATCTTTTTTGGTTACCAAATCTGAGACCAATTAAAAAAAACAAATTACATATAAAAATAATGTCTCTTAAGTAATAAAAATAAAACATCACTGACATTTGTCTTAATACATATAGATGTATAATATAAAGAATTTAGAATTTAAACTACATCAATAAGCCACTAATCACTACCAAACAGAGTACTCTATTCCCTACGCGTCTGCTGGTGTTACAAAAAAAGGCGCGCCTACTTGAAGGTTAAGATGTTATAGGGAAAAAACATGAAAATAATTATTTAATTATCGCTCAAAATGTTTACTTACTGAAAAAACATACGGCATACATAACATAAGGTATGCTCCAACAAGCTACTAACCAAATTGATAACTAACAAATCTCAATATTCTTTTACTGATGGATGAATCAAATGGGAAAACCAACCAATCAAATTCAGAATCAAAAGAGTGGGGGGAGAACATGAGCAGTCTCTTAGTTATCGATGTGTTTTAAGTGCTTGTTGGAGCAAACCTATACATAACCTTAACTAATATTTAAACAATATATTTAAATTAAGATATATAATATCAGCAGAATATAATATCGCTGTCGTTTTCTGTAGCGATATTATCATAAATATTAGATAGATATACATATTAACCGATAAAAGTAAACCTTCTTAATTTAGATCTAATCGACGACTGAACCCTATAATCATTAGACCACAAAATTCGTGGAATTTCAAGAAAGACTGAGTATTTATAACAGTTTTAATGCAGAATTTAAGACTTCTTTAAGTTCCTTTAAGTTTCGTTTAAATTTAAAATCATAGTCATTATTTATTTAAATTAAATTTTGATTTCTGTCTTTTACTCGCTATGCACATTAAACAGGAATACAATAATCCCTGGAAAAGCTTATTTTCAGTTGACTTAACAAAGGATTCAGATACCTCTGTCTTCTTCTGGATACACTCGGTCACTATCGGAGATCTTGGGCCGATTCTTCATGGGTGACATTTCTGTTATGTTATCCGGATTACTATTATCGGTTTTTAATTTTGTTTTTACAACTATTGAGGCTTTTAATGATGTTCATCCATCAATAAAAAGTGCAAAATAAAACTTGATATCGCCCAGAAAACAACGTCATTGTATGAAAGTCCCAAATTTATGACTCAGCGAAAATTTGGCAGCCATAAAATGATTGATATCATAAATGCTACACCACTAGAATTGAAGCAACAGTGTTTAGCAATTTATTTTCTGAATAATGTTTTATTACGAAGGATATAATTCAAGTACTTCGGTAATAAATTTATTCAAAAATTCATCATGTTTGGGTTAGGAAATGATTGAATGGCTAGTTAATGTTAATAAAAATTCCTCTACTTTGGTTTAAATTCGAAATAAATCTTCTATATTTAAAATAAACTTACAAATGTGGGTTAGTACTTGATACTTAAGTTAAATTAAAATTAAATAATTAAATGATTTATCGATGTAATTGAGGTACCTCATGTCTTCTCTTCTGTCGCCATCTCCGCCTCTGCCTCGCTCCCGATCCCCCTGGGCAGCTCCTGTCTTCTACTCGGACATGAGATTATTTCTGGAGTCCATTCGGCAATAAATTAAAAAAGGTTCGTCCATGGATCTGGCCAATAATGAATCGCTTATGAGAACCTGTGCACAAGTGGTATGAGACAGGCCGGCCGGGCGCATTTGTTGTAATTGAGCCCGGAGATAGCGCCAGTGTGTTATCATTTCGTTCCGAACGGAACAAACCGCCCAACTAGACGTTGTTCAGCAGCGTCTACAAATCAAAGGAGCCAGGCAGTAAAGACGCGTTTGTCGCCGCGAGGTGCTGGTGATGTGCAGGTTCGCTGAGGCAGAAAGGAAGATTGATGGACTTATACTAAACAACATTTAACTGTTCACGTGTAGTGTGCGTCAAAAGCAGAGGGTAAGTAAAATAAAACATAGAACTTTCTTGGAGATAGCTAAGTGAAAGATAGTAGAATGCGTTTATAAACAATTATTCTTCAATATACAAAAGGAAGAAAAAGAAAGGAAATAATAAAAAAAAAGGTAATAAAGAAAAGAAAAGGAACCTCTTTACAAACTATAAAATTCACAAAAACAAATAAAATTCACCTAAAGAATAATAATGTGTATGTATACACATGATAATATCTCATGGACCAGGATAAAAAAGAGGGGCGAGAGAACTAACAGCTCTAACTATGACCTTGCCCGATGGAATTTTAACAGATGCCACTCTTGTAACTCCGTCCCTACCTGGATGGGTTTCTGCAATCCTACCCACCGGTCATTGCCCAAGAAGAGGTTTTTTCTCTAGGAGAATCACCTTCCTTGAGATTAGGCTTTCGTGTGAACCATCGATGTCTCTGTTGGAGGATGTGCAGGTAATCTCTTTGCCAGCTCCACCAAATGGTTTATACGCTCGCCTGCACATCGCGCCAATGGCGGAGAAGTGATCCTTCCATAGAGCTATCATAAGCGTCGGGGAGAATAACTACAGCTGAACCAACTAATAAATGCCCTGGAGTTTAAAACTGAAAATCTTCAACATCCTCAGTCAATGCGCAGAGGGGGCGAGAAGACCTTCGATTTGTGTAAATACAGTGTTCAGTTCTTCAAAAGTCATGGGCCTGGTACCTAGCGTGACGGTCAAAGCCGCTTAACCGTTTTCACCCCAGCTTCCCATAGACCGACAAAATGGGGCGCTCGTGGAGGAATGAATTTCCAAGAAATACCCTTAGAAGACAGAGAACTTCCGATATTTGCTTCCTCGTTGACCAGAAATGAAAATAGGTCCTTTAAAAAAAGGAAGGCTCCCATGATATTGGTGCCATGATCAGACCACGTCAGGTCTGCCACGACGAGCGATGAATCTATCTAGGGTGGCGAGAAAAGCAGTGGTAATCAATGAAGAGACGGTCTCCAAATGAAGAGCCTTAGTCGCCATACAAACAAACAAGCCATACAAACAAAATATGCTTTGGAGCTATTTGCCTTTCGACGATTGGATTGCTTGATGGTGAAAGGTCCGGCGTAGTCGACACCAACTTGGGCAAACACTCGACCACCTTTGAGACGATCGGAAGGTAAAGATCCCATCAGAGAGGGATTTGGCCTCGCCATCTTCATCCTGCACAAAACGCATCTTTACGTTCGACCTTTTACAAATTTCAGACCCCCGGGTATCCAGAATTCTTGTCTGGTGAGCGCAAGTGTGAGCGTAGGACCTGCGTGAAATGCTCTGGCGTGGATGTCATCGACTATGAGCCCGGCTATGTGCGACTGGCGAGGTACCAACATAGGGTGTTTCGCTGGTATGTCGGCCGTAGAGTGGTACAATCTACCGCCCACTCGGACAATAACTAGTCCATCAGTGAAGGGCTGCAATTAACGGAGGTCCTTAGGTACATCAACAGCACCAATGAATAATCCATTGGGAAGGTATTTCCGCTGAAAGAGGCGTACACAACGCATCTTGGTCTCTTAAATCTCTTAAGCAGTGATGAAAGTGGAAACTGGCTTCTGTTTGTGGCGTGCGACCCATCTCAATAATAGAGCGCTAACATGGAGAAGTGCTGTCCATGATGAGAAGTTGTCCATCCACTGGATATCTACTTCCGATGGCTCTTTGCCTTTAGCACCGCTTTGATTCAAGAGGGCAATCGATATTTTCTCAGTGTTAATCGCAGGCACTGGCCAGGAAGACATCTTGGAAGAGCCACTTCGGTCCATTCCACCATAAATCGTTTTCTAAAATAGCTAAGGCCAAGCAGCCGAGAGAGGCGAGATAAGCAGGATTATTGTCAGACTCAACATGCCGCCAAGAGGTTTCAGGAAGGGTCTCCAAAATGGCTGATACCCTGTTTGCTTCAAAGGTTGTCAGCTTGTAGGAAGGCATCCGCAACCACGCCAAGACGACAGCAGAGTCAGTGAAGCATATTGGAGGATCTTCCAGTAAAGTTTTATTGAGAGAACTTATAGCCCTGGCGAGAAGTAGAGCACCACATAACACCAACCTTGCTACCGACATATATTTTACAGGAGCGACTTTGGTTTTCGCCTTGATTAAAGAATACTTAACGTGACCATCCTACATGCTTCGCAAATAAATCTCCGCGCACAGCGGTATCGCAAACATCCTGAAATTTGTTAGTACCTGGCAGATGTCTGCTTGAAGCTTGGTTCCGGGTAGAAGTAAATCGTTGAGACTGCCTGAAGTAGAAGGACACGACGCATCAAAAACCACTCGAAGTTTATTACCTCTAGAAGAAGTATGCGGACGCAAATGCTTCATGTTTGACAAACTTCATCTCAAGGCTGCTGAAACGTCTGGAAGCAATGTCCCGATTATCGCCGATGCATGGAGCGTCATTTTTGAAGGAAAGTCGAACAACGTAGCGACCATCAGGAGTGCGACTATGTGTTTTTGAAAAAAGAATTTCGCAGAATTCATGTTCTGGGTCATTCCGGATAACTGGAGCTGGCTCTTCTATCTCCCAGAAGATCTTCAAATGTCTCTCTATCAGGGATTCCTGTTGAGAAAATAATACAAATTTATGAGGACCACACGAAGTATTGGTCTGACCCAGTACTACTAGACCAAAAACGCTGGGTAGGAAGAATAAGCCTTCAATGCCAGAGTGTATCGGAGCTCCTTTGATGATGTGAGGATAAAGATGAGCCGGCCGGCCGCATTGGTTCTAATTGAGCCCGGAGATAGCGCCAGTGTGTTATCATTTCGTTCCGAACGGACCACATCGAAAGGAATTTCGAACATAATTGGCTCAACCTTTTGAATTAAATCTGTAGTGTAGTATCAGGAATAATAATATCATTCGTAATAATAAATTAACCATAAAATGAGTACCAAACCCTGTTGCTTCTATCCTAGCGGAGCAGTCTTTTTGATATCAATCATTTTTATGGCTGCCCCTTTTTTGCAAGGACTTCTATCCAATGATGTTGTTTAATCACTACTTTTCCAGCGACCGATTTAAATAAAGCCATATTAACGGCGGTCCCTACGGGAGTAGTGTATGATATCGCCATAGTTTTCAGAAGGATATTCAAGCGATCATAATTCCAAAATTACTTTCCAATTCATTATAGGTCATATTAGCATTCTTATCGATTCTCAATTAACGATATCTTATCCAAAACCGGCCAAAATCTCGACTGTTCAGTGACGTGCCTACTTCATCTTTGAATTGCTAGATTTATGTATTTATCTATATTTAACACGGAATATCTCGGGACAATGATGATGTATTTAAATGACAAGTACAGACGACAATATTTAGCAAAGGAAAAGTTATTGCCATTGTGGAAAAATATTTTAAGTTTTCCCTTCTTAATGGAACATTGATCTTTTTTAAAAAAAATTATCCATTTATAATCATAAAACGTAGTGCGTTGAAAGTTGTATAATACACGCACCGCTTTCCCACTTTTTTGTGTATATTCATAAAATTGAACAGGTGACTGTTTTTATAATTATAATAAAATGGACCAGGAAAGACGAACGTGGCAGTCAGTGTAAAAAGATTTTGGCGCAAAATTTAAAATTTGTAAGACTAGACATTATGAAAATCTTCTAAATGGATCTTCTTTTCCCATCTATTGATTTCAATGCCTACTAATGGAATTGTATCAGTAACATGTCATTTCTTTTTTGCGCCGTCTGCGAAAAAATTGTGTTGTATTGAACACAGTATTTAATATTTTAATATAATAATTTTTAATTACAATTTAGTTGGAGAAGATAACAAATGAAGAAAACCGTTTGTTGGGAAATAGACGTTTTGGGGCCCCCTCAGTCCAAATAACCAAGTCCCGCGAAATGGTCTGTGTGTGTGTGTGAACAGACTAGAACAAAAACTATAAACCGTGTGAACCTGAAAGTGGGTAAAACTTTACTGGAAGATCCTCCAATATGCTTCACTGACTCTGCTGTCGTCTTGGCGTGGTTGCGGATGCCTTCCTACAAGCTGACAACCTTTGAAGCAAACAGGGTATCAGCCATTTTGGAGACCCTTCCTGAAACCTCTTGGCGGCATGTTGAGTCTGACAATAATCCTGCTTATCTCGCCTCTCTCGGCTGCTTGGCCTTAGCTATTTTAGAAAACGATTTATGGTGGAATGGACCGAAGTGGCTCCTCCAAGATGTCTTCCTGACCAGCGCCTGCGAATAAGGATATTGAAGTCTATGCTGAAATGAAAAAGATGAAAAAAAGCAGTATTGCAAACAATGGAGCAAACATGGAATAAACCGCCCAACTAAATCAACTCCGCCTGATCTAAAATAACGGCATGTTAAAGAAATTTGGGTAGACCATCATGGTTGATGTAGTATAGTGCTAATAGAGATTCCATACAAAAATGAATTTGTAAGCACGATGACGTTACGAATAATGCATCCCGGCATGGAATTACATCAACGACTCTGGCGACAGGCCATTTTCCCACCATCAGTCGACGTTCGAGAAGGATGACTGGATCCTCGCCGATCCTCAAGCCCGATTCATTTCGGATCCTTTTCGACCTCTGCTGTTGGGCATGGAGATAATCCCGGCTCCATCTGTTCCAGATATGCCCAATCTGCTCCTTGAGATGAATCTATCTGGTAATCATTGACTATGGATCGCGCGGCGCCTTTATAGGAAGAGTTGTTAAGAGAGCTCCAAGGAAGAAATGTCCAGGGGTGCGGTAATCCAGATCTGTTACGTCTTCGGTGATAGCTCACAGTGGCCAACAGTTCAAGAGCCCTTCGATCTTGCACAGAATGTGGGAGAACTCTTCGAAGGTGTATGGCTCTGCGCCAAAGATGCTTAGTAGGAGACCTTTAACTGATTTTACTCCTGCTTCCCATAATCCACCGAAAACGCGGAGAGCGTGGGGGAATGAACTTCCAATCTGTGCCACATGAGGCAAGTAAAAGTTCCATTGTATGGAACCGATGTCTTCGAAGTCCTGCTTGAATATCTTCTTCATGAATCCTTATGCACCTATGAAGTTAGAGCCGCGATCTGTCCAAATCACGGTAGAAGCACCCCTCCTGGCCTCAAAGCGGTCAATGACCACTAGAAAAGCAGGGGTGGAGAGTGAACTTACCATTTACAGATGGACTGCCTTGCTCGCGAAGCACACAAAGAAACTAAGGTAAGCTTTTGCTGAATCGTCATTTCGACGTCGAGACTCCTTAATCATGAAAATTCCAGTGAAATCTATTCGTACTTGTGTCAATGCCTAACCCTGCTGGACTCTACCCTTTAGCATGTGAGACATGATTGAAGTACGTGGCTTTTTCATGATAAATGATAAAGGAATCACTGATAAGGAAAATCAAACATTAATAAAAAAATCAAGTTTTTTCTTTTGTATTTTCTCAATGATATAAATCCATGTCCTGCAATTGAATGAAAGTAATTACATTACAATTTACTTAAGCAAATAAACAATTAATTGTTGTGGCAAACACAATTTTTAAACTATTTCGAAATTAATTGCTAAATCTTGTAATATTAAGTAAAGTGATATTAAGTTCGTACGTGGTACGAAGTCAGCTACAAAAGCCATACGAAGACTTCGAGTCACCTTGGAAGACTTCCGGTCGCCTCGGGAGCCTTCAGCTCTTTTTCTAAACCACATGTTTAAAAAAAAATATAAATACAGACACGCGGTGTGAATCACGTCTGAGTAGGTTCATTGAAGCAATTTCAATAACGAGATTTCAAAGCATCTCATGCTCAGAAAGATAAGCATCCTACGGCCCAGCAGCCCTGGGTGCAGTTTTTGACCGCTCACTCCTAAAGTTGTTGCAACGTAATAGCTTTTATTACTCTTACGGTGAAAGTTGAAGCGATCCAGTAACTAATTAGTAACTGTGAACCTTAATATTGAAAGGCATTAATCTTAACATTGGCAATTCAAACTTAATTAATGAACATTTTCTTTGTAATTTTGTCTCAATATTTTCTTTAATTTAAAATGTATCTTTTTCGAATTAATGTTAATTTTAGTCTAATGTCAGTCTGTAGAAATTTATTTTAGTTCCTATTATTTGTCTCCAATTTTTGTTTAACTATGTTAGTTTATGATTTATATTTTATTTATTTATTTATTTATTGTATACAGTTTCGGGCTTTTCGACCACCTGGGTCATTCTCGCCCTGTAATACGAATTTACAATTTATGTTATGTTTTATGTTTTCATTATTTATTTGTTTTTTGTATCAAGGTTCAAAATATAGGGTATCTAAATATATTTTATATTTTTTAATTTTTAGTTGTTATCTTTAAATTTTCAAAAGCCTATGGTTAGATGGTTGGACTAAGAAAGCTTCACCCAGAACCTCTAACACAATAATCCTAATGGAATCAAGATAAAAAAAACACCTTATTAACTGAAATTGATGTGATCATACTATAGGTCTACAACATGGTTACATTTTAAATAAATTAATAAAACTTTCCTTTTCAATCAGAAAAGGTAAATAGAATTGAAAAATGAAATAATCATAATTAATAGGACCTGAAGTCTATGACAATAGTGTTAAAAGAAACATAAATGCAATAGTTTATTAAAGAATTGAGATAAATGGAAGAATTCGAATTTCGATGGTAATTTAGGTCCGTGTTGATTTAATTAGGTAGTGAATGATAAATTTAATAAAATACTAAATGAAATTTTTAAACATTAATGATAGTACATATTTGAATTACTAAGTAATAAGTATAAACTGTAAAGAGAGAGTTTCCTACAATTAATAAGCACCAGGTGGGTTATGAAGTAAACCAAAACTTTTAATAAAATACTGTAAAATATTTAATTTAGGACTCATTAACTTTAAATTTAAAATTTGTCAGAGCCATTGTTAAATATTACTTAAATTTTACAAGCTGAAATACTTGTTCACGTTGATTTCTATATCAAAAGAGAAATGGTGGCTGTCAACAACGGAAATATCAATTCTTAGTTATTTTTTATCTGATACTGAGTTATTCTTAAATGATGGTAGCTAAACAAAATTATATAGGATATAAAACAAATCAAACATCTAGAAAAAACAAATTATAAAAAGAAAGTTGCTGTGCAAGTTTGAAATTAACAAACACTGCTTACATGTTAAACTTAATACTTACATTAAAGAATTAAATAATGATTTATAAACCGAAAATTTTCGACTTAAGCCCCCAGCAGACTGTCAGGGCTCAAAATCTGAATTGCTGGTTAAAACTGCCTGAATATAGATAAAAGTGGACTGCATCGATTAAGAAATGAAGAAATGAAAAAAACTCTATTTTTTAAATTTATAATGTTGAAAGGTGGACATAATTTAATAAATCGGTACAAGACTTGTTAGGATGTTAGTAGAAATTTGGAAGAATTTTATTGAAGTATTTTTATGGAATTTCTGGGTTTTAATTATGAAATAGATAATCTTGGGGACGATGAGAACGATAAATATAAGTTTGGGGGGGGGGTGATCATGCCGAGATATTAAACTTGAAAATAACTTACGGTTCGACGATAAATATCAGGCCTCACAATAAGTGCTTCCAATACTGAAGTGAAGAACATAAGAAAAAAAATTAACAGGAATGGGCGCAATGTCCAATCTCTCCCAAATGCGAAGTGTGGCACTAGTTACCTACCCACCTGGGAGAGTGCATTAGCGACGTAAAGCATTATTGAAAACATAATGGAGCGAACGCGGAACAATCAATATTATTTAAATATTTATTGGCCTGTAGCCATTGAATTAACGATTTAGATCAAACTGGGTATTTGATGTATGTATAAGACAAAGATGTGATAGCCAACATTTTATCAAAATTGGTCAAACGGAGGGGGCACTTTAATTTATAACTTTTTTCCAATTTTTACCTTTTTTTCGATGATCTCAAAAACGGCTTTAACGATTTTTATCAAATTCGTCATATTTAATGAAAATTAGGTGTGCTTTAATATCAGGTACGCTTTACCATTATTAAAATGTTCTGAGGGGGCTTAAATGGGGTAGGGGTTTTTTTGTTTGTTTGTATTGTTCCTATAAATGTTTGTATGTTTCCTATAAAGTACCTTTTTTTTTGTTTATATGGAGAGACTAACTGTCTCTCGTTACGCCTAAAAATAAGAAATGGCTAAATATGAGATATAATAAAAATAAAGAAAACATATAGAGGAGAAAAAAAGAAAAATATTCAATCAACTCATAAAACTCGTTGAGCCCACACATGCGGACTACGCCTTTAATGACAGACCATTGTTCATAATTAACGCCGTTCTGTTCATTTGTGAAGTGGCAATAAACAAAACGCTTTAATTTCTAATCTAAGTAAGTGGTAAGTGAAAGTTGTGTGTTACGCGCACGCACCAGATTTTTGAAATAATTATTATGATGTTAAAAATAACGAACGAAGGTAATAGGTTCGGCTTCCTGATCAGCTTGCAGTAGGCGACGTATATCTGTCGTAATGTACCTGTCAATCTATCACCAACTTATGGCTGAAATAATAAAAATTATTTGATGGCCAGAAAAGCTGCTATCTCACCTTTGTTTAGTTATTTTTGTTTGTGTTCACAGTTGATACTATAAGTAACGCTATTGTAACACTTAAAACTCCAATCTGCACTTTTTACCAACTTTTAAATAACCTTTCACAGAGACGATGGGACTAATTCAATGGCTACAGGCCAATAAATATTTAAATAATATTGATTGTTCCGCGTTCGCTCCATTATGTTTTCAATAATGCTTTACGTCGCTAATGCACTCTCCCAGGTGGGTAGGTAACTAGTGCCACACTTCGCATTTGGGAGAGATTGGACATTGCGCCCATTCCTGTTAATTTTTTTTCTTATGTTCTTCACTTCAGTATTGGAAGCACTTATTGTGAGGCCTGATATTTATCGTCGAACCGTAAGTTATTTTCAAGTTTAATATCTCGGCATGATCAGCCCCCCCCCCCCCCCAAACTTATATTTATCGTTCTCATCGTCCCCAAGATTATCTATTTCATAATTAAAACCCAGAAATTCCATAAAAATACTTCAATAAAATTCTTCCAAATTTCTACTAACATCCTAACAAGTCTTGTACCGATTTATTAAATTATGTCCACCTTTCAACATTATAAATTTAAAAAATAGAGTTTTTTTCATTTCTTCATTTCTTAATCGATGCAGTCCACTTTTATCTATATTCAGGCAGTTTTAACCAGCAATTCAGATTTTGAGCCCTGACAGTCTGCTGGGGGCATAAGTCGAAAATTTTCGGTTTATAAATCATTATTTAATTCTTTAATGTAAGTATTAAGTTTAACATGTAAGCAGTGTTTGTTAATTTCAAACTTGCACAGCAACTTTCTTTTTATAATTTGTTTTTTCTAGATGTTTGATTTGTTTTATATCCTATATAATTTTGTTTAGCTACCATCATTTAAGAATAACTCAGTATCAGATAAAAAATAACTAAGAATTGATATTTCCGTTGTTGACAGCCACCATTTCTCTTTTGATATGGTACGAAATTACTATCACGTACGATTGATATGGTACTATTTGATACCACGTACGAACTTAATATCACTTTACTTAATATTACAAGATTTAGCAATTAATTTCGAAATAGTTTAAAAATTGTGTTTGCCACAACAATTAATTGTTTATTTGCTTAAGTAAATTGTAATGTAATTACTTTCATTCAATTGCAGGACATGGATTTATATCATTGAGAAAATACAAAAGAAAAAACTTGATTTTTTTATTAATGTTTGATTTTCCTTATCAGTGATTCCTTTATCATTTATCAAGAAAAAGCCACGTACTTCAATCATGTCTCACATGCTAAAGGGTAGAGTCCAGCAGGGTTAGGCATTGACACAAGTACGAATAGATTTCACTGGAATTTTCATGATTAAGGAGTCTCGACGTCGAAATGACGATTCAGCAAAAGCTTACCTTAGTTTCTTTGTGTGCTTCGCGAGCAAGGCAGTCCATCTGTAAATGGTAAGTTCACTCTCCACCCCTGCTTTTCTAGTGGTCATTGACCGCTTTGAGGCCAGGAGGGGTGCTTCTACCGTGATTTGGACAGATCGCGGCTCTAACTTCATAGGTGCATAAGGATTCATGAAGAAGATATTCAAGCAGGACTTCGAAGACATCGGTTCCATACAATGGAACTTTTACTTGCCTGGAACTTTTACTTGCCTCATGTGGCACAGATTGGAAGTTCATTCCCCCACGCTCTCCGCGTTTTCGGTGGATTATGGGAAGCAGGAGTAAAATCAGTTAAAGGTCTCCTACTAAGCATCTTTGGCGCAGAGCCATACACCTTCGAAGAGTTCTCCCACATTCTGTGCAAGATCGAAGGGCTCTTGAACTGTTGGCCACTTTGAGCTATCACCGAAGACGTAACAGATCTGGATTACCGCACCCCTGGACATTTCTTCCTTGGAGCTCTCTTAACAACTCTTCCTATAAAGGCGCCGCGCGATCCATAGTCAATGATTACCAGATAGATTCATCTCAAGGAGCAGATTGGGCATATCTGGAACAGATGGAGCCGGGATTATCTCCATGCCCAACAGCAGAGGTCGAAAAGGATCCGAAATGAATCGGGCTTGAGGATCGGCGAGGATCCAGTAATCCTTCTCGAACGTCGACTGATGGTGGGAAAATGGCCTGTCGCCAGAGTCATTGATGTAATTCCATGCCGGGATGCATTATTCGTAACGTCATCGTGCTTACAAATTCATTTTTGTATGGAATCTCTATTAGCACTATACTACATCAACCATGATGGTCTACCCAAATTTCTTTAACATGCCGTTATTTTAGATCAGGCGGAGTTGATTTAGTTGGGCGGTTTATTCCATGTTTGCTCCATTGTTTGCAATACTGCTTTTTTTCATCTTTTTCATTTCAGCATAGACTAGATGAAAGAATTTGCCCATGGGGATGTCTAGGGCGGTGAATGGAGCATTTATTGCAAGGCCTGATATTTATCGTCGAACTGTAAGTTATTTTCAAGTTTAATTTCTCGGCATGATCGTCTACCCTCAAACTTCTATTCACCGTTATCATCGTCTCCACGATCATTAATATCATCATTAATTCAGAAATTCCATAAAAAAACTTCAATAAAATTTCTACTAAAATCCTAAAAAGTCTTGTGCCCATTTATTAAATTCTATTCACTTTTCAACATTGTAAATTTAAAAAATAGAGATGTTTTCATTTCCTCATTTAAATCGAGTATAATCCTTGCAGTCCACTTATATTTATAATCAAACTTCCTCCCCTTCCTAGCCTGTTAGGCTATACGGGGTTTCCCGGTTACGGTTCCGGGCTATACGGGTTAATATAGTTGTGATTAATTACTGCACACCTTTAGCTAACCTCAACACAATTGTCATTTTATAAACGTTCCTTTATGCTTCGCTTTCCTATCTTAAGGAAGTCTTAGTTCCTAAGGTGTTCCATTAAATTTAAACTGTTTTCCTTCCTTAGTGCTAAGGTAGGTAGATTAGCTACCTTTAGCTTTTCCTTAACTATTTAATAATAGAAATAAAAAAATAAAAAATATTAGGACTTGAATACTTACATATTAAAAAAAACACGACTTTGTTATATCTTAATTAATTATAATACCAATAAAAGAGTATAAATACAGTGGAAGCTTTTTAATAAATGAAACTATATTCAAGTAATATATATATACACATATATGTTATATAAAAAAGTAACATGCAATATCAACTTATATCTAAGTACAATGCCTGGTAATATGGAGCGGGGAGCGCGGAGAGCAATCAGGACTGCTAGAAATCTCGAAACAGAGTGTTTCTGGAAACGTTATAATCTGATAAGTCACCTCTGTTCGGTGGTGGGGGATATTTACAATTATTTGGCAAAGTACAATTACTTCGGGCTATACTAAGTGTAACTTTAACCTTTAGTAATGCTTTTATGTACATTATAATTATTTGTCTTCGTTATGTACCTTATGCAAATATAGAAAGACCTTATCGTCTACACGTTGATCGTGTATGGCTTAACTTATTTACGAGTTAAAGGAATTCCATTTAATAATATACAATATTAATGAATACAATAATACATTAATGAATACAATTATAATTTATACAATACTGCCATAATACAATTACAATCACAATAAGCAGTAAAATTTATTTATAATAATATCCATAATACATAAAATTATACATGACCAAATAATTATAGTTGTGGATCACCACATTTACCCCCCTCTCGATTAAAAAAATCGATGATTTTAATTAAGTTTCATGACGACGAAGAAAAAAATTGTAATAATTTATAATAGGACATCAATATTGAGATGTGCAAAAGTCTTAAACTTATTCTAACTTAAACTATGTTAGACACACACACACACACACACACACATAGCAATCCTTATATATATTAAAATCTCGTGTCCCGATGTTTGTCATTCTATTACTCAGAAACTACTCAACCGATTTTAATGAAATTTGGCTCAATGTTTATAGTTTTGGCCAACTTAATAGACATGATAGTTTTTAACTTGATTAGTTACCAAAATAATTCTTTTATAGCGAATTATTGCAAATACAGTAGGTCGGGTTTCGATTTATTAACATGGCGTCATATGTCGATTTCATAACGTTTTTGTTTATAAGCATGCTATTGTAATACAGGTTATCATTATTGTAATTTTGTATTGTGTTATGCGAGTGAAGTTATTGGTTCCTATATTATTATTTTCCACAGATAAATAGTAATACAAATCTTTGTATTTATTGTTAATTTTCATTAAAGAATAAATAAATCAAGAAAAGGTTACAATAAATTCTCAAAAGTGTAGGTACTTTTTCTTCCTTTTCCTTTTTTTATTTGTGTTTCAATTAAATTACAAGCTAAGCGCTGAAACGCTTTGCTGTGGCCCACCCTGATATCAACTTTTAGTAAAGTAAATACATTCGAATAATTTAAATTAGGCTATTATTTGAAATAATATTCTATAAATGTTGTAACAGCACCTATTGTCACAGGTGTAACCTAATAGAAACCTGACTTGGGGAGTCAGTGTTGCCAAAAAGTTGTGAAAATTGTGGCTACACTGCCGGTAACCAGACATGCAACCTCCCTGACTGTGTTTTGATTAGGTGTTGTGTGTTTTGCTAAAGAACTGCATAATTAAGACTTTAATATTATATTATCAGTTGATTTATTTAACAGAAGTTTCTTTATTTTCATTATTCGTTTTGTTAATATTATTTGAATTCAGTGTTTTTTTATTTTACCAAACCTTTTTAATATTTTTATCCCGTGCTCTAAAATCTAAAATTTAAAAAATGTCGGTGGAGATTTGTAATTCCTGCTTTATCTACAATAATTTAAAGTTGAGTAAATTTAATCCCAATCCAATAGAGGCCTGTTCAATCCCTGTTCAATAGAGTTGTAATTATCTTTATATGTAAAATTTAAGAAAAGTCAGCGAAGATTTTAAACCTTTCTTTAATTTATAGGAGGCTATTATTGGGAATGATATTTAGATGTTAATTTCACCAGAATACATTTTTTTATTTATCTTTAAATTATTGTTGATTAAGAAAGGATTACAAATCTCCGCGGCATTTTTTAAATTTTACATATAATGATTATTACAACTCTACTAAACAGGAATAACTGCTATTTGGATAAACAGCAAGTTTCAGATTTATCCACCATAAATATGAGAGTACTATTGCAAAATGATCCATCGGCAGATATATTTCCTAAACAATTGTTCTATATTGGAAACGGTGAAATAGAGCTGCATCGAAATTCAAAATTTATCAAATTACCAGAAAATTTCTCCTCTGTTGTAGAGACGAAAAATGAACTAATATAAAGTGTCTTTCCTGATATTTTGAACAATTATTTGGACTATAAATGGCTGGTAGTCGTGCTATTTTGGCAGCAAAAAATGTTTATTTCGATGAAATAAACTTCCAAATCAATTGACAATGTTCTAGATGTAAACGAAGCTGTAAATTTCCCATCTGAATTTTTGAATTCCCTGGATATACCTGGGATATACACCCAAACAATCTCCAGTTGAAGATTGGCTGACCGATTATTCTTCTTCGTAACTTAAATACACCTCAATTGTGCAACGGTACACGTTTGGTCATTAAAAGGATCACAGGAAATGTTATTGACGCAAAAATGTTGCCTGGAAGGTTTATAGGAGATATATATAACCCTGAAACCGTCAGAATTTTCAATAAAATTTAAAAGGCTTCAATATCCTATTCGTTTTGCTTTTGCCATGACCATAAACAAATCCCAAGGGCAAACAATGTCCACTTGGACTTTGAAAATCCGTGTTTTTCCTGTGGGAAATGGCATATCTCACATGGGCATCGCCTGCTCACGTGTATGGAAACCATAAAATCTTTGGTTTGTGTTAAAAAAAAAAGCAGGTTATCCCAAAACATTTTGAACAAATTAGTACTTGAATAAATAAAAATTCTTAATTGTATTATGTAAAAACCTCTTTAAGAAGAGATTTCTTATCACTCAAATATATTGCTAAATTAAAAGCTTCAACACAACACCCTACTACCGAACACTTATTTTCCGAAGGGTCGGGAAATCGAGGTCCCAAAGAAATTGAGAAAAACGCCAATCAAAAGGACATATATGACGCGTTAACCAAGATTGGCATGACCCTAAGAAATATTAAACCGTCGCTAAACTAACAATACCAAGTTGAGGTAGTGTTAGGCCTATAATCAATAGATTAATGGCTGAGGTTACCAAAACTTACCCGGTAGAAGTTCAGCCATCCTTTTTAAAATTAGTGGAAAAATATAGCAATTTCGAGTTAGTTTATACCGATGCATCAAAAAAGGTCGATAGTGTAGGCAGCGCTGTGAGTCGTAAAGAAAATCAGCTCTTTTTTAATCAAATTGAAATATGAGGTGAAAAAAATAAAAACTTTAACTTTCCTATATTCCTTACCAAATACTTTTAAATGGTGTAATGCTCTATTCTCAATCACGTTGGATTTTGATTAGCTGAAAGGTTTTCATCTTTATTAATGAATATTGGTACGACGATCCTACGATGTATTTGTTTAAAAATATCAGGATATAACTACTGAGCCACAGCAACGCGTGGCCGGGTCCTAGTATGTATATAGAATCATCTCTTCAAAATTAAGTTTAATTATTTGTCTCAGTATTTCTGTGTGTGCCAATTGAGGGGGGTTTCCCTGTGTTGGGGGTATTTGATTCCTTCGCTTAGATAAAGATTTATGGCTGCAAGATTACAACCTGATAAGAGGGACCTCCTCTTATCCAGTCGTCTTTAACCATCTTGAAGGGTTAGGTAGGATTCAAGATCACAACGTTATAAGTGGCCTTCCCTAATGCAGTCGTCTTGAACCACAGGATATGGAAAGGCAAGGAATCCGATCCCCTTCACTAATTTGAAAGGACCCTAGGTCATAGTAACTATCCAAATGCAACCGATGTGGGACGCTTTTTAATGGAAATTAACCTTTCAAAATAAATTGGCATGTGTCAGTTATCATATGTGATGCCATGTCAAATATATTGAATCCTTATATACATATTGGCCACAAACATATATCTTATATTAAATTAGTCTTATTCTAATCTTAATATTAGAGAGCTATTGCACATATACAAAAAAAAAACGTAAGCAAAGATTAGGCAGCTCTAATAATCGTTGTGGTGGCATTAATCATCATTTTTTTTTTACGATATAAAGTCTCAATAATAATTTAAGGCCTTATTAAATTCAGAAAATTCCTACAAAACAATCAAATGTTATACAACTCTTGAAAAGTTCAAAATGCCCAAATAATTTAAATCATTCAATAATATATGATTTGCTCCTACTCAACAAAATTTTATTATTATTCCTTTAATTTCTCTCAATATGTATCAAAATTTATGGTTTGGTCTCTTCATCAATGAAGCAAAAAAAATATCTATGTAGATTGATCTGTCCCTCTTCTTTCGAAGCCATAAATCAAGCTATGTACATGTGAAAAAAAAACTTCAGTCTCTTTGATTATTTTTTGTTTGTGACCCAAATTAATAATTCAAGGACTGTATTATCTTTTAATATTAAATTATCCTATATTCATAATAATTTTTCATTCATTTCAAATATTTTAAAATTTGATCGATTGAAAATACAAAAATCAATAACCATCATCACTAATAATGATACTATTATACATATCAATATATTTTATACCAACTTATATTTATCAATTATTTTATTCATGAATTCATTTATTCAAATACCATTATATCATATATTGTTTTTCGAAATACACTTGGCCATTTAAATATGCTCAGTTGCGCATTTTGTAATCAACAAAATTACAATACAACATGTAACATTACTAAGGGTTTACAAACATAAAACTTCCATACAACATAAATCATTCATTCAAAAAATCAGAATTAAAAAAAAAATTCTCAGATGAAAAGAAAATGTATATATACATATATACATTTATAGTAACAGTATTTACATTTGCATGTAAATGTATATATGTATATAAATAAAGACTATTATTATTATTTATATATATATATATATATATATAAAGAATACTTCTCTCAAGTATCTCTCAATAAAATGAATCCTTCTTGTGTTCACCTGTCTTCTTAGAAAAAAAATCAAAATTCAGAATTCCAAATATATCTAACATTTAGAAAACAATATTAATCTCAATACAAACGAAAAAAATATAGTAAATATCTTCAATGATCTAGAAAAAGAAGACATTTACTCCGATTCATTCAATGTGTACACGAAATTTTTTTACAGAAAATTCAAGCTATTTCACTTTTTACTGCTTATTCATCATAAAAAAAAAAATTGTAAAAATGATATAAACAACCTACATTCTTTTTTACCTAAATTGGTGATGCACATGTAGACCTTTTTACCTAAACTTCTACATATGCATCATGTAGAACTTTAGGATCACCAAGTTCCTCCATTGATTTTCACAATATAAAGTTCATTAGTAATTTCTATATTATAACTCTCTCCATTTGGCCAAGTTCAAGGTCACTTCTTATAGATAAGTCATTTCTTATTCTGCAACTGAGTTCTATACAATTAACGCATCAATCATCGCACCTTTTTTTTTAAACTGCTCTTATAAGGAACTTTAGGATTCATAGGAAAGACATGTACTTGTACTTTCTTTTTTTGTTTTGTTTTTTTAAATTTTAATAGAAAAAAACATATATATGTATATATATTTCAAGTCTTTATAATGATCCACTGATCCAATTTTATCGCGATCCACCAATCTTTTTTAATTGAAAGATATGGGCAATTTTTATATCTTGATCATCCATTTCATTTATTAATTCATTTGAAACATCTGTTATACATCTACGTACTTTGTAGGGAACCGAGAATTTGTATGACAGTTTAGCATTTAAATAATCTTTCTTACTTGATAAAATATATGATTTAATTAAAACTCTATCGTTAACTTTTAAAGGAACATATGTTATAGAAGGTACCATAATATTTGGATATAAAGAAAGTAAGTCCATAAAAGGATTTTTCCTGTTGACAAGACTGATCATTTCTTCCTCTGAAACCATACCAACTTCCCCATAAGTACATAATTTGGTAACATTATCAATTAACCTATGTCTATTTAGATCTACCATTAAATCAAACTTTTTGAGAAAATCTGCACCCAATATACCTTTCCCAACTTTAGCAATAATAAAAGGCCATTGAAACACTCTTCTAAGACCTAAATTTACTGTTAAAATTTGTATTCCATAAGTGGGTATCTCCGTATTATTGGCTGCATATAGTTTAACATCACAATTTTCATATCTTTGCATGTGTTTGCTGTGGTAAGGAACTATTGAAACGTCCGCCCCACTATCTACAAGGAATCGCAACCCCGTTTTTTTGTCTGTTACAAATAGGCGAGATCTGCGGCTTCCAGGGGTACCAGCAGCAGAGGTTGCCGCTAATTCTGCTGCTGGCTGGAGTTTTCCGTCTTCCACTGGCAAGGTGGCTTGCATTTTTCTGGGTAGCACTTATTTCCAAACCGAAAATGGTAAAAACAGTACTTACCCTTGCTCTCAAAGCGTTTCCTGCTTCTATTCGAACTATTGCTTCTGCTTCGACCTCGGCTTCGGAGTCTAACACGAAGTGACTGTACTTCCTTTTCCAATTCTTCTATCCGCTTTTCCATGTCGTTTTGCGGTTTAACGGAATAAACAGAATGAGAAGAGTTCATTTCAACGATTTTGTCAGCCATTTCGGCAAGCTTGTCTAGCTTTTCTTCACTAATTAATAATATATTCTTGACATAATCAGGCATTTTATCAATAAATAATGTACGAAGTACTTTTTCCGTGACGTCACCCCCAGCACATGATATCATTCGGCGCAGAAATTGGCTAGGTTTTTGGTCGCCTAATTCAAAAGCGGTCACCAGACGTTTAATACGTTTGTTTTCACTTTCACGAAAAAGGTCCAGAAGCCTCTTTTTAGCGGTAGTATATTTATTTTCTTCCTCTTCGGAGTTAATGATGTCCCAAATGTTCTCAACGTACTTTGGTTCCAATTGGGACACTAAATAATTAAATTTTGTTTCTTCCCTAACTATACCGTTGATACTAAACTGGGCTTCAACTTGGTAAAACCATATCTCTGGCTTTTCAGTCCAAAAGGGTGGAATTTTTATGTTGACCCTATCAACAAAACTTACGGGATTAGGATTGACCATTCCCACTGCTCCTTGGTCTTGTGAAGATTCTTTCCGTTGTTCTCCCGAATATTTATCTTCATTAGGCATCATGCTCACGATTAAATAAAATAATAATTAAATTATTTACTCACGATCACGTCGGGGTCACCAGTTTTTGGTACTTCTTTTTGCACCAATCAATATATTCTTAGTACACCAAGGAACATACATTTACTGGAAATTACTATTTTATTTATTCCACATAAGGTCAACGATTTTCATATGTTTTCACAGGTATTTTTCAACACTCACTAATTAAAACAGATGATTTTTATAATTTATAAATAATTGACAGTGTTGCCATATGGTTGCACAAATTAAGAAAAAAATATTTACACCATTTTTTACTATATTAATATTATACTAGTTATTTTCTAATAACATAATTAATAATATTTTACAAATAGAATGTTATTAAATATTAATAACTTTTCAAAGGTTTATATAAACATTTATATACATGGGCAACACTGCTTCATCGACATACATGGGCAACACTGCTACACATATTTATGTGTCTTGTTATAATTTAACTCACTTTTTCTATGGGCACTAATCAAGTTTTTGCGAGCTATCTCCCAAAGTTCTTCTTGATCCCTTGAATCATTTTCTTCTAACTCCCATAGAATGTGGATCGGAGTTTTTGATTCCCTACCTAAAAATAATTTTGAGGGTGAGACCCCAGTGGAGACATTTTGTACCGAATTTAAGGATATTTGTAAAAAATTTAAATTTTTGTCCCATTCTCTTTGATCATCTGCATGGTAACAGGTAATGGCTGATTTTTAATTTTTAATTTGCCGTTCCGCAAAACTAGGATTCGGGTAATGTCTAATTAAATACTTTTTCTTGATCCCCAATTTAAATAAAATGAATATAAATTTGAGAACGAAATCTGGCAACTCTGTCAGAGCACACTATGTTCCACAGACCGTGCTGAGCAAAAATATGGTTTTCTAATACATCAATAATAGTTTTCGCACTTGCCCCCCCCAATGGGAATGAACCATGAGAACCTAGAAAATGCATATACTGCGATAAAAATATGCTCGTAACCTTTCTTTGTTCGTGGTAAAGGACCTTCTATATCAATAAATAATTGTTTATTATTATTTTTAACTAGATAAGAAGACAATTTACTTAGATATGAAGACTCTAATCACTCTTTGAGCGTTGACAAGCTAAACAGTTATTTATCTTATTAATAACAAATTGTTTGATCTTTGGCCAATAAAAAATTGATGAAATTTTGTTTGTTGTTTTAAAAATTCCTAGGTGGCATCCAAATTCAGACTCATGAAAATACTTAGAAATAACAGCTTTTAAAGACTCCGGAAACACATATCTAAACTTCTTATTCGACAACCAATAAATTAACTTATTATTTTTCAATAAATAATTCTTTACCTCCATCTTTTGTCTCAATTTATCAATAATATCTTTTAACCTGGGATCTTCTACCTGGCTAATATCCAAATCTTTAAACAATTCGGGCACCTTAACATGGAAAAAAATTAACATTTCACTCTCACCAAATTTGAAACTTTCTCCTACTGGATTTCGAGACAAATAATCAGCAATAATAATAGAATTGTTCTCACCTTTAATGTAATCCAGCGAGCCAATCTACCGCCTAGATGTGCGTTCTGGTATAGAGCCCTTAGAGCCGCATGATCACTAAATAGAAGGAAATGGCAAGAGCCTAGGATTTCTCGCCACTTCTCTACCGCAAACACAACAGCCAAGGCCTCCAACTCATAGGCACTATAATACCTCTCGTGTTTATACGGACTTTTACCGGCATAGGCGATGGGTCGAACACTTCCATCAGAGGCCTCCTGACAAAGCACGCAACCCAACCCCTTTCCGGAGCCGTCTGTATAGACCTGAAAGGGTTTAGAAAAATCAGGCAACATTAAAACACGGGGGTTCGAAATATGCTGTTGAAGCTCCTTCCATGATTTTTCGCAATCATCGCTCAATTCAAATTTGACCTTTTGTCGACCACCTGTTTAGTGGTTCCGCAAGCACTGTAAAATCTGGAATGAATTTAGAAAAGAAATTTACTGCCCCGATGAACTTACTAACCTGCTTGGGTCGAGGAATATCCAACAAGGCTTTCACTCTATCCTCCTGACATTTACAGGTTGACAGTTAAATTGACCTCTTAAAGTCTACATAAAACAACCTTTAAATGTTCGATATTCTCCTCATAGGTCTCTGAATAAATTAACACATCATCTAAATAGATAAACACAAATTTATATCGAAGATCTCCAAGAACTTGATCCATAAGTGCAGAAAAAATTTGACCACCTGTTTTTAAACCATAAGGGATGCATTTATAAGAGTATACTGACCAAGGGGTTGAAAAAGACACTAATTTCTTTAAATTTTGAGATAAAGGAATTTGGTGGTAAGCTGAATTTAGATCTAACACACTAAAAAATCTAGCACCTTTCAAAAAATTAAATACACTATCAATAGTAGGTAATGGGTACGAAATAAATTCAATGTTAGTTTTCAGCTTTCTGTAATCTACTACTAAACTGTAGCTCTTTTCTCCTTCATTAGACTTTTTATCAACAAGGAAACATGGGGAAACAAAAGATGAAAAACTTTTTTCAATAACGTCTTTTTAAATTAATTTGTCTATCTCATTTCTCAAAATTTCCATTTTTGGTGGTCCAAATCTATAAACTATTTTTGAATTTTCTAACTTAATTAAAAAAGGATAATACCCTCTTTTAATTTTATATCGTATTCTATTAAATTTGTTTTACCTAATTCCTCCGTTAAAACTGTGGGAAATTGTTGTATGTATAAGATCTTTTAATAAACCCTCCGATTTAATAACATTCAAATTGGTTTCTTCTAAATTGTTATCATTTAATAATCTATACCTTTCCTCTGTCCTAAAATTAAAATAAAATTCTTCTTTCGCGCAAATTAAAATCATCCCAGTTTTTTTTTTATGAAATCAATGCCTAAAATCATTTTAAAAGCTAAATTTCTTATAACTAAAAATTGCAAGGGCCAAGAATTTTTTTCAAACTTCAAATTTGCTCTAACATGCTTAGTGACTGGAATTTTTTGGTTATTTCCCCCCGTTACAATTACAGGGTGGTACACCTGTTCATCATTAAACCTCACGTTTCTTGCTAACGGCCTTCAATTTAAATATTCGGGAATATTTTCCATAGAAGTTGCACGTGAATTATGAATCATAGGTTGTTCTACGCGATTAATTAAATTATCTAATTCTTGTAAATTTCTCGGCGCGTCTCCAAAATTAAAATATCTCCTTACGTCGTCTGATACCCCATCTATTATAATTGAAACAAGTTCGACTGTTTCCAGACCTTTAATTATAACTCCGAACTTAAAAATAGAATCCGCGAATTCCCTAAATGATTCTGTTTGATTTTGTAAGCGAAATATATGGGTGATTCTCATTTAATTTGACCATTTAACTTTTTTAGAAATTGAATTTTGGGTTTAAAAAAATTCAACTTATGAATAAAATTTGATCTGAATATCATCAATAAGATGTTCAAGAAAAAAAAGGTGAACACAGTTTGTCAGTTCGTTCAGTATTAGTATTTATATTATTTTTTATACTCAAAAATGAGTTTTTTGAGGAGCATTTCTGTATTTTTGTTTATTTATTTTGTTTAATGTTTCTTGTTGTTTTTTTTTCTATTCTCGCTCACTCTCGTCAATCCGTATCACAGCGTAAAAACTCATTTGTAAGGCATCGAATCTTGTTTCCTTTTGTTGTACAATGATAACTAGGCTGGCGTCTATTCCTACTCCTTCACTTGCCAAGCTTAGTAGCCTATACCTTCTCGCTAGTTGACCTATGAATAAGTCGTTCTGTCAAGGCTTAGGTTTTTCGTCAGATATTTGCAGCTCATTGATCATCTCGTGAAATGAAGATATTGATCATTTCGCTGCAGAGTTTGTACTCAGTTCAGTGTCAACGATTCCCCCATAATTAATTCGTTCACTGCTTTACATGTTGGTCAAATTCAAAGACTGAGAGGTATTTTCACAAGCTGAGTAGACTGAATATTTTTACAAGCTGCCGATTTGCTTATTTTCTTTCTCTTGGCTAACATCTCTTTTTTATTAAGAATATATTTTACATTATATCCCAAGTCTATTTTTTCTTTTCTCAATTGATCCTTTCTACAGCTTGTTAAAATGGCTATACAAAAGAAATGAATCATGTAGGCATTTAAACATAACAATAACAACAGTTCCCCAGAATTGTTTTTCCGTCACGAGTGTTACGTAGCACTCGTGACATTTTCCCAGAAAATCTCCCTCCTTAGCTAAACCAAGTGTCGGACATATTTGAGAGGATGAACTCGAA
Organism: Aelia acuminata; assembly: GCA_911387785.2. Taxonomy (NCBI): domain Eukaryota; kingdom Metazoa; phylum Arthropoda; class Insecta; order Hemiptera; family Pentatomidae; genus Aelia; species Aelia acuminata. Next base: position 5,838,712 of record CAJVQU020000004.1, read on the forward strand.
CAAGTGTCCCTAACCAACATCTTTTGCCGGTATCATTCGGATTTTTCAATGAACGCTGTGCCATGTATTGTGGATGCTGCCGTGATAGGAAAAGAAAATTGAATTAATAATTTAATATCAAAATATGTAAAGTACTGTATATGCTCAATCCGGTGGTCAGTTTTACCTGAAGGCGGCTAGGTCTTGGAAATACCCCTTGAAAGTTATTGGGACCATAAACCTTCTGTTAGAAATTCAAAATAAGCAAAGCTTAGGACCGTCAATGCTGCCGACAAACATCCAGGGAAATACCTAAGAAGATTGTTAGAGAAATTTGTGGCCATAAACCCTGGGTTTGCCTCGTCAAAGAGGCCGCTGGGAAACACGGTAAATATAGAAAGGAAAGGAAATTTTAGGCAGCCAGCCAATCAGAAGAAGTCTGGAACCAACCAATCAGGAGAAGTCTGCAGCCAGCCAATGGGAAGAAGTGTGAAGAGAGTGGGGGAAAGAAGACTTATACGGTCGAAGGAGAAGTGAGAGTCGAGTGGAGAGTTCGGAAGTGGACAGATTTCGGCGAGAGTGGAACGAGAAGGGCAGAGGACCGGATAGATAGGAGCGGCAGAGTCCAGATAAGAGACAGGCTGAGATGGGATGCTGTGCTGAGTCTGAGAGAGCGTCAGAGATGGCAGGGACTGATCCAGCAGATAGGCCAGAGACAACACCACAGAGTGCCCACCAGACAAGGTTAATACATATTCAGTACTAGTTGTAATATTGTGTGGTCAGTATTTATTAAATAATGTTAAATTGCCAGTCTTCATCTATTAACTAATTTGTGTAAGTAAAATGGTATATTAAAGGGGGTATAAATAATTTACATTATTGGTCAATAAAATTAAAGATATAGTTCAATTTAGATTTGTTTCTTTATTATCATTTACCCTATGCACCAGTTTTATTAGAATAAAATAGAATTGGTAAACACGTCACCGTTGGAAAAGTATCCAATTTACACTAAAACATATTAACTAAATTAATAACATACATTAATTAGATATAAGCCGTTTCTGGTAACCCCCAGGTTTAGGATCTTCTGGAATAATAATAATAACTAGAAAGGAATTATTTGACATATTTTTGAAGTCGAAAGCATTAGCTTTAAAAAAAATAAGTAATTTTCGTAGTCTTTTTCTCATTGGGAAATATTTCCTAGCTAATAGCCTAGACCAGGTGAAAGAGCTAAAACATAAATTATCTATTTTGAAGCATGATTTCTAAGTAAGATGGAATGCTTCTTCAAGGAAAAGAAAAGTTTTTAAAGCAGCAGCAAGGAATGGCTAACTGGGACGATATCAATTAAAAGCTCAAGATCTGGTGGACGCCCTGAAAAATCATTTGATGGTTTCAGTGAAAGAAGCAAGAGGCGTAAAACAGAAAAACTCAGATCATCAACTAGCACTGATATGCTGACGTAGGCCACTTATATAAAATTAAGAGATTCTAGTGATATCAATGCGTTCCATGTTCTGATGGATCTAACAAAAACTCCATCTCGTGCCATAAATAAATTTTACTGCTAATTGTGATTGTAATTGTATTATGGCAGCATTGTATAAATTATAATTGTATTCATTAATGTATTATTGTATTCATTAATACTGTATATTATTAAATGGAATTCCTTTAACTCGTAAATAAGTTAAGCCATACACGATCAACGTGTAGACGATAAGGTCTTTCTATATTTGCATAAGGTACATAACGAAGACAAATAATTATAATGTACATAAAAGCATTACTAAAGGTTAAAGTTACACTTAGTATAGCCCGAAGTAATTGTACTTTGCCAAATAATTGTAAATATCCCCCACCACCGAACAGAGGTGACTTATCAGATTATAACGTTTCCAAAAACACTCTGTTTCGAGATTTCTAGCAGTCCTGATTGCTCTCCGCGCTCCCCGCTCCATATTACCAGGCATTGTACTTAGATATAAGTTGATATTGCATGTTACTTTTTTATATAACATATATGTGTATATATATATTACTTGAATATAGTTTCATTTATTAAAAAGCTTCCACTGTATTTATACTCTTTTATTGGTATTATAATTAATTAAGATATAACAAAGTCGTGTTTTTTTTAATATGTAAGTATTCAAGTCCTAATATTTTTTATTTTTTTATTTCTATTATTAAATAGTTAAGGAGAAGCTAAAGGTAGCTAATCTACCTACCTTAGCACTAAGGAAGGAAAACAGTTTAAATTTATTGGAACACCTTAGGAACTAAGACTTCCTTAAGATAGGAAAGCGAAGCGTAAAGGAACGTTTATAAAATGACAATTGTGTTGAGGTTAGCTAAAGGTGTGCAGTAATTAATCACAACTATATTAACCCGTATAGCCCGGAACCGTAACCGGGAAACCCCGTATAGCCTAACATGCTAGGAAGGGGAGGAAGTTTGATTATAAATATAAGTGGACTGCAAGGATTATACTCGATTTAAATGAGGAAATGAAAACATCTCTATTTTTTAAATTTACAATGTTGAAAGGTGAATAGAATTTAATAAATGGGCACAAGACTTTTTAGGATTTTAGTAGAAATTTTATTGAAGTTTTTTTATGGAATTTCTGGATTATTGATGATATTAATGATCGTGGAGACGATGATAACGATGAATAGACGTTTGAGGGTAGAAGATCATGCCGAGAAATTAAACTTGAAAATAACTTACAGTTCGACGATAAATATCAGGCCTTGCAATAAATGCTCCATTCACCGCCCTAGACATCCCCATGGGCAAATTCTTTCATCTAGTCTATGCTGAAATGAAAAAGATGAAAAAAAGCAGTATTGCAAACAATGGAGCAAACATGGAATAAACCGCCCAACTAAATCAACTCCGCCTGATCTAAAATAACGGCATGTTAAAGAAATTTGGGTAGACCATCATGGTTGATGTAGTATAGTGCTAATAGAGATTCCATACAAAAATGAATTTGTAAGCACGATGACGTTACGAATAATGCATCCCGGCATGGAATTACATCAACGACTCTGGCGACAGGCCATTTTCCCACCATCAGTCGACGTTCGAGAAGGATGACTGGATCCTCGCCGATCCTCAAGCCCGATTCATTTCGGATCCTTTTCGACCTCTGCTGTTGGGCATGGAGATAATCCCGGCTCCATCTGTTCCAGATATGCCCAATCTGCTCCTTGAGATGAATCTATCTGGTAATCATTGACTATGGATCGCGCGGCGCCTTTATAGGAAGAGTTGTTAAGAGAGCTCCAAGGAAGAAATGTCCAGGGGTGCGGTAATCCAGATCTGTTACGTCTTCGGTGATAGCTCACAGTGGCCAACAGTTCAAGAGCCCTTCGATCTTGCACAGAATGTGGGAGAACTCTTCGAAGGTGTATGGCTCTGCGCCAAAGATGCTTAGTAGGAGACCTTTAACTGATTTTACTCCTGCTTCCCATAATCCACCGAAAACGCGGAGAGCGTGGGGGAATGAACTTCCAATCTGTGCCACATGAGGCAAGTAAAAGTTCCATTGTATGGAACCGATGTCTTCGAAGTCCTGCTTGAATATCTTCTTTATGAACCCTTATGCACCTATGAAGTTAGAGCCGCGATCTGTCCAAATCACGGTAGAAGCACCCCTCCTGGCCTCAAAGCGGTCAATGACCACTAGAAAAGCAGGGGTGGAGAGTGAACTTACCATTTACAGATGGACTGCCTTGCTCGCGAAGCACACAAAGAAACTAAGGTAAGCTTTTGCTGAATCGTCATTTCGACGTCGAGACTCCTTAATCATGAAAATTCCAGTGAAATCTATTCGTACTTGTGTCAATGCCTAACCCTGCTGGACTCTACCCTTTAGCATGTGAGACATGATTGAAGTACGTGGCTTTTTCTTGATAAATGATAAAGGAATCACTGATAAGGAAAATCAAACATTAATAAAAAAATCAAGTTTTTTCTTTTGTATTTTCTCAATGATATAAATCCATGTCCTGCAATTGAATGAAAGTAATTACATTACAATTTACTTAAGCAAATAAACAATTAATTGTTGTGGCAAACACAATTTTTAAACTATTTCGAAATTAATTGCTAAATCTTGTAATATTAAGTAAAGTGATATTAAGTTCGTACGTGGTACGAAGTCAGCTACAAAAGCCATACGAAGACTTCGAGTCACCTTGGAAGACTTCCGGTCGCCTCGGGAGCCTTCAGCTCTTTTTCTAAACCACATGTTTAAAAAAAAATATAAATACAGACACGCGGTGTGAATCACGTCTGAGTAGGTTCATTGAAGCAATTTCAATAACGAGATTTCAAGGCATCTCATGCTCAGAAAGATAAGCATCCTACGGCCCAGCAGCCCTGGGTGCAGTTTTTGACCACTCACTCCTAAAGTTGTTGCAACGTAATAGCTTTTATTACTCTTACGGTGAAAGTTGAAGCGATCCAGTAACTAATTAGTAACTGTGAACCTTAATATTGAAAGGCATTAATCTTAACATTGGCAATTCAAACTTAATTAATGAACATTTTCTTTGTAATTTTGTCTCAATATTTTCTTTAATTTAAAATGTATCTTTTTCGAATTAATGTTAATTTTAGTCTAATGTCAGTCTGTAGAACCCAAAAAAGGTTTTAATGGGACCAACTTGGGAAAATACTCTACAAGATGCAAAAGGTTTCGTTCCAATTGGTCCATCCATCTCGGAGTAATCGGTGGACATACATAGAAAAAAAAAATAAATAAATAAAAAAAAAGTCACATACGTATCGAATTGAGTAACCTCCTCTTTCGTTCGAAGTCGGTTAAAAAAATGACGATATTGGAAATTATCAAGTCGAAATGGTATGTATCAGTGTATTAATGTTGAATAGTAATGAAAATTATTATGTTTTAAATTAAATGTTAAAATTAAATTACTAAAATTGATTTTATTGTATTTCAATTTAATGGAAATTATTATACTTCCGCTATCTTAAATAATATAAAAAATAAATTTTTATATTATTTATAGCAGGAAAATAAGGAAGCATTAAGCAGTGAAGAATCTGACCATAAAAGTGGAAGCGGATCTACCTCTGGGGCGACTGGAGAAAATACAGCGTTACTTAACGATCGTATTCAATACTTGAATAAAGGATTAACTACCTTAGGATCCTCGCCGATTAAAAAAAAAAAGTTGAAGCAAAAAAGGTACTCCTAAGAAAAAATTAAAAAAATTACAGAAGTAATTAAGAAAAAAGTGTTTAACGTGACAGACGATGGTCCAGATGATCTTGATGACGATGATGATGATATTACAATTTTAAGAACTTTACAAGAAAGTTTTAATACTTCGCAAGACCGAGTTCACAAAATAAAGATTTTAACCATTTGCAAACATTGGTCTTACAACTAAATATTGATAAATTTTCCAACAGCAACTCGTCACATGATATCTGTTGCAAAAACAATTGCTAAAGAAAAAGGTATTTTAAGTGATCCAAACCCTAAATATCATCTATCTTTAGAAGCAGATGTTGTTAGTACTATAGACACGTTTTATCAGTCTGATGATTATACTCAGCTGATGCCAGGCCAAATAGATTATGTTTCTGTTAAAGTAGGTGAAACGCGAATTCATATGCAAAAAAGACTAATCTTAAATAACTTAAAAGAATTATTTTAATTAATATAATCTTAATTTGTGGCTGACCACCATTTTAAATTATTTTTAAATAATCTATTTTTTGAAAAGAAAAGATTTGGCTCCGCCGGGAGTAGAACCCCAGTCTCCTGCGTTACATGCGAGGATGCTAACCAATACACCACAGAGCTCGGCTCAAGGCAGAGCAAATCCTTCCTCTTCACTGATACCTACTCCCCCTATCTCACAAGTTTTGCGAGTAGTAGCGGGAGGTGGACAAATTTTGTCCAATTTATGATATTTATTGACATAAGTCCATTTTGTTTAAATTATTTTAATTAATCTAATCTTAATTTGTGGCTGATCACCATTTTAAATTATTTTTAAATAATTTATTGTTTGAAGAGAAAAGATTTGGCTCCGCCGGGAGTAGAACCCCAGTCTCCTGCGTTACATGCGAGGATGCTAACCACTACACCACAGAGCTCGGCTCAAGGCAGAGCAAATCCTTCCTCTTCACTGATACCTACTACCCCTATCTCACAAGTTTTGCGAGTAGTAGCGGGAGGTGGACACATTTTGTCCAATTTATGATATTTATAGACATAAGTCAATTCTTTTAATTAATCTAATCTTAATCTGTGGTGTAGTGGTTAGCATCCTCGCATGTAACGCAGGAGACCCGGGTTCGACTCCCGGCGGAGCCAAATCTTTTCTCTTCAAAAAATAATTTATTTAACAATAATCTAAAATGGTGGTCAGCCACAAATTAAGATTAGATTAATTAAAATAATTTTAAAAAATTGACTTATGTCAATAAATATCATAAATTGGACAAAATTTGGCCACCTCCCGCTACTACTCGCAAAACTTGTGAGATAGGGGGAGTAGGTATCAGTGAAGAGGAAGGATTTGCTCTGCCTTGAGCCGAGCTCTGTGGTGTGGTGGTTAGCATCCTCGCATGTAACGCAGGAGACCCGGGTTCGACTCCCGGCGGAGCCAAATCTTTTCTCTTCAAAAAATAAATTACAAAATAATTGAAAACATTACATACAGACAGTGGATTACAACCAAAAGAACAACTTTACAAACACTAATATCATCTGTTGACGAATTTTTACTAAACATAAGTAACGGTTTGTCCAAATTATGGACACATTCATTTTTAGTAAATAAACAGTGAGATTTTTTAAATGACAAAAAAATTAAATTACTGAAAAATGAATGTATTGTCATTTGTGATTTTTCTGAGAATTATTCTTTTATAATTCAAAATTCTGTACAAGGTATTCACTGGAATAACGATCAAGTGACGAAACATCCATTTTCTCTTTATTACAACGATGATAAAAACGAATTGCAGCTAAAAAGCATAGTAAGTATGTCTGATTGTTTACGACATGACACAATTGCAGTCCATATTTTTCAGAAACAATTATTATAATTTATAAAATTAAATTAAAAGGGGGTTAACAAAATAATATATTTTTCGGACGGTGCCAGTGGGCAATACAAAAATAAGAAAAATTGTATTAACCTTTCACACCACGAAAAAGATTTTAAATTATCAGCTGAGTGGCACTTTTTTCCGACTTCACATGGAAAAGTGCCATGTGATGGATTTAGAGGTACTTTAAAAAGACTTGCAGCTAGAGCTAGCCTGCAAAGGGTTAATAATCTTATCCGAACACCAAAAGAGTTATTCGACTGAGCAACAGGAGCACTGCCGAATATAACGTGTTGTTATTCGACAGTTAAATAAGAACAACAACCGTGGGGTCACCTGTGGTGTTGTGGTTAGCATGGCAACCTACAATACTAAAGATCGCGGGTTCAATTCCAGCGGTGGCCCTAGGATTTTTTAATGGGAGTAAAAAATCCTTAGCTATGCCGTCCCTCGGATAGGACGTAAAATGGAGGTCCCGAGCCTGTACGATGTCAGGTACTTGTTAAAGATCCCTATCCTAATTATACCTGGATAGGCAAAATTTAGGACTCCCACTGTAGCATCGTCCGATTAGCCTAAGTAGCATAAAAATGGACGTTAAACAAACAAACAAACAACAAACAATAAGAACAACAAAAAGAAGAAGAAAAACAATTGTACGAAAGTTTCCAAAAAGCTTTAACAATAAAAGGAACTTTAAAATATCATTTTTAAATTATTCCACCAGAAGATAAAAGACTCGACCACGGCCGGGAATCGAACCCAGGTCCTCCGCATAATAAATTAATAAATATATCATTAAAATATCATTGTATTAATCCGATTTCTTTACAGCAATTGGAAGCAAAACGGTTTTCATCTTGCGAAAAAAAGGATATTGTAAAAATTTTTAAACAGAAAATGTAAACATTGTCTTATTTTTAAATATTGTATTTATTATACCAAATTTTGTTCTTATTAACTAATTCATTATCGAAATCTTAATAAAAAAATTTCATTTTCAACAATGTTTTTTATTTATGTATTTTTTCTATTTTTTCCCATCTTCTATTTTTTCCCATCTCTGATCCAATCATAAATCATCAAATTCATGAATTTTCGATCTTGTTTATTTTTCAAAATATCGAAAATAAAAAAAAATCCTCTTACACGTATCTCTTTTTTTTCGATATAGAACCCGTAAAAGAAGTTTCAGTTAAATCTAAAATTTGTCGGTCAGTAAGGTGTTCAGTTTGTAAAAGAACGTCCCATATTGGTTATAATTAATCAGCAGCTGCCGAGGTGCATATGCCATTTATAAATACCTACTTAATACTACTTACTGTAAACAAAAGACAGTAGATCAAGGTTTATTGTTTTTTGCTTAACCACAATCCAATGCATAATAAAATAACCAATAAAGTTGAACAATTTTTCATTTGTGTAATTATTATAACGTAATATTATTACGTTTGTTGCTAATTTTTATGTCCACATTGCACTTTTAATCTATTCTATTATATTCACACAGGACATTAAATATCAGGAACCACTGTCCCGTATGGAATTGGTACAAACACTTATATTTTTGTATCATGACGGTTCAATGTCGTCTTTGTCAGCAAGTATTTTACAGCCATTTATTTTGTCTTCAGGAAAAATTGACCACAGGCTAGTATTATGGGATTATAAGTATTCATATGCATTAAAGTACTGGTTCTTTGACAGTTACATTATTCACGTAGCCATTCATCCTTCTGGTTAGTTCCTACTATTTCTGAAATAAATGAAATTTGCATGTAATATAGACTTCTGTTTATATTTAGATAAAATGGTGTTTCATTGTTATACAAGCTGAATAATGATTTATACTGCTAAAAATATTATTTTTTATTTTATCCTTTATTATTTACTTACTAGCTTGACACATCGACTTCGTACAACCAGATATGGGCATATTTGTATTAAATACGGATAAGAATATATTTATATCTTATTCAAAAAGTGAATTCTTATTTTTTTTTTAAATACATTAACAGAATGAATTTATACATTTCTTTTTGGATTTTTCGATATTTGTGTACAATACTGGGTTGATCCTTTTTATAGAAATCATGTAGGTAAATAACAAATTACAAGTTTTCGATACTACAGGTTTCTTATATTGAGATATCGATTTATATTGATTAGACCAATAAGCAGAAAAAGGATGGAACAATATACACAAAGCAGGATAATTGCATTCACCTATCCCACACTTACAGACCTTTCTCAATGAAGGCAACACATGCACAGACTTGTAACAGCACTTCACCAAAGAAGAGGTTACCCCAACCAGTGTTGCCCTGCCATAGTAGGAGGTTACCCCAACAAATTTTGCCCTGCCATAGTAGTTGCCCATTATATAATTATATGAAAGGGATTAATTAGGGTAACCTAACATTACCTCGTTATAGTTGTAAAGCAAATGGTGGATGTTGTCAGTTTTTTGCTCTGATTCTTTTTGTTTATAAGGACAAGTTAAAAACCTTTTATTTTTTCATAGTGACTCTTTTAAAGATTACTTTAAGTTTTCAATATAGTGTTTAATTTCATTTTTTTTTTTTTTTCCTACAAACACCAAAGTGACCCCAAAGAGATATGACGGGAACGAAGAAGATGGATTCCAAGAAAAGCAAGCCTACGAAAGAGAGCCAGGTAAGTGCAAGTGGCCCTGGTGCTAATATTAGGAATCCCTCATTTTAGAGAGCTAACCCACATTACCAGTTCGCTAATTAAATTACAACTGGTAGTGGCAAACTTTGAACAAAATTCGAAATTTTGAGGCAGGTCTCCGACATAGTTAAAAACCCTCCTGCAGAACCATACTTTTCATTTCCATTTCTTCCATTATATGAAAGATAGGCACCTTGCGGACGAAGAACGTCCTTCCCATTTCTTACAAAACTCAAAAAGCTCGCAGAGGGTTCCGTCTCAAATGAATTAATGAAAAATATGTGACTTAAACCACTCCCAGAAAGGATGCAGGCTGCTCTGGCTGTAACCACTGAGACTTCCCTAGAGAAGCTGGCTGAGATTTCGGTTCTTTCCTTTGCTCCGCTTCGCAAAGGTCTACGTGCCCAGTGTTAGCCAGGTGAACACTCTCTTCACAGAACCACATTCCTCTTTTTTTTACTTCACACCTCGAGGAAATGATTCGAAAACTGATCCCGGAAATCACTGAACTCAAGACTAAACTTCACAGCAGCCGAGGAAATATATCGAGAGACCAGCCACGTAGCCGCTCACGGAGCAAAAAAAAAAAATGTGCTTCTACCACCATCGCTTCCGGGAAAAGGCTCACAAATGTCAGCAACCCTGAAGTTGGAAGTCAAGCACACCGCAGCAGGGAAACTAATTTCAGCGACTGAGAAGGCGAAGTCCAACGCTTACATTCACTACCAATGGATTCCCGAAGCCATGGAAGCCTTTGCTCAATGGCAGCGACCAGCCAAAAAGACGTTATCACGCTCTCTCATCCATCGATACAGGCTGTACTCATTCTGGCCACCGAGGCATCTAGGAGTTCGTCAGCAGCGCGAGGGAGAACACTGGAGACCCTTGGGATTTTTCTCAAGAGCTTTTACATCAGCGTAACAGAAATACTCCGCCTACGACCGCGAGCTCACTGCGATCTACAGTGCTGTCAAGCAATGGAGACAAAGTATCGAAGGCTGTGTATTCAGTATACTGATGGACCAAAAGCCGTTGGTATATGCCTTTTACTAGTAGCCTGAGACACAACACCTCTATTCGTTATGTTGATTTCATTAGCCAGTTCCGATTGATTCATTGATCAGTACCGACATTCGCCATGTCTCAGGAGAATACAAGATGGTCGATACCCTTTCACGGTTGATACCATTTCACGGAGCCCGGAACACATGGAGAGCATTGATCAAGCACACCAAGAAGGTCCCTTGATTCCAGAAATGCTTCGGTACTCTGACTTGTAGATGAAGCTGACAGAGCCACCGCAGTTAGACTAGCGATTTCAGAATGCCGAAGGCCGACCATATTTAGCTCCCTCCATTCACCAGGAAGATTTTAAGAATCTTCACAGTCTGGTGTTCGCGGGACTCGCCGATAGTTGCACAACGGTGACCAAATATGAACGCTGACCTGGCTACCTGAACCAGGAACTGCATTTCTTTTCAGCGCTCCGAGATTCTTCGGCACACCACAACACCCCCTGGTGTTGCTATGTTTTATCTGAATAAGAGATGCTATAAATTAATGCTGTGTATTACACCTTTGCACAAAGATCATTGGAATCTTTTCCTGAAGGTGTTGGTGGGGCAATAGATAATGCGTACTACCAACTTGGGACTTACCAATATTCCTAGATTAATATTACCATTTGTGAGAAGAAAAGAAAAAGCTTTTAATCCAAACATTTATTAAAGTAAAAATAAAAACAAGGCACATTTGCACATAGAATTAAACAAGAAATTTTATCATGGCTCTTCATGAGTAAATTATGTAATGAATGCTAAATATCTACAGATGCATATATATATTGAATATTCACTTTTATTAAAAAAGCCTTGTTTATGCTCCTATTAATTATGAACATATGTTTGATTGCATTCGTTTTTTATAGCTGATTCAGATTATAGTTTTGTGATTGAAGATAATGAACAAACTTTAAAACGATTTACCTTTTAGGTAATATTCTATTTGTAATTTTAATATGTTTTTTTTGTAATTAATGTTTAATATTTTGTATTGTAACTAATGGTTTTAAGGAAGACTGCTTCAGAAGTTCTTGGTGAAAAAAAGACGAATGTAAAGACAAAAGAATGGCTAACAGAAGATATAATAAGAAAGGCAGAGAGGAAAAAACAGGCATATGTCAAATGGCTTAGCTCAAAAAAGGACGAAGACAGGGAAATTTATGTGCTAGAAAGGAGAGAGCTGCATAAAGCAGTAAGAAGTGCGAAAAATGAAAGCTTGGAAAAGGTATGTGCAAGAATAAACTGTAAACTGGGTTTTGGAAGGGCAGCGGAAGCATGGTCAGTACTAAAAGGAATGAGGAAAGGTGAAAAAGAAGATGCCAGGCTGACTTTGATACAAATGAGTGATTGGACTGCCCATTTCAGGAGCCTGCTGAAAGAGAATAGGCCGGAATTCGCTGAAGAAGAAACGGATCCCTATACAGGTACGTCGCTACGAATCACCAAAGAGGATTTGGAGTCAGAAATTAAAAAATTAAAAAATGGAAAAGCCACTGGCCCAGGGGGTGTATGTGCCGAACTGCTCAAGTATGGAGGTGGGGAAGTAACTATGCTGCTTACCGACCTTATCAATCATATACTCGAAGAGGCGATATACCGCAAGAAATGAAATTGGGATATCTCACACCTATATTCAAAAACGGAGATAAAAAAGATTGTGGCAATTACAGAGGCATCTGTGTGACAAATCCTATCATGAAGCTACTTGGCAGAATAATAAAGAATAAATTAGAAGCCCAATTTCTTCAATCAGAGGAGCAATGTGGGTTTACAGCAGGAAAATCCTGCATTGACCACATTTTTAGGCTCAGGCAATTGCTAGAAAAACAAGCAGCGAAAGCTAAAAGTGTTGACATGGTATTTATAGACCTGGAAAAAGCCTATGATAGTGCTCCTCGGAAACTACTTTGGAAGTCCTTGGAATTAGCTGGCATAAGTAAAGGTACCATAAACTTAATAAAGGAAATTTACAAAAATAATATATGCCAAATAAAAGTAGGAAGTTCCCTATCCGAAGATTTTGAGAGTAGCAAAGGCCTTCTTCAAGGATGTTGTATGTCTCCGACATTGTTCAAAATATTTATTGACGCTTGCCTAAAAAATTGGACAGATAAATGTAGCCCGATGGGTATTCCAATCAATGGCACGTACTTACACCATCTATTATTCGCTGATGACCAGGTGATCATTGCACAAGATGAAGTTGAAGTTACTTATTTAGGAAAGTAATGGAACAATACAAAGAATGGGGATTGAAAGTGAATGAGAAGAAGACAAAATACATGTGTACAGATCTGGGTGAAGCGAACGACTCTGTTATATCAAATCTAGAAAGAGTGGAACACTTCTTCTCTGGAGAAGCAATATTCTTGGTAAAACCAAAAAATTAATATATAGTGCACTGGTCGAGAGTATCATGCTGTATGGCTCCGAGACATAAACTCTTAACAGAGCTTAAAAAAGACTCTTGGCGGTAGAAATGGATTTTTGGAGGAGGTCAGCCAGGGCTTCAAGGATACACCATATAAAAAACAGCCAGATCAGAGAAAAAATGAATCTCCAAAGAAACATACTTGAAGCAATAGAAAAAAGAAAATTAAAATGGTATGGCCACTTGAAAAGAATGGGTTCAAATAGAATACCAAGAATGATATTTGAATGGGAGGCAGAAGGAAGAAGAAAAAGAGGAAGACCACGTATACAGTGGATAAATAAAGTAAAGGAAACTATGGCCGGTCATGGATTGAGGGAAGAGGAAACGAAAGACAGGAAGGTGTGGAAGATGAGACTGGAAGAAGAGTTCGGTTGAGGGAAACTTCAAACATGAAGAAATTCTTAATAAAAAAAAAAACTTATGGTAAATGTTTTGTTTTATGTTTAATGTTAAATGTTTTGTGATTAATATTTAATAAATTTCATTTTAGGGACAAATACAAGTTATTTATTGAAGCATAAGAACATTATATATATATATATATATATATATATATATATATATATATATATATATATATATATATATATATATATAAAGAAGAAAATATATAAAATGGAATATAAAATCATTGTAAAAACATGAAAAACATAAAGAGAGATTAGACTCAATAATAAAATGAACTGAACATATGCAAATGGTTTGGGGAAATATGCCGTAACTTAACAATTTAATAAATATGCGAAACTATAAAATTTTATAACTAAATCATTGAGCTCGGGAAACAAAGAAACTACAGCCATCATAGTTTACAATCTGGTTATACATGACCTCTGCAATAAATTATTAAAATAAAATTGATACAAAAGAAATATTCTATAGGGTACTTATCGACTGGTGATCTTCTATTGTTAATTTCCCCATTGGTGGCTGCAGGTATGTTTCCTTATTACCTCTTCTAAATAAGGCGTTGGTAAGGCATATTATATCTTGACTTTATGTATTCAACACCACGGACTTGTTTATATATTAACATAGCACTACTTTACACTCACTCGTAAGAACAAAAGAAAAAACACAAAGTCAAAGTGCATAGAGAAAAACTTAAGACAGAACTGACATCCGCACTGGTCAAGTCTCAATCCCCGAATCACGGTATTCTCTCCTTGGCTCAGAGGAACCATAATGGGGGATGATATTCATCCACGATGAAACAAATTTTAGATAAGACATTTGGAAAAACTAAATTGATAAGGTTGTAGAACGGAATTAGGTTATGTCACCTGAAAACTTATCCGGGATTCAAATTTAAGATTAACTATGTAATTAATAGAAATAAGATAGCGTGGGGACTATATTTCTTTTGTCGGTGGTTTCAGCATAAAGGACGATTTCTCATGCTCCAGCGGATGTTTGTGATTTATCGGATTTCTTTTGATCTAACTCTTCTACCGGATGCCGAGCATCCTTATTAGATTAAGGCTCTAGTTCCTGATTATATTTGTTATTAATGAACTTATTAAGATTTTAATTTTACAGTTGGATAGTTCGTTAAACATGCAAACTATTGATATCTCATAAGGTATATCTAACCCTAATCATTACGGAAGTTTATTTAATCCATGATGTAAGAAGCCTTACTAAATAGCTCTAGCTGTGGTCTAGAGAATCACACAAATTATTTATACTGAAACTATTGGGTAGTTTTAATAGTAAACTGGTACCCACTCTGATACATAGCAGTATCTTCGCTCTAGCTGGTAAATTCGAACATATCCATGTCGACATAAACGGACCTGTGGCACCATTAGTCCTGTGGTGGCACCATCCTCTCATTCTTTAGTTTCCAGATGCAATTCTAATGGATAAACTCTTTGGATTGGTCGGATAATTTTACCACTGGCAGTCATAAACGGACCACTCCGTTCCCATCTTTACCTAATATAACTTCCAATACCTTGGCAATTGTTTGGCCAATCCAACCCTCCCACCATCGCAATTCCAATAATTTCTTTAGTTTACTGCCTCTTAATGGAAAATATGACGACGTCCCACTAGTATCTGAAAATATATGCCATAATGACGTATCAAGTGAATTTTTACCTGGCATCCATCGAGAAATCTTAATTTGATCTAAAGGAGACAGATCCGTAAATCAGGCTAAGAAACGAACTGTGATTGTCTCTTCTACTTCATGATCCCAAGTGATACCTGATTTCCAAGTCTGCTTTATTAAAAGTTTTGGAATCAGTGTGATACCACAGTGAATCCAAGAGGATCGAAAATTCTGTGCGCAGCACTTAAAATATCCCTCTTGGTATTTGTTGTGAGATCTAGTGATTCAAGATTACCCTAAACTATTGGGTAGTTTTAATAGTAAACTGGTACCCACTCTGATACATAAATTGATCACCAGTGTGTCAATTTGTCTATTCCAAAGGAAACCAAAACATTAGTTAGTTTAAATAATGGGGAATTACTTTACTCCCACCCTTGAAGCTCGGATTTGCGTTCGGCCATGATTGACGTGGCTAGATCTATAAATTCACTGCTTTGTTCATTCTAAGCTAGTAACGCCATTGTCCACATAAAAACTACTTATCAGCTTTTCTACCAATTCCAAAGATAACTGACATTTTCCCTCTTTGCAAAAGGTTAAAACATTTTCGAGATGAAACATTCTTCTAACAAAAACGCATTTAAGGATACCCCAAATACAACCCAACAGTGACGGTATATCTTAAGTTCACTATCTCTATTCTATCTATCGATCCATAAGAATCTGAGGTAATCCCGATCTCTATTTGTTAAACTTATTTGTAAGAATGCTCCACGAATATCAGCTACCACTTCTATCTTCTTTAAGCGAAGTCGTGCTAATATCGTGGGATTTTTCTCCAAAAGAATAGGGCCTTTTTCTAAATATTGGTTAAGACTAGGATTTTTATTATCTCTTGCAGAGGCGTAAAAAACCGGTCGAACTGGTGTAGTGCTCTTTTGCTTTATGACATGACAGTGAGGTAAATAATGACATGGAACTTGTTCTTTTGACTTACCTTCTTCGATTATTCCTTCTTCGATCCAATCATCTAATTATTTGATCTACCTCTTGTTCAGCTGCAAGACGATTAAAATCCTCTGTGCAATCGATGTCCTCCACTCTCGACAATGCATCAGCGACCGTGTTTCATCTGCAGGTACATGGCAGATATCGGTAGTGAACTGACTAATGAAGTTCACTAGCCGAATCCTCATGGGCGTTGCGGTTTCCGGCTTTTGCTGAAAGACATGCTCCAGAGGTTTGTGTTCCAAACGAAAAAATATCTTCCCTTCAGATAGCATCGAAAATGCTTGATGGCTCGGTAGATCGCCAGTAGTTCTCTGCCGTAAGTCGAGCAGTTTTTTAGAGCCAGAGAAAGGGATTTAGAAAAAATCCTAAGGAACGCCAATCTTTGCCCTCCTTCTGCTGCAAGACTGCACCCATGGCTACATTAGAAGAGTCACAAACCAAAACGAGCTCTGCGTAGGGTTAGGGTTTGGGATGACCAATGACTGCTGCGTTATGGATCGTTGATCGGAATGAAGAAGAACGAAAGAGAGTATTATTTGTTGTAAATCGGTTTTGTATGTATCAAAGGTTATCATGAAAAAATGAAAATGCAGCAGATTTTATCCTAAAATCATTAAAATCAAACAAAATTATAACAGAAATATGAAATAATCAGAAAAATACTGGAACATTTATTAGAATTTGTAAGAAAATTGTTAAAATCTAACAAAATGACAACACATATATGACCTGACGTGAGTAGTTAAGGGTTAAAATAGTAGATGTTAGGTTATGATAGTCTTTCAAATAGTGGGTTACAAGGTGGTAAGTTTGTTACTCTTTTAAAACAGCTGGTGTAATGTTATGTTACTGTTTTAAAACAGTAGATGTAAGGTTATGTTATTCTTACAAAACAGTATGTTAAAACGAGGCAAGTTCATTACTCATTTAAAACAGTATATGTAAGGTTATGTTACTCTTACAAAGCAGTACGTTACAACGAGATAAGTTTCTTACTCTATTAAAACAGGAGGTATAAGGTTATGTTACAGTTAATGTTAAGTCAGATAAGAGTGTTTTGAGGTTCATTAAATTTGCAAAAATACGACATTGTTTTAAGTGAAGTTCATACAATTTTTTCATTTGAGATCCTCCCCCCTTCACTTGTGTGACTCGAAAAAATATTTACTTACTTTTTTTTTTACTTTTATAGGAGTTCCAACACGGGTTGCCTTTCTACACCAGGGCTGAGCTCCAGAGATCGCGGTCCAGCCAGACTCCATCCTGAAGGCCTCGGCCCGCCATTTCCTCTTCTACTTCACTTATCGATCTTTTCCTGGGTCGTCCTCTTCTTCGTCTTCCTGGCGGCTGCCAATCTAAGACTCGTGGCTTAAAATTAAAAGCAAAGAGTTATTTGAAATAGAATTTAAAAACAAGATTGAAAAATTCAAAAACAATCAATTTTCTATAGATGTTCAAGCTGTCCTGAATTCCAAATGCAATAAAATTTTTAGGAATATTAGCAACTTCGAAATGGGTGAATATTATCTAAAAATGAGAGCCCCAATAAGGAAGCATAGAGTGATTAGTCAACTGAGGTTATGTCAACCTGACAGCTTAGAAGTAACTTCGTATGGTTTTCAAAATAACTATCGAAATAGTATTGCTGAGTGCTCTTTTTGTAACATGCGGGAGCCCGAAAACCTATATCATTTTCTATTAAAATGCCCTATATACAATATTTACTAATGTAAATATTTAAGTAAATATACTGTAAATATTACCGATGATAAGGACAAAGTAGAACAACTGTTACTAATAGAAAGTAAAAATAAATTTAATGATTTATTTAAGTATGTTGAAGATTGCCTAAAATTAAGAAACCACATATACAAGAATAGTCTTATTTTAATTGCAAAATGTAAATAATAATGGTTGAACATTGTTTTGTTTTTAATTTTAATTCGTTTAAGTAAGTTTGTTTTGTTTACTTTAATATTATATCTAATAATTTACTATTATTCATATGGAGTTAGGAAGAATTATAAATATTGTATGAATAAATGTACGTATGTACATTGGCTCTTGTATGAAATACATTTTTTTCGTTCTTTCTCATTACAGTAACCCTGTAATGAGTGATTTTATTTCTACGCGCCCCATCTTGCGACATAACGCGTATTTAACTACATGCATAAATCAATTACTACAGCTTTTTGTCATATGTCTTACATATATAGAAATTTAACAATGAAAATTTATACCTAATAGAATATAAAATAGAATACAATACAACAATGAAATATATACATAAAAAGGGTGAACATATATATAACATAACATAAACAAGCAATGCACAGAAATATAAAATACAAACAATAAACAATAAACATAAAAATATATGTAAATGCATATGATGCATGTATCATATGCATGCATGTGTCATAGTTCAGAAAAGTCAATCCGGTCCACAAATGCATCAAATTCTGGAAAATATTTCCCTATTAGATCCTTCTTTGAAGGCGGCCATTTGTCGCCGTTCAATAGTACTGCCGAGACCAGTTTATGTCTGTACCTGTCCAGTTTGGAACAATTAAAAAGTAAGTGGTCGTAAGTTTGTTCGCTTTGTCCGTCACAGGTACAGATTTTCTCGTCAGTTAGCTTAAACCTGAACAGATAACTTTTGGCTGCACCATGTCCTGTCAAAAATTGTGTTAGTTTGTATGTTATTTTTTTAAGTTCAGCCCTGTCGTTTAATGTTTTTATGTAATCGTAAGTATATCGACCTTTTGTTGATGTCGCCCATTTTTCGTCCCAAGCCTGTTTTGTTGTTGTTCTTAAAATGTGTTTGATTGCGCTGATTGGTGCCTTGTTGAAGATAATCGGGAGAGCTGTGTCCCTTGCCGCAGCCTTAGCTGCTTCATCCGCTAGCTCGTTTCCTAATATACCAGCGTGAGCTTTTACCCATTTAAAGGAAATAAGATTGCCTTGGGAGTAGCAAGAGATCAACACTCGCCTGATTTCCTCAACAAGGTTTTCATGTATGCTTATGTTATTTAATTTACGTATTGTGGTTTGGCTGTCTGTATGAATGCAATATGTCTTAATAGCTGAATTTCGAATGTATAACACGGCTTGTAAAAGGGCGAATAGTTCTGCTTGATTATTTGAACAGTTTGGTCCGAGCTTGAAACGTCCTGTGTGAATCAACCGGTCCCTTTCGAATATTACGATGGCTGCACCTACTTTATCTTGATCCTTGCTGCCGTCTGTAAAAATATTAACAAGCGATTTCCTTTCAGTATCTATCACGTCTGGCTTTGTAAGATCTTTAGGGTGTATCCAAGATCCGTAAGGAGTCCTTTCGTCAATTTCAGTTATCGGGAAATCCGCAATATTTTGTTTCAGCACCCTTATTTTAAAGAAGTTTGCTATTTCTTCAGATAAGATGGAAATCGGAGTAATGTTAGCGAGTATACACGACGCGTCATAAGATATGGTCCTATAACCTTTAATGATTTTAATGGCTATTAATCTTTGTATGGACTCGAGTGTTTTTAAGTTTCTTTTGGAAGAAAGACCGTTTTGCCATATTTCTATGGCATACGTCATTGCTGGCCTAATAGCCGCAGTGTATATTGTAGTTAGTACTTCCGAATTCAAGCCCCATTTGAGTGCTGCCGCTTTCGAGAGCCCGTGAACGATCTTTAATAATCTGTTTTTGAGGTTGGTGATATGGGGTGTCCAATTTAATTTTCTGTCTATTGTTATTCCAAGATATTTTATTTGATTTACTTGGCAAATATGTTTTCCGTTTAATAAGATATTCATGTTAGGGATGTGGTATTTTCTCGAAAATATAACGAATTTAGTTTTTTCTGGTTGAATAGACAATTTTTTATTGTGTGCCCAAGTAGACAGTTTGCGTAAAACATCGTTGCACTGAGCTTGCAGCTGGTAAAAGTATTTTGACTTAAAAAGCACTAGGATATCATCTGCAAACACAATGATCTCAGCTTCATCCGTTATCTTAAATATGTCGTCCATTATAATGTTCCAGAGAAGGGGAGAGCAACATGAGCCCTGCGGTGTGCCCCTACTTTGCCACTTGCTGGAAACTCTGTCCCCTACCTGGATGTAGCTTTTTCTCTCTGATAAATAATTTTTTATTAACAAGTAAATGTTTTGTGGGCAAGATTTGTCGTGCAATGCTTTTAGAATCGATGGCCACCAAGCGTGGTCGAATGCAGATTTTATATCTAATGACACAGCTAGTACATTCAGTTTTGTTTGGAACGACAGAGATAACTGTCATGGCGTCGGACGAAGGAGACTTCTCAGAAGCAGTTCAGTTTTTTATTGATTTAACACAGCTCAAGTTAAAGGATGCTGTTAAAGAAGGCATATTTCGGAGGATTGACACCTTGAGATTAATATTCGGCCATCTTCGCAGCGACAACGAGCGACTGAAGAAAGAAGTTGAGACATTATCGAAGCTAACCTCAACGCCCATCCCATCCTATGCACATATCACAGGTAATAAAATTATCCAGCCGAAAGAACATAAAGCTATAATTGAAAAAATTAATTCGGACAATCTAGAGGATACTAAGACCCTTTTTAAAAAAGCGATAAACCCCAGAAAGCTGAAGATTGGGATAAAAACTTTAAGAGAGACAAAGAGTGGAGGTCTGATAATAGGATCTGAATCTGAAGTCGATCTGAAACTCATAACTGAAGAAATCGGCAGCAAATTAGGAACAAGTTTAAGGGTAAAACCGATCAAGAAAAAACAGCCTACAGTAATTATTAAACATATTCCGGAAGAACTAGAAAAAGAGGATATTATTCCTACAGTAATTGAACAAAACCGTTTGAAAGACGGAGATATAAAGTTAAGAACTATAATATCTAACAAGAATAAGAAAACGGATGGAGGAACCCCGGTTAGAGTTTGGAGACACGCAGTGGTGGAGATAACCCCCGCGGCGAGGAAGATGCTGGGAGGGCGAGCCTTCGTGGACCTGGTGACCTGCCCCGTGGAGGACTACCACTCGGCACCGAGGTGCTTCGTCTGCTCCAGGCTGGGCCACGTCAAGAAGTTCTGCAAGGCTCAGCAGCCCACCTGTCCGCTCTGCGCCGAGCCTCACAGCCTCAGCGAGTGTCGGTCTCAGCTCCGCAAATGCATCAACTGTGTAAGTTACAATAATAGAGTAAACAACAAGAGGCAAGTAGATCCTAATCATTCATCTATTTCTAAAAATTGCCCTTCTTTTAAGGCGGCCATAGACAGAATAATTACAAATACTGACTATGACTAACAAACTGTACGGACATAATAGAATGAACCAAACCATATTGAATATGATATCGAATATGTGTTATCATGGCAATGAAATGTTTTATTTTTTAGCCAATAACACTTTTATTGCCTTAGATAGCAAGTTCAATATCAACAGAAAGGTTACGTATTCAAATTACTTCATTAAAACATGTGTTCTGATAACAAGTTAAAGTTAGCACAAATTAACCTGCATCATTCAACCACTGCCACCTGGAGCTTGCTTCACACTATATGTCGTTACAAATTAGATATTATTTTATCACAAGAACCATATACTAGGTTAAATAAAACATGTGGCTTTCCGCTGAGCTATCGATTATTCCAAGGGGGTACTGCTAATCCTAGAGCGTGTATAATAATCATAAACGATGAAATAAAACCGTTATTATTAGACGATTTATCATTTGAAGACATGGTCGTAGTGCAGCTCATATGGAATAAAATCGAATATATAATAGTCAGCGCATACTTTGATATAAATGTAGAAGTATGAAATACATTATATGTACATTAATTTTACTAACATTAAAATTATGTTCTATTAATTTTAGGAAATAATTTTATTTACATCCTTATAACCATATGTATTTGTAGCACATGTACACATGCATATCGTCATGAGCACATTTGTATGTGTATATTCCTTATTATGTTCTTTATCATGTTTATTTACTTTTATAATTGCTCAACTCTATTTGTATGGGAATTTCCCGAAAAACAAATAAAATATATTCTATTCTATTCTATTCATTCTATTCTTTTCAAGCGATCATAGATCCAAGGAGTGTAAAGTTCAGACAAGTTGTTCCAAATGTGATTTACCACATCATACCCTTCTACATTTTGAATTTTCTAGTAATATCACTAACGAGGCGTGCCAAAGGCAATTGAAGGCAAAACAATGTTTGCATTGTCATCGTTAATTAATCAAAATGTCAAGCTAGACATTAACTCCTTCAATGTTGACAAGATTATTGATAGATTGCCTTCCATTGCGATTGATAGGTTGCATTTGGATCATTTAAGGGATTTAGATCTTGCCGATCCAAATTTTGATGTACCTCGTTCGATTGATGGTATCATTGGGGCTGGGTTTGTCCCTATTTTTTCGGATGTCGACAGGTTCGTGGTTCCACAACACAACCCGTATCAATAGATAGTCCATTTGGATTTGTATTGATGGGAAAAGCTCCTATTGGGGGTTACATTGAACCAAATTTGGCGCTCTGTTGCACAGTTGTTGGGGAAACACCGATCGAAGATTTGGTTAAACGATTTTGGGAAGTGGAGGAAGTCTCTCCCTCACTGAAATCTACCTTATGTCCTGAAGACCTTAAGTGTGAGGAGATATACTCCTCTACGGTCAGGAGGCCAAAATCCGGAAGATTCATGGTTCATTTACTTTTCCGGCAAGAACCTTCGTGTTTAGGTCAATCGGTCGAAGTGGCCAAAAGGTGCGTTATGACCCTAGAAAAACGTTTAAGTCGTTCTTCAGAATTGAGGAAAGCTTATAACGCGGTGGTTGCGGATTATCTACAGCAGGGTCATGCTTCTTTTCTTGCAATAACGGATTTTCCTGCTGATGGATATTTTATCATACATCAAGGGGTTTTTAAACCGCAAAGTTTGACGACACCTTTAAGAATGGTGTTTAAGGCAAGTGAAAAAACGACTTCTGGGAAATCTTTAAACGATATTTTATTCGTAGGACCTAAATCGCTAACCGATATTATGGCATTGTTGATTAATTTCACAATTTTCGCAGACAATTGCGCGTACCGCGGATATCAAGCAGATGTATCGGCAAATTCTAATAGCTCCTGAACACAGGAAATTTCAGAGGTTTTTATGGAGAAATTCACTGTATGAGCCCATAAAGGTGTATGAAATAAATTCGGTAGTATTCGGGGTGACCTCTTCACCATATTTAGCTTTACGTACGGTACATCAGCTTGTCGAGGAAGAGAAGAAAAATTTTCACATCGTATCGAAATTGATTCCCCGTGATATGTACATGGATGACTTGGTCACATCCCTTCCATCTAAAAACGAGGCCTTAGACATAATTCGAGAAGCTAAGGACATGTTTCGAAGGGGTGGTTTTGAGTTAACTAAGTGGGGCTCTAATGTAATTGAACTCGCATCTTCACATTCTGATAATAATCCGCGAGAAATACGGAAGGAATTTATGGATCATAATCCGTCTTCACTGCTAGGTTTGCGATGGGTTCCAAAGGATGACGTTCTTCAATTTAAACTAGATCATGATGCAAAGGAGGGGACTAAGCGAAACATTTTGTCTACAATTGCTCAAATCTCACACTCTATGCAAAGGCTTTAATAAAGCGACTTTGGAAAGAAGGGGTGGACTGGGATGAGCCCCCCTCAGATTTAGTTGCACATCCAATGGCAACAGTTTCAATCGGGATTGGGTAGTTTGCTGAATGTTAAAATCCCAAGACATATTGGAATTTACATTGGGGCTAGAGTTGCTTTGGTCGGGTTCTCAGATGCCTCGATGATAGGATACGGAGCTGTCCTGTATGCCAAGGTAGAAAAGACCGATTGTAAACCTACGATAAGTTTCGTTAGTGGTAAATCAAAGGTTTCTCCGTCGAAGATCTTAACTATTCCACGTCTGGAATTATGCGCAGCTCTGCTTCTTTCAAAATTAGTCAGGTCAGTCATAGAAACATTGAGGCTTCGGGTACCGGTGGATCGTTTTCTATGTTTTACGGACTCAGAGATCGTCTTGCATTTGGTTCGGGCTTCTCCTGATCGATGGCGAACTTTTGTCGCCAATAGCGTTGTCCAAATTCAGGAAAACACCCCGATATCTAGCACGTGGATGGGAAAATGAATCCGGCTGATTGTTTATCCCGTGGCCTTACTTCGCGCGAGTTGGTATCGCATCATTTTTATGGTGGAACGGTCCCTCCTGGCTATTAATCGGGAGATGGAAATCGATGACGTACCGGAGGCGAAACCCGACGTACGTTGACTATAGTTTCCAATGGCATTACTAATTCTATTTTGGAGTTGATCGACCGAAGTTCGTTCTTTCGACGATTGTTAATTACAATGGTAAGAGTGCTTAAATTTCTAAAATTCATTCCTCGAGATCAGTCCAATTATTCAAAATTTCTCGATATCGCCGAGCAAAATTTATGCCGAGTGGTCCAAGCAAAACATTTTGCAGTGGAAATTCGAAATTTAAAACTAGGTAATCCCTGCTCAAATACCCTGCAGCGTCTCTCTCCGTTCATGGAAACCGGCATCATCCGAGTTGGTGGGAGATTGTCGAATGCTGATTTGAGTTATGAACAAAGTCATCCGATAATTTTGCCGACAATCGATCACTTCACTAATTTGCTTATTGATTGAGTCCATCAAATAAATTGCCATACCGGTTCTAATACGGTACTCTCATTATTAAGACAGAAATACTGGGTGTTAGTGGGTAGACAAGCCGTGAGAAAACGGATCCGAGCTTGTAATTTATTTTTTAAGTGCAGCCCTAAACCCAAGATCCCGAAAATGGGCGATCTTCCGGCTTTTCGTGATGCTGCTGTAAAACCGTTTGTGCAAACGGGAGTGGATTATGTGGGGCCTAACGCTAGGTCGGATATGAAAGGCAGTCGTCTCTATAGCCTATATATGTTTGTTTGTCTAGCGACGAAGGCTATTCATCTTGAACTGTGTACCGATCTGTCTACCCAGACATTTTTAGTGGCGTTCAAGAGATTTCTAGCTCGCAGAGGATGTTGTCAGATGATGCTATCGGATTGTGGTACAAATTTTGTCGGTGCTCGATCCGAGCTAAACGCCTTGGCAAATTTGGTCAGATCAAATTACAGAGAAAATCTAAGTCGACAGTTGGAAGAATTCCGTATCGAATGGAAGTTATCACAGGTCCATAGTCCACATTTTGGTGGTATTTGAGAAGCCAACATCAAAATCAACATTGTGAAGTCCCATCTCTTTAGGGTTATAGGTAAACAAAGGTTAACGTACGAGGAACTGAATACGGTGCTTATTCAAGTTGAGGCGTTGTTGAATTCCCGTCATTTGTGTCCCTTGAGTTCGGATCCCGCGGACTTGTCTGCCCTCACACTAGCTCATTTTTTAACCCTTACTCCGTTGAAGTCGCTTCCTACTAGTGATGTACTTACAGTTCCAGAAAATCGACTGTCAAGGATCCAACTACTGGATCAAATGATTCAGTCCTTTTGGAGTCGTTGGAAAAAAGAATATTTATACAAACTCCAAGTCCGGGCAAAATGGACAAAATCCGTAATTCGCTTAAAGGTTGGTACGGTTGTAATTGTGGATCAACCGAATGCCCCACCTTTACACTGGCCTTTGCGTATTGCAGAGGAAGTTTGTGCAGGTAAAGATGGAGTAGTTCGCGTGGCTGTAATTCGGACCTCGTCCGGAGTATATAAAAGGCCAGCTATCAAACTAAACCCTTGCCGTCTCAATAAGATTTCGAGTGGGAATTTCATGTGCATAATGTAAATAAGTTGTTTGTGTGTTTGCTTTATTTATTATTATTTCGGATTTTGTAACAATGATCACATCCCTGTCTCTGCTGTCCTCATCAGTGAGGCCTCTGGCAGCCATGTCCTCTCTCACATCTTCTATCCACTGTTTGCGAGGTCTTCCACGTTTTCGACGCTTCTCAGGGACATATCTTAGCAATCGAAGGGGCCAACGTGGTTCGTTCATTCGCAAAACATGCCCATACCACATCAGTCTTCTTTCACTTATGTCGTTGAGGATGTTCAATTCTGCCCCAACTTTATTCCTTATCACCTGGTTTGGTACCTTTTGAAGCCTGGATATGGCACAGCTCCTTCTCCAATAGTCCATCTCCAGGGCCATTAATTTGTTTGCAGGGGTCTTAGTCACTGTCTATGACTCTGCCCCGTACAATGTTGTGACAATGAGGAAAGAATTGTATATTCTTTTCTTTATGTGGAGAGACACTTTTTTGTTCCACAATATGCCATTTAATATACCAATAATTTTCTTTGCTATGGTGATTTTCTTTTCAATGTCCCTTTCTACTGTGTTTGCTTTAAAGTTCCATTTTTTTCCTTTTCATATTTAAAATTTGGACTTGATTTAATTCTTAAAAGTTGGCGCTAATTATTGAAGTTAGGTAATATGTTTGAATGCATAGTTTTTTTGCTAATTTCTCAATCTGGGAATATGCTGAAGGTAGGGACCTTCAGGGCGGGTGGTGTCGCGCCAACGCAAATAATTTTATTTAAATATTACAAATAATATGGTTGGTCCGGCTCTGTCGACCCAGGCGTTTTGATTGTCAATTGTTTTGCTTTTGTTTAATCCCATATGGCATATAGAAACATCCCCCAGTCAGTCTTAGTACGTGCTAATGTTAAGTTGAGCACTAGTTTTTTAATAGTTTCTTAAAATATTACGAGAACTCCCGAACCATTGGGTTTGTTGAAAATTTAGGGGCAACAAAGAAGTGAAGATCCAGATTACGAAAAATACGTAGAAGAAGTGCAGCCAGTGGAAGCCGCATACGGGTGAGTCCCGAACTAATTTTCAATAATTTTAATGTTCAGGGAGTCTGCTGATTGCTAGAAAATTATTTAATTCATGATTTTAGTTATACAGTCCACTTGTAAATTTAAATGCCAGCAACAAAGGCCGAGATATTAAGATATTGAGTAATCACACATCTATAATTCACACATTTATTATATAAACATATTTCATTATATTTTTATCAAAACCAGTGATTGGGGTTCGCTATGATTTTTATGACTTGTACTGTTTCTGATTTTAAACATTAAATCGCGCGTAACTGATTCCATTTCGTGTTTTCAAGGAACTTTTGTAATCGATTCAATGGATCTAAAGATCGATACCATACTTAAAATTTAATTTTCTATGTTCTTAATGGATTCTTATAAGGTCTAAGATTTGAAATTAATCAATTCGTAGATTCAAAATCTGATATTAAATTCGCAATCAGCATCCTCAGAAACCGAAAGATCGACCGAAGTATGGTATCGATCTTTAGATCCATGAATTGATTACAAAAGTTCATTGAAAACACGAATTGGAATCAATTACGCGCGATTTGAGATTTGAAATCAGAAACAGTACAAGTCATAAAAATCATAGCGGACCCCAATCACTGGTTCTGATAAAAATTTAATGAAACATGTTTATATAATAAATGTGTGGATTATAGATGTGTGATTACACAATATTTTAATATCCCGGCCCTCGTGGCCCTAACAACCTATAATTTAATTTATAACATTCTAAACATATGATAAAAATATCAAATAGTCATCACACTATACTTAAGTACGAGTATATATACTAATTTTAACAAAACATACACAATATTACACAAATAGAACCTAATAAATGTTATGACAAATTTTATCTCCGTTATCTTTTATAGATATTATTATCAAATGGGATCCATATCATGACTAATAACTTTAAAATTTGTTTTATATAAAAAATTGTTATTTTTGATGTTACTATTACCATTTAAAAAAATTATATATATATATATATATATATATATATATATATATATAGTATATATGTTTTCCTAATTAACAATTACATTCATATCAATAAATAATCAAACATCAAGTTGGTCTTATTTACAAATACTAATCAATTAATAAATAAATAATAATAGATATCTCCCCATTATTTAAACAGACACCTATATTTCCACGCCTCCCTTGAATAATATGAAATAATAGTTTTCCAATTCTTCCCATTCAGAAAATTGCATAATTCATCCATTTCTAAAGTTTCAATCCCAAACCATTTAGATCTTATATCACAGAGAGACGGACATGTGGCAATAAAATGAATCATATCTTCATTTTCTTCAGTGTTACAAATATTGCATGTAACACTTTCTGAATGCCTACTATAGTTTAGGTACATCAGTTCACCTCTTATTTTAAATATCCGTAGAATCTCATGCGTTTTATATGTATTGTTCATGTACTGAGCATTTTCGGTTAGATCGTATTCGAGATATTTATAAGTTACACTATTACAGGAACTAACAGCCGCAGCTATATATTTATTTTTCATGCCTTCATCTAAATTTTTTTATTTTTTTTTTATTTCGGAGTTTCTTCAATATGAAGTCTCTCCATCTCTGCCGGTCGATCGTATCCTTCTCCGACAATCCCCTACCAGCCTTACTCTCCATCACTCTATCCTTCAATCTGACTGCAGGTCTTCCTCTTCTCCTTCTACCCTCTGCCTCCCAATACATAATCATCTTTGGTATCTTCTCGTCACCCATTCGTCTAACATGACCGTACTATCTGAGTCTCCTCTCTTCCATCTCCTCAAGGATATTCTTTCCTACTTATAACCTTTCTCTTATGGTGCCATTTCTTATCCTTTCAGCTCTGGATATCCTTGCTGCTCACCTCCAGAAATCCATTTTAACTGAAAGTAATTTTTTTCCTTCGGTTATACTGAGTGGCCATGTTTCCGAACCGTATAGCATTAAGCTTTCTACTAGGGCTTTGTATATCAGTTTTTTAGTTTTTACTAGAATATTAGGGCTCCATAGTATAGGGTTGAGTATCCTAATATTTTTTTAACTATGAATATAAATTTATAACTATGAATTTAAATATATTGGACAATTCCGAAACATTATTAAGACTAATTTGAGGAGCATTATGTATTTGGGCGAGTTCATTTGTATCTTTATACCACCCTACATTCTTTTTAATACATTCCAATGCCAGAGTTTTTGTGAGTGTATTAGGGAAATTTATTACTTTAATGATATATTTGAAATGTAGGTTGTGTAAATATATGGGCTTTAATCCTGTTTCAAAGTATAGAATATAGTTCGGTGTGTTAATTGGTGGATTAAAAATATTTTTCAAGAAGAATGGGAACCGTTTATTAGTTTCTTTATCTAAAAATTCTTTGAAATCTTTTGAATTTATGCCTGGATATTGATCAGAGAGAATCATGCCAATTTTATTATCCTGTATGACTTTTTGAACCAATTTCTTAAAATCATTTGAGCCTTGAGTTTTTGAGGTCAAAATGTAAGCGTACCGTGTGAAGTGATCGACAAAAAGATGTAAATATTTTTTTGTAGAACAGGACCCACCTAATCCACCAATGGTATCTATAGACATAATCTGAAAAGGATAAGTAGCAGGACCTAGGTGAGATAATTGTCCAAATTTAGGTGTTCCTCTTGATTTATTTTTGATGCAGATTTCACAATTTTTACAAATTCTTCTGAAATGTGATAAGTTTTTCGCTGTATAGAACGGTTTAATGGGGGGTTAAAATGGGGGGCCGGGATGGCCGAGTGGACAAAGACAGTTGCAATAGGTAATCAAAGTTAAGCAACGTCGAGCGTGTTTAGTACTTGGATGGGTGACCGCCCCAGTTGGGTGACCACCCGCCGATGAAAGCCACAAAGTCCAAACTCCCCCCTCCCCCCGGGCGTGATGAGGCCCGTCAGTCTACTGGAGACGTCTCATTACAGGTCCTCCAAGGTCAACGGGGGTTATGTGTTGGGTCAATCACCCGACCATATAAAAATCTAACGGATTACGAAACCAAAAACTAGCCTCGGAACTGATAGTCTAAAACTGGTAACGACCCCGGCTTTGTATAAAGGACTCCGTCTTGCCTCGTGGAATGTTCGGAGCTTATACAGACCTGGAGCCGCCCAAACAGTAGTGGAGGAAGCTAAAAGGTACGCTACTGACATAATAGCCGTACAAGAAGTTAGGTGGCCCGAGGATGGTGAACTCACTATCGATGGGTACACGATATTCTACAGTGGAAGGAACAAGCAAAACTTTACCGGAGGAACTGCCTTTATAGTAAGCCCCAAGGCTCGGAAATCAATCCTAAGCTTCGTCCCTATTAGCGATCGGATAAGTATGCTTAGATTCAAAGGAAGATGGTTTAACATCTCCATCATAAACGTTTACGCACCAACCGAAGACAAGGACGGTGATATGAAAGATGATTTCTATGAGCAACTTGAGCAAGTGTACGACGGTATTCAACGGTATGACGTAAAATTAGTCATTGGGGATTTCAATGCCAAGATCGGAAGGGAGCGTCAGTTTCGGCTAACAATTGGATCGCACAGTCTTCATGAAACGAGCAGCGAAAATGGAGTAAGATGTGTAAGTTTCGCAGCTGCTAAGAATCTGGTAGTCAGCAGCACCAAGTTCCCGCATAAGGAGATCCATAAGTATACATGGACAAGTCCTGGGGACAGGTGGAGGAACCAGATCGACCACGTGCTGATCGACAAGCGACACCAAAGTTCCATTCAAGATGTGAGGAGCTTTAGGGGAGCCGACTGTGGTTCGGACCATGCCTTGGTGGTAGTCAAGTTTAACCAAAGGCTTAGACGAATCCAGAAGACAGATAGCGACCTGAAACGAATAAGATATGAAATCCAAAGACTAAAGGATCCGGAGACCCAATCACGATTCCAAATAGAGCTGTCCAATAAATTCGAACTTCTCGACCTAGAGAGTACGCCAATTGAGAGCCACTGGGCGGAAATTGAAAAGGTCTTGAAGGAGACAGCGAACAAGGTGATAGGAGTCCAGGCTAAGCGTCAACCAAAGAAATGGTACACGGAGGAATGCCGTAAGGCTGTGGAGGACAAAAGGGCACTGAAGATCCTCAGCCTAGGCAAAAGAGACAAAGAATCCCGAGATAGATACGAAGCTGCTCAGAAAGCAGTAAACAAGACACTGAGAAAGGCAAAGAGAGAATTCTTGTCTCAAAAGCTCAAGGAGATAGAAGATAACTGGCAGGGCGGTAAAATATGTGAATTCTATGCTGACATCAGGAAAGAAAGAACTGGATACATGGGTAGGAGCACTCAAATGAAAAGCAAACAAGGCAAACTGACAGCAGTCAAAGACGAAGTGCTCGGAATCTGGAAGGATTACTTTGAGCAGCTGCTGAACAGTGAGGATCCCTCAGAGGATGAGGACATGGACCACGCTGAGGACCATCCCAGCGGTGTGGTAGAGGAGCCGGATCTACTGGATGTACAGATGGCGATTGAGAAGGTAAAGCGGCGAAAAGCCCCTGGAATAGATAGCTTACCTGGTGAGCTATTCAAGGAAAGGGGTGAGTCACTGACGAGACATCTACACCAGCTCATCCTGAAAATATGGAGAGAGGAAAAGATCCCGGACGTATGGAACACAGGTCTCATATGCCCAATTCTGAAAAAGGGATCCATGTACGAGTGCGAAAACTATAGAGGAATAGCACTGCTCCCTGTCGCATACAAAATCCTGGCCTACATAATTCTAAACAGAATGAACCCATACTATGAAAAGTCCCTTGGCGACTACCAAGCAGGGTTCAGAAGAGGAAGAAGCACGTCCGATCAGATCTTCATCCTTAAACAGATACTCGAGAAACGTTGGGAAATAAATCAAGATGTGCACGCCTTATTCGTCGACTTCAAAGTAGCCTACGACTCGGTCGACAGGAGCTGTCTTTGGAAAATACTGACGGAACTGGGTTTCCTAGGAAAATTGGTACGATTGACACGGGCGTGTATTAATGGATCCCGATGCCGAGTCCTGGTACAAGGAGAAATGACTGAAAGCTTCGACGTGAAGTCAGGATTAAGACAAGGCGACTGCCTATCCCCGATGCTGTTCAACCTGGCCTTGGAAAAAGTTATGCGAGAATGTACCAAGGCAAGCGGGGGAGTACACGTGGGGAAAATGCATAAGTTCCTCGCCTATGCGGATGATGTGACTGTGCTAGGAAGTAAGAAAGAAGACATTCAGTCACTCGCCGGTTCCCTGATCAATTCAGCGAGAGACATCGGCTTACAAGTTAATCAAAATAAGACGAAGTACATGATAGTAAGCCGGAACCTACACGTAATCGACGATATAAGTGTAGGAAGATATACCTTCCCTAAAGTAGATAACTTCAAATACCTCGGATCTACAGTAACCTCAATAAACGACCAACTAACAGAGGTCGATCAACGAATAGCCAGTGCCAATCGTGCGTTCTTCTCGGTCTCTCGAGTCCTAAGATCTAAGAAAATCTGCCGCCCACTGAAAATCAGGGTCTACAACACAATAATCAAACCCGTGCTAATGTATGGGTGCGAAACTTGGACACTGACCAGAACCTTACAAGCAAGAATCGAAAGATTCGAAAGGAAGGTGCTAAGGACAATTGTAGGCCCGAAGTGGGATAATGAACTGGGGCTCTGGAGAAGAAAGACTAAAGAAGAGATTATAGGGGAAACCCGACAATCGATAACGCATGATATGAAAGCTAAGAGGTTAAAATGGGCAGGACACGTGGCAAGAAGCAACCCATCAGGCTCCCTCAACATGACGATGAACGCAACAGTGGTCGGTACCCGACCGCGAGGGAGACCCAGAACGAGATGGGCTGACATAATCAAGAAGGAAGCCACCGAACATCGAGTGGTGAACTGGAAAGCCATCGCCCAAGATAGACTGAGGTGGAATAGGCTAGTTCAGGCGGCTAAAGATCTCCAAGGTCTGTGAGCCAACCGAAAAAAAAAAAAAAAAAAAAAAAAGAAAAAAAAAAAATAGAATGGTTTAATTTTATTTTCCATTTGTTTTATACCTATATGACAGTAAAGATAATGTATTTTCTCTATAAACGTTTTACTAAATTCCTCCGAAAGTAAAATCTTTGAATTTCAGTTTGTTTTTATTATTTCGTATATCTTCATTTTTCCCCTGATCGTTTCGGATATCTTCTAGTTTTATTAAGTTTACAATTTTTAGACAGTCATCCTGATTTTCTTGCGGTTCTAACACTGCATTTCTACTTAAACAGTCTGCCTCTAAATTATATTTTCCTGGAGAATATATTATATCAAAATTAAACTGGGACAGATAATAGGTTAAGTCTCCGAGTTCTTCATCGGTTCTAGCCTTAATATTCATTCTTTCTAGGGGCTTATGATCACAGAAAACTGTAAATTTCTTGCCCATAAGCCAATGCTGCCAATATTTTACCGCCTCTTTAATCGCCAAGCATTCCAGATAAATAGCCTTTTTCCTTTTCTGGGCTTCATTCAACTTCCTTGAAAAATATGCACATGGTTTTTCTTCTTCATGTTTCTGAGGTTGTTTCATGACAGCCCCAATTCCTTGTAGGCATGTATCTGTGTAAATATGTATCGGCAAATGTGAATCAAAGACAGTAAATGGCCAAAATCGGTTTTGAACACAGCAATTTTTTTATTGTCTCAAAAGATTTTTGACATTCTGCAGACCAGATAAATTTTTGTCCTTTCCTCAATAAATTATGCAACGGATCTAAAATAATCGATATATTTGGTACACATTTTCCGTAAAAATTAATTTTTCCTAAAAATTGTTTATACTGTTGTTTTATAATGTGTTGTGAAATAAGACTATATTGCGTTTCTCTGTAACCAAAGTTTATTTTAATTAATTACAAAACTTTTTATAATTTACATTACAGGTTTATTTTAATATAAAATCTTACCTGTAACCAAAGAAACAACACTCTAAGAAACTATTTCACACCTTTTAACGTTAATAACTTATTCTCAACTTAAAATTTAATAATCAATAATAATCACGTTTGATCACATTTAATAGTGGTCACAATTAGTCTTATTTTCCTATGTTTATAACCTTCTCTCTATCACACCTGTTCTTTCTGGATAAATCAATTATAATTCAAATTATATTAAAAGAAGTTCGGCGAACATCTTTTACATATATATATATGTGTGTATATATATTTTAATTTATCATATTTCTAATTAATCCGTATGCGCGTCCATCATTAATTGTTATGAGTCAGATGATCTTCATCGCCAGGTAAGTATATAATGGAGATCAATACATCGAACTCAGTCACTCTTCAACATGCGTCTGATAAAGCAACATCATACTCTGAGTAGGAGAGAGAAACACTTTATTCATTATAAAAGTGATGCTGCCCAACTACATTGGGTTGCTAATACACAGCATACTATATACATCTTATTTTAGACTATTTTTAACACCTTATTTAATAATATATAATAATAATATCATCCATGCTTATAAACATATTTATACCCATATGGTTATATTTTTTTTATATTTTTTATTTATATGTCTTTTTTTTCATTTTTATTTTTTCTCTCTTTTACTCAAACCCCCGCGTGCTCTCTTGAATTCGAAAAATATACATATAACAATTAGAAACTTCGAATAAAATATATATATCATGCAACAACAAAAATAAGAATAAAATCAAATCAACACACTGTCAGGCATATAAATCGGCAATAAAAAAGATAATAAAATTTAACAAATTATTACATAACTAATTATAATAAACTAAATAAATAAATACACATATAAATAAATAAATACATAAATAAATAACTTACCTACATACATGTCCCCTCATCAGTCTTAAATTCAGCCTCACCATAAATGTGGTGATGTGTTATACCCAGGGAGTCCAGCACTATACTCTCCGCCAAGCTTGCTACGTCCTTTATCTCCACACCAAGATCTTCCATGAAACTCCTGGTTAACCAAAGGCCATTCACGTGGAACTCTCTCTCACCGAAGCTCTCGCAGAACCTCTCTTTGAGAAAAGGGATACACATTTCTTATATTTTTTTTTTCCTCCTTGCCTGATCGAGGTCATTAGATTCGTACCTCACGGTGGGATCCAGAATGACAGCCGACTTTCCGGTCTTCGGGAATGCCACTATTTCGGCATATCTCGTGGATCCATCCGTATCCACACAATACACTTCCTCGAAGCAG
This sequence comes from Aelia acuminata, assembly GCA_911387785.2. Taxonomy (NCBI): domain Eukaryota; kingdom Metazoa; phylum Arthropoda; class Insecta; order Hemiptera; family Pentatomidae; genus Aelia; species Aelia acuminata. Next base: position 5,874,242 of record CAJVQU020000004.1, read on the forward strand.
GCGAAGTCTCTTTCCTTCAGGAGCCTCATCAATGCATGTTTGACCCTGTGGTGACGGCGAGTTATCAGGAGTGAGTTGTTGGGGCATTTCCCCAGCACGTGTGCTGGTGTTTAGGCTCTCTGTTACATTTGCGACAGAGGGACCCAACTTCTCTCACCTGTCCGCTGACCCCTGGGACTCCGGGCAGGGGTGCATAATTGATGTTCAGCTTCAGGGCATTGGACCATTCAGACCCCGAAAGAATCTGCTTCTCGTACATGTATTTGTTAGCTTTCGGGGTGTCTTTAAAATGTCGTACTCCAATACCCTGCCACCTGCAGTTGGCCCATTCCTCAAACGAGTTTTCTCGTAGCGACTGCCGTAAAGCTCTCATATTCCGGTGCCCCTGTTTAACTCCCAATCTCTCAGCACACTCTGCTTTCTCCGCCGAGTAATCAAATGTAGATTGGAACAGGGCATCCGGCACATTGGACAGTCGCTGAGCAATGGACCAGTGTTGAAGAGGAGCTTCCCATTGGCAGCGGATCAAACCCAATCCTCGGTACCTCCTGGGAGCGTACAACATCGCCGTGGAGGTGTTAGCAGGAAGACCAATTATGGCCTTCACGCTCCTAAGAATCATGGTGTCGATTCCTTCTAACACCTCCGGACGCAGCTTTGTTAAAACTGGCATAGTTCGTCGAATGGTATAAAATTAGTCGTGAACCTCTCCAGGGAATCAGTCGTCCAGATGTCCTCATGCGTAGCAGATCTCCATTGTTTTGTAGACGACAATTCTGAATTTATTGTAAAAGAACTCGAAGTTTTGTATTTGTACTTTTTATGTGTCCGACAATGGATTTTCAAACCACCGACAGAATCATCCAAATTTAACTCCAAAACTAATCGTACAAATCAATGATTAACTTATCATCTTCATGGAATCAATTGGTATGAAGGAGACGTAGAGTATGATTTTCTGGGTACAATACTTTGAAATAACATCCAAACGTATGGGACGGTTTATTTTAAAGGACAAAAGAAAATGCATTTTCTCCTCCGTTTCATTAAAAGATCAGTAATTGATCTAGAGGAACTTAATTGTCCAAGGATTAGTAGTTTGAAACCCCCATTACCAATAACCAGATTTGGAGGCTGTCATTACCTTTTACATTATAAAAATCCCGAAATGTGTTCACTTTATCGTGTCCACTCTATAGCCCAATGGATAAGGACACATATGTAAATATTTTCGTTTATAGTAAATTGAAAAAAAAAATCTATTAAATCAAATTAAAAAAAAATATATCTAAAACTAAAAAAAAAAAATAAATGCTCCTTCTAAGAATTCTGAATTTAATTTGTTTTATCTACTTAATAATTTATGATTTGGAAATACCCAAAAGATTTTTTTTTTATATATTTAAAGGTTTGAAGGTTATTTTTTTTAATTTGATTTTATTGATATAAGATTGTTGTTACATTGGGTCTTTTGCAGAAAAGCACCCCCAGTGATTTTATAATGTGAAAAGTGATTTCACATGTTAATGAATATTTATTTTAAATTGATCATATGATATTTTATAACCTAGATTCAATCTTGTTTAATAAACAATCTATTTGTGTTTAAAAAGTTTTGTAATGGGCCTTATTAAGTTGATTCAAGAAGTTCCAGACAAAAGGAATGCAATAGAATTCCTTCAAAGTAAGGGAATTTACATAAAAGAAGACTATGCCGTATTGGAATAACGGAAGCACACACTAATACTGTAGAATGATGTGAATTTATTTGGAGAAATAGGAATAAAGAAAAAGATCTTTTTGAAGAAATACTAAAAGATATATCAGCATTCATGCCTCCTAAATGAGATTTAATTTATTGTTTTTTAAATATAAAATATCTTAGTTCAAATATTGTGTTATTTATTAAAACTAGTAGCCATTATTTTATAGTAGAGCATTTAATATCAAATTAAAACATGTGATCAAATTCAATAGTAACTAAACTATATCACATTATAAAATCACTGGGGGTGCTTTTCTGCAAAAGACCCGTTACATTAAATAAATATATTAATGGACACTGGCGTGGTAGTGATTTACCCGTAAACCAATGAATGTGTGTTTCAGGGTCCCTGACGTGGTATTGATTTACCCGAAAACCAAAGAATGTGTGTTTTTGTTGTGGTCACTGGCGTAGTATTGATTCACCCGTAAACCAATGAATGTGTGTTTAAAAAAACAAAAAACAAAAACTAACAACAATTTTATATCAATTCCTTCCCGATGCACTTACACCTTGACGTGGTGGGAAGGCTTATTTCTGAATTATATTTGGAAAACTAAGATGAGTGCAAACAATTGATTGCCAGGTAAATTGATTTACCCGTAAACCAATGAATGTTGTTTAAAAAAACAAAAAACAAATACTAACAACAATTTTATATCAATACCTTCCCGATGTACTCACACCTTGATGTAGTGGGAAGGCTTATTTCTGAATTATATTTGGAAAACTAAGATGAGTGCAAACAAATCGTGAGCCCCTCTTTCAAATCAACATTTTTTCATCTTTAAAAGTTATACTTCCTTGTATGTATAAATAAGTAAATAGAAATCATATTCTTAATTGGAAGAGGGGAGAGCGCATGCGCTATCTATACCCAATGCTCTTGAGCTCTCAGGATTCATTTTAGCACTAGCATCTGATTGGAACAGATCTACTTACCATGGATTTGTATGTATGTTTATTTCTTTGACTACTCATAAAACGTTTGTCTTTCATTTTGATTTTTCTTCTTTTTTTAGTTCTAGCACTAATTTTAAGACTCTCTTAAATCGACTAAATGATGCCTCTAGCTTTGTACATAAATTAAATTATATCCAAATTGGACGACCTTACATCATAGAAGAATTAGAACAGGTTAAAATAAAAACAGGGTTATCGTTGGTAGCAACCCTAAAGGATCATGATACAAATATTAGAGTGTATCTTCCTAAACGTTTTAAGATGATGTTTGAAGGTACTGAGGCATTTAATAACAGCAATGATATAGTTTCATTAGTACAATGGAAGAATTAGTCATAAAGATGACGTTTCGATTATTTAAAATCTAGGTAAAATAAAGTTTAATAAAAGTTAGAAATAGATTTATATATTGCATAGATCTAATTTTCTAAATGCTCTTCTAGAGACCTTTGAGATCCTTCAAAGAAAATTATTCACCAAAGAAAAAATAAATAAAGAAAGAAAATAAAAAAGCCGAGCAAAGTTAATTTAGTATATCATACATTTTGTATCTCATGTAATGGTCACGTGGTTCGAAACAATATGAGTCACGTGGTAGACTCAGCCTCTTACATGGCAGTAAACAATATGGCGACGGTCACGTGACCATAAACCATGCTTAGAGTAGCAGAAAACAATATAGTGGCGGTCACGTGACTTATCGAGTGACCATAAACAAAGCCTAGAACAGCAGAAAACAATATGACAGCGGTCACGTGACCGGTGCTTAACGTATAGCAGAAGCCAAAAGGGGCGTGGCCTAATAGTCACGTGACCGAAAATTTAGGTGGTTAAGGTATTATAGATGTAAAAAGGGGCGTGGTCTGCTGGTTAACGTAGGACCGTATACCAGCCACGTAGGACTTAAGGCTACTCACGTCATCACCCACGTGGCACTTATGGAGTGGGGATGGAGCAAACGGTGCGCCAGCTCCCCCATAATCTCTCTACTAACGTTTGCAGGCAATTCTAGCGTTCTTCATGCAAAGTTTCTACCTCCTCTAGAATTAGGGTCGGATTGTACAATCGGGTTGTTATCTTTTGACACATATAATACTATTCCAAACATAAGAAAGGGTGTTAACGATATGTTTTATTTCGGTGATCTGGCCATTCAAATACCTGAAGGATCGTATGATATCGATGCTATACAATCTTTTCTGAGCGACGAAATCGCTTACCGTGATCCGGGTGCTGGACTTGCACTCAGAGGAAATCCAAGTACCCTAAAGACTGAAATTAGATCGTCTAAGCAGGTTTTTTTCAACTGTCAAGGCAAACCACATTCCATCGGCCCACTATTGGGTTTTACTAGCCCCGAACAAGTCATTAACCCAGATCATCAGTATACTGAATCAAACGACATTGTGAAAATTCTTAGTGTAAATACTATTTCGATTCATTGTAACATCGCGTCGGGGTCTTTCATGAATGGAGATCCGGATCATAGTATACATCAATTCTTTCCTGCAGTAGAACCAGGATATAAAATCATCGAAATCCCGAATCCAGTCATTTACTATCCTACTAACAATGTTGACAATATTGCTGTTCGTTTAGTAGATCAGAACGGCGAGCTTATTGATTTTAGAGGTGAAACAATTACTATAAGATTACATTTAAAGAAAAATGGGGTTTGATTTTACCAGAGATAGTCTTGACCGGAATCTAGCTGGTTATAAAAGGAGACCCTATTAAGATTTAGTAAACCTAAATCATCAAGGCGGTTAACACCTGCGAACGAAAACTTTTTAAAACAGTGTGGTTTTCGATTAAAAATAAAAATATGAATAATATACTAAACATAACATCAGACGTGAAATTTGATGACTCCCTTACACAATTTCAATATCATTCGCATCAGCCGTATGCAGGCAACACTTTTAACAAGTTTGGTGAAATCAGAATTCCGATCCATCAATAAGATGGATACTTTAAGTTTTATTTACATTGAAGGACGAATTTTAAAAGAAGACGGTACTCCAGGAACTACTTCAAAATTGACTAATAACGAGTTTGCGTTTTTGTTTGATGAGATCAGATACGAATTAAATGGCATTGAAGTTGATAGAGTCAGAAACCCTGGAATAACTGAAACGCTTAAAGGTTATGCTTCGTTTTCACCTATTCAAGTAAAAGGTCTTGAAAATTCGGGGTGGATAATACCTGGCATCGATAAAACTCTTTCAATCGATAAAGACGGATTTTTTAGCTTATGCCTGCCACTGGATATTCTCTTAGGGATATGTGAGGACTATCGCAACATTTTAATTAATCTTAAGCAAGAACTCTTTTTGATCAGATCGAGTACGGACTTGAACTGCATAAAGGGTAGCGATGACGTACAAATAAAATTAGATAAAGTGGTATGGAGGATGCCACGTGTTTCCGATCAAGAACGACTGAGGTTGTTGAAAATGGTAGAGAAAAACAAGATAATTACTATACCGTTCAGATCATGGGATCATTACGAATACCCAAATTTACCTACTTCGCAGCAAGAAAATTGGAATGACAAGACAAAAACATCGACAAATTTAGAAAAGCCGCGGTATGTTATTATCGCATTCCAGACTGATCGAACGAGAAACGCAACCAAAGATAACAGTCAGTTTGATAGTTGTAAATTGAAAAACTTGAAAATCTATCTGAATAGTGAACATTATTCTTATGATGATTTGAATTTAGATTTTGCACAAGGAAAAGTCGCCCTTCTCTACGAAATGTATAATGAGTTTCAAACGAGCTATTATGGTAATAGACACTCTCAACCTCTGCTATCACGATCCGATTTTGAAACCCTCGCACCTATAGCCGTTATAGATTGTTCTAAACAATCTGAAGCAATAAAAAGTACGACTATTGATATTCGCGTTCAACTAGAGGCGAGTGAGAACTTTCCGCCAAATACTAAGGCATATTGCCTCATTCTTCATGATAATATAGTGGAATACGAAGTGGGAACCGGTTTAGTCCGCAAAATGTACTGAACCTCTGCACACGTTTGGCTGCATATATTCATTATTTAAAACCGAAACGAAATCACTCCACTGCAGGGCTTTGACTATGACACACATGATGCATTCAGCGGTCATTGATTTTCAAGGCTATCGATTAGCCTAGACTCATTAATCGTCAAAGAACTATCTGTAGTCTCTGTGAGTCATGGCTCATCATGGCATTGGTTTTTCAAACCGCCTCAGGGTGCGAGTGTAGAACTGGCTAAAGCACGGAAGAACATCTGGGTAATGAAAAATATTCAGGGATCGAACTGGACCTATGGCGATGTAGAATATGAAGAGATGAAGAATTTATTAGTATATGTTACAGAAGACTATGACATATTATGGGGAAAGGGAATGGAAAAGTGCAAGTTTATAGAAGAACTCATCGATAGACCAGTCTATGATCTTCATGATTTCGGCTGTCCAAACTTGAAACAGTTAAATAATGAACAGATATCTTGTCATTTCCATTTGAACACTTCCCTTGTTTGCTCATTAAATCAAGCCCATCGTTTGGCCACATGGGTCAGTAAAAATTCTGAAGCTGTAAATTTAAAAAAAGAAGAGATAAGAAGACAAACATTTAAGAATATTGGTACACTCTCATATGCTGGATTTATTCGAGGAGTCAAGGATAGAGTTGAATGTATATACTGTGGACTGGTATTCGACAGCATATCATTAGTCAACCCTCTGAGATACCATTAAAAAAATAGTTCACAGTGTTTGTGGTTCCAGGAGGAGGAGGAGTATTTATAAATACCTCCTAGGAAGTACCTTATCAGTATGATGGATAAAATGGAGTCAGCGATACGTCGTTTGGGAGAGGAAGGAATCGAAACTTTAACTAAAGAAGAATTGAGAGCTTTACCTCGATCATTACTTTTGTACCTTTTCGACTATACATTAGACTACATCTGGGACAATTTACCTGAGGAGTGGCAAGAGGACGAGGAATTTATCCAGAATCGAAGACTTTCTTATCTCGATGAATATATTAATTATTAATTGTACTATTATATCTGTAATTCATCCCATGTATTATTTCAAATAAACCATATAAATTAAATTTTTTTTTTATTTATTTACCTTTATTCTCATTTTTACCTAGGGAAGGGTTCAAGAAATAAAAAAGTATATACAGAAATATTATTTATTGCATAAATTACAACTCATAAGGGTATTTTCTTGAGTTCATTTAATAAATTATAAAGAGTCTCAATATTAATATTAAAGTCCATTGATGTTGGTTCCACAGGTTCAGTCAGTTGACCTTCTTCATGTTTCTTATATAGTTCAGCCATTTTGGTTATCAATTCCAATGAGTTGTTGATGTTCTTAACGTCTTTACAAAGCTTTGCCGTTTCATTTCTGCTAAAACATGTCGAAGGTGAATCGAGCTGATGGGTTGGCGAACTCTGATTAAACATTACGAAAGGAATAACTACCTGTTCTATTTTCATAACTCTGTTCCTTCCCCTCTTGGAAAGTGTACAATACACATTTTTACACCTTACTCGGTCTTCAACCTCCACTTTCTTGGGCCTGCTTTGCAAATGAGATAACATCCTTGGAATCTGATCGGCGATGAATCTCCATTCTTCCGTATTCATATACACTGTAGTTTTCTTGTCGATGACACCGACAGTGGGAACGAAATCGCAAAGACCGACTCGCACTACTTTGTTAGTGGTGATGGAGTAGTCGGTCACCAGTTCCAATCGACGCGGCACAACCATCTTCCAAGGTTTCAACGTTGAGACTAAAAGGTTCAATATAGAGGAGGGGAGAAAGATAAAGTTTTTCTATATTTTTTATTAGTTGAGTTATTTTGTCTCTCTTTATATCATACATCGATATCTGGTTTTTCAAGTCGTTTATCTGTTGCAGAAAATTTCTAAGTCTCTTGCGGACATCAGCAACATCCCCAACAGTTTTCCTCTTCTTTTTTATCACATACGTCATCTATTATCATTGGTAGCTTCTCTAGTTGTTCCAAGTACTCAATAAAAGGACAATATTTAGACCATTTCTTGTGATCTACAAGAGGAACGTCATGTTCCAACCATTCATGTAATATTACTCCACAAAAAGGACACCTTCTCCGATCTGAGTTTTTCAAATAATAAAATCCGGCTGCTGCTAGTTTTAATGCACTCACTGGTGAATTCCGACCGACGAATGTGGACAATCGGTCGGCCTCATACTTCATATTCTTACTTGTTAGTCGTCCCATAATAAACTGGTTTAGCAGTACTAGGACTATGACAAAGGCTTATGTATGTGGTGAGGGGTAGAGGGGGAAGGAACTTCTCGCGTTTACTCCTTATATCCTCAATGTAGATGTAGGACAATCAATGGCTCTCGTCACGTGTGAAGCTGGGGGTATATATGCGCAGTAGTGCTGACTGAGCGCTATGAATAGATAGTTCTTTGTCACCTTGTCTCCAACTGCAGTAGGAAATGCATGCCAGAGAAACCGCTCTTTCATGTCTGGGCGGCGTACACGTAGTGCGATACATCCGCTGACTGGACATTGATAAAATAGTCGGCACGGCATCCTTTCAAATAGATAGCGATTCATCTGCTGACATTGATAAAATACTACTTCATGTCTGGGCGGCTTACAAAACGCTGACTGACCATCGATAAGCGAATGAATGGTTCTTTGTCGTCTTAACTCCTCCATTATCATAGTGCAGAGATCTCGCCGACTGGGCATACAAAACGCTGATTGACCATCGATAAGCGAATGAATGGTTCTTCGTCGTTTTGTTTATAATCAGCGCGGCTGATATTTGGGCGGCATCCTTTTAAACAGATAACAGACCCGTCGACCCGCTCAAGGCATCGTAATCAGTGCTGAATGTGCGTCTCTCCCCCGCCTCTGCAAGCGGGCTATATAAGAGTGGAGCCACCGTTATTCCTCCAACATCATTGCTTCATAACGACAATTATGAATGAACATGAATGAAACAGCTGAGTCTTGCACCTATGCATTAAATCACACACACCTGGCCGGGTTGTGCACTGGGTCAACCCGTTAAATGCAAACAAACAAAACTACCACTCAGATGATGACGTCACAGGCATAATGTAAACAAAGGGTCAATGAACCGGCTGAGTCATGCACGTATGCATTTCACCTAGCCGGTTGTGAACTGGGTCAACCCGTTAAATGTAAACAAACAAAACTCCCACTCAGAGGATGACGTCAAAGGCATAATGTAAACAAAGGCCGCTAAACCCCCCCCCCGTCGCCCTCACAAGGTCGGTCAATGACCTTCGAGGTCACCTGTAGCCTTACCGCTAAACCAACCACCCCCCTCGCCCTCACAAGGTCGGCCGGTGACCCTCAAGGTCACATGTAGCCTTACTACTGCTCGCTGTATCGAATGTAAACAAAGCGATGTTGCCACATTTCACATATTCCATGCGACGTTGCCGGATCGTGCAACCAACCGTCCCCCTCACCCTAGCTATACACCTCCCTCGCCCTGCCAGACGGCATCACCTAGTTCACAATTGCACAATCCGTCGTTTCTACTACTGGTTGGGCCGAAATTGTAGACTGTGATCGCGACATTGGGGATGGCTGTCTAGAATTATCAGTAAATTCAGGAGGAACCTCGCGTAATCCTTCTTCCTCATCTATTAGGTAATTGTGTTTGCTTACCCAATCCCTCACTTTGTTTTGGTAGATTTCCTATAAGAAATAGGAACCGAGGAAGCTTGGCGAATCTTGCTTACTCTAGCAACGCTTTCGGCGGAACTAACCTTTTCTACCGCTATCCGCAGTCGCTCCAAACGGTACTCCTCCTTCATCCTCGCCAACTCCCGCGTTCGTTTCCTATAACCATAGGCGGCTTCAGCTTCCTCAAGTTGGGACTGAAGTTCTGTTCTTTTAGAGACCTTACTACCGGGCCTCGACATTACTTCTTCGCCTCGGATTTGTGAAGTCATGTCTTCACCAACAGCTACCTGCGAACCAAAATTATTAGAGCCTCTCTGGCTACTACCAATGTTCATACCTTGGTGCTGTTGGACTTTAACATTGTCTTCCTGTCTCCGATTTAATGGGATGTCTCGGCTTCTAAGACGTCTCACCTCTTCATTGTCCATTCTGTATCAATATTATTCAGGCCCGGAGTAACGAAAAATGTTACTTTAAAAATTGTTTTAAGCTAAGAAATAAGTTAGCTTGCAATTCTCAGAACAAACAAAATGATTTATTGACCGGACTTTCTCAACAATAATGAATTATTCCAACAATATATAAGAGACTATACATGAAATCCCTTTGAAGCAAGAGAAGCACATTAGGGAAGAGATAAATAACCTAATAAACAAGGTATTATAGTAATTAGTACTTGTAGTATAATAGCCATCTAATAATAGCCATATGGGCAGTAAAGAAGAAGAGTGCGTCGGGCAGTAGTAGAACTATAGGGTAGTGATAGACTACCGATAATTAAATGAAAACACTGTGGACGAGAAATACCCCATCCCCAGATTCGATGATATCCTCGACAGGCTGAGCGGAGCTAAGATATTCAGTACGCTGGATTTGAAGTCGGGTTACCATCAGATCAGAATGCACACAAGAGATCAATGCAAGACGGCGTTTTCATTTGAACGGGGGGCCATTATGAATTTAAAAGCATGCCGCTTGGGTTAAAAAACGCCCCAATTACTTTCCAAAGATTGATGGACGAATTTCTTAGAGGAATCTATGAAACATTCTGCCAGATTTAGATGGATGACCTACTAGTATTTAGCGAATCCGAACATCAGCACGTGGAGCACTTTCGACCGGTATTCCAAAGAATTTCAGCTTGAAATCTTCGGAAGAAACGTCACTTTAAGGCCAGGACCAGATCAATTTTTTGGGACATATGATTTCGAAACAGGGAGTGAAACCAGAAAAGATAAAGTGGAAGCTCTGCAGGGGATAGCGATTCCTAAGGACATCAGAGGGATATGGTGGTTGTTAGGCTCCCTAAACTATTATAGACGTTTCGTGCCGGAAAAGGCGGAATACCTAGTACCCCTTAATAACCTGTTAAAAGAAGGCCGAAAGGTGGTTGTAACGGCGGAGATGGAAACTAATATACGGAAATGCACACAACGACTGCAGAATGATCTTGTTATAGCATTCCCTGATTTTACGAAGCCCTTTACCTTAACTACGGATGCTAGTGAATATGCAATGGGCGGGGTGCTTTCCCAGGAAGGGTTGGGAGGAGATAAACCTGTAGCTTATGCTAGCAGACGTTTGACTGATGCCGAGACACGATATAGCGCTCTAGAGAGAGAGTTGTTGGCCGTCGTGTGGCCCGTTAACCTTTTTCGGCCATTTGTTTTTGCGAGGAAGTTTAGGGTTTACACCAATCATTAACCTTTGCAATGGGTCGGTAAACTAAAGGAGTCCTCGGCGAGAGTCACTTGATGGAAGTAAACCCTAAGCCTGTAAAATATGGAGATCATTTATAAGCCCGGCAAGGAAAATGTTGTGGCCGATTGGTTGTGCTTATTAATATACTACGCTATAGAGGAGGATATGGGAGATCCGTCAGCGGACACTCGTCAATTTCTTTTAAAGTGGATGGCAGAAAGAGTGGGCGAACAAAGCGGTGCCAACACAGAAGAGGAAAGCACGGTGGAAGAGAGACTAGATGAGATGAAGGAGATTGAGGAAATTGTGAACGATAAGCGTCGGAAAATCATCTGGAAGACTGCAATCACGGGAAGGATAGAGGTAACAAGTAGCGAGTACGGGAGAAATCGTATCACAACTATTTGGTCGCTACCAGGAGTGCGAGATGGATTAATTTGCAAGACATTAAAGGATGTGTCGAAGCCAGGAAAGACTGTCTGGAAAAAGATTAAAAGATTATGGAGAACCGAGAAGATTGGGGTTGACCGATCGTTCGTGCGGTGCTCCAAGATGTGGACCAACAGAGGGAGGTAACACCGGCATACCACCAGGGGAAAACAAATCATCGAGGCGAACACGAAACCTTACAGGCATTGAAGAGAAGGTATTTTTGGTGGGGAATGGCGAAGACTGTGAAAGATATAGTCGGTTTGTGTGCAAACCGAAGGGATTGCAGGATGAGCCTCCTACTCCTTCTGCACCGTTGAGTGACCTAGAAGTGGATACGTTTACGTGGAAGGGATACAGATGGCTAATGATTATTGATATTTTTAGTAAAACGGTCATTGCCAACCCCATAAAGGAACGGACGTCGGGATCTGTGTTAGAAGCCCTCCGAACGTGGTTCCAGTTTTATGGTACACCTGTTAGGATCTCATCGGATGCGGGACGAGAATTCGACAACTGCAGCGTTCGAAAAACGATGAAGGATCTGGACATTCATTGGCACCTCAACATTCAAGAGTAGGGGTGGTGTAGAAAGGCTACATAGTACTTTCGGGGACCACCTTAGAGTTTACCATGTGGATAAGGGATTAGAACCAGATGCGGCGAAGCCTCGAGCGATAGCGGCCTACAATCACTCAATAAATACGAGTACAGGATCCTCACCTTTCGAGATGCTCTTCGCGTTGCGTGTAAGAAAACGGGACAGCGGAAGTATGGTGGTGAACCAGGAGACCTCTAAAAACTTGGTAAATAACCCGATCCATCTCGGAAAAATTTGGGGTGGCTAGATAAAATTCCAAAGTCAAAGATGTGATGGGCGATTTGAAAATTTGGATCATTGAATATAGGCGGTCAATTTCCAGCAGAGGGAAAGAGGTGACGAGATATGAGGGGCCATTTAGAGTATTCGTTATCAGGGAACATAAAATAGTCACCATCGAGATTGTCAAAGACCCAAGAGGACGGACAGTTCACATCGAACAGCTCAAGCTTCCTGCAGGAATTGATTAACTATGAATTTTATTGTGTTTATGTTTCTTTTATTTTGTGTTTTCAGTTCTTTTTTGAACCATACAATTTAAAGTGTTTTGAGAAGTTCAGCATTTGCCAAGAAGTAGTAACAGTTTTTTTATTTTTTTTTATTTAGCTCTACCAAGCGATTGTCGAACTGCTCATTGGGCACCTAAATCTTGCTATATATATATATATATATATATATATATATATATATAATAATCACGTTTGATCACATTTAATAGTGGTCACAATTAGTCTTATTTTCATATGTTTATAACCTTCCCGCTATCACACCTGTTCTTTCGGGATAAATCAATTACAATTCAAATTATATTAAAAGAAGTTCGGCGAACATCTTTTACATATATATATATATATATATATATATATATATTTATATATATAGGGGGGGGGGCCGGGATGGCCGAGTGGACAAGGACGCTTGCAATAGGTAATCAAAGTTAAGCAACGTCCATCGTGGTTAGTACTTGGATGGGTGACCGCTCCATTCGGGTGACCACCCGCTAATGAACGCCACGCAGTCCAAGTCTACCCAGACCCCCGGGTATGTGAGGCCCGTCAGTCTACTGGAGGCGATTCACACCGACCGGGCGTAGGAGTGATGAACCTTCCTCGTGTATCTCATCGAGAATCCTGGTGTGGTTTTTGCAGGATGGCAGTAACCGCCCGGAGGTTTGGTTCAAGGACGGTATGCTTCGGGGAAAGAAATATAGGTCCTCGGGGCCTGCTGACTCTGAGCTACCATAATCCTTGGACCTAGATCAGTTTGTCACTGTCCTTGAACCCGAGAGTGCTGACGCCATCGGTGGGAAGGACACTGCCAAATTGGTCCCAATGGGATTGGTTGTGGAGCTGTGGGCAGTCTGCCGCTGCACTATGGTAACCATGGTTTGCAGCAACGTGAGGTTTGGGCTACCCCCTCCAGGCTGTCTGTTCTCCCGCAGGCAATACAAATGTCTGTAAGAAGACCACACTGCGAGGCCAAAGGTCTCATTAGGCCTAATGCGCCAACCGAAAAAAAAAAAAATATATATATATATATATATTAATATATATATATATATATATATATATATTATATACTCTATATATATAAGAGGCTATGTCCTGACTGACAGAATCAACGCAGAGCAAAAACTACTAATGATAGAAACTTGAAGTTTGGGATTTAGATTTTAAACGCAATGTTGATAACCACTAAGAAAGGAATTTCAAAAATGTAACCCCTAAGGGGTTTAAATGGCGAAATGTCGTTTAACTCTAACGGACACCTATTTTTGCACTTCGAGAAAAAATATCTAATTTGGACTCATTTTAAAGATCTTGATACGAGTTTAACTCAAAAGCCCCTACGGGGCGTCGAAAACCATGTTTTAAAGCCGAAAAATGAAGCGTTCACGACGGGTAAGCAATTTTTTGTTTCGGCGATTTTAGTGAACTCTAAACCGTCTTCCTCTCTTCTACCGAGCCGGCAGCTTCCCCCTCCAACATTCCACCTACCGGACGCTCTGATTCTACTAAATCTCCTTAACATCAGTTAGCATATTATATTAAATCAATATCAAGATAATGATCACAGAATTAGTTTAAAGGCTCGCCGGCAAAGCCGCGACGGGGAATGCTAGTATATATATATATATATATATATATATTTATATATATATATATATATATATATATATATTTATATATATATATATATATATATGTATATATATATATATATATATATAATGTGTTGTGAAATAAAACTATATTGCGTTTCTCTGTAACCAAAGTTTATTTTAATTATTTACAAAACGTTTTATAATTTACATTACAGGTTTATTTTAATATTAAATCTTACCTGTAACCAAAGAAACAACACTATAAGAAACTATTTCACACCTTTTAACGTCAATAACTTATATTCAACTTGAAATTTAATAATCAATAATAATCACGTTTGATCACATTTAATAGTGGTCACAATTAGTCTTATTTTCATATGTTTATAACCTTCCCGCTATTACACCTCTTCTTTCTGGATAAATCAATTATAATCCAAATTATATTAAAAGAAGTTCGGCGAACATCTTTTACATATATATATATATTGTTAAGACGTTTTGATTAGAAAGAAAATTGAAGGATCTTAACAAACTAGAGCGTGTATACAAAGACAAATAAATAAATGGGTAGTTTTCTCAAAATAGATGTTTCTTTATTTGAATCATTAGAGGAGGACAAGGTAAAAGAAAAAAGAAAAACTCACGTAAATAATAACTTGATAAACTACGTAACTGTGAAAGTCGGTCCAATTACATGCAATTATATAAGCTCCTTCCATGCAGTGGAAGTGATGATAATGATAATTAGTTTCGTCTATTTCCAACCAAGCGACGATAAAAGTATCAGTCTTTACGAAAAGTGTTAAACAGTACACTTCACCAATTATTAACATCCATGCAAGCCAGTGGTTTGAGTATGAGTCTTTATGAAAAGTGTTAACCTTTACATCTAACCAATTATTAACCTCTGTTTAATATTGGTCATCAGTCTTTCCTGGTCTGACCAACACTAATTGGTGGATGAAGTAGTATGAATGTATTTTAAGATGAAAAATAAAAAGAACGGGGAGTGGACAGTAAAAAATGAATTGAATTGCTGGAAAAATAAAGTTATTTTTATACAATTCCAAATTATTAGATACAGGTATTAGAAGCCACTCGAACCTTGATATGTTTGACGCGGATAATTTTGAAGTTGTTGAATTTGTTAAAATTAAGTTCTTACTTGTGGTAGTCTTGCAAATTATTTTATTATTATTTTACCGTGAGAATGGCCATTCTTTATTACTCCTTGCCGCCTGCCCTGCGGCAGCCTGGATGCTCTACTCCATCATCTTGTAGAGAAAATAATGCCCACAAAAAAATAATTTTTTTGGCCATAGTGTGCACCTCCTTGCACTCACTCAACTTTACCGGTTCTCTGCCGGAAAACCTGAAAGTGTACTCTGTAATGTTTTGGTGGATTGGTGAGCTGGGTAGTTAGTTCCCCAGTTTCTCCACAGATAGCGCTAGGGGCACCTTGACAGCTACCAAAATTCGTTCCGTGAACAACATCCATGCAAGCCAGAAGTTGATATCTAGAGATAACCTAAAAAAAAAAATATCACCCAGCTGCTCGTAACAAAGCAGAACAGGCACTGTTCGTTCGAGCTACAATTCTCTTGATCGATTACAGGCTGCTCTATCGATCTCGTAAATCGGAGTCAAGTATCGACGAACTGTTATGCCACTACAATATATAAGTTCTTCTTTTTTTGTTTTATTTGCGAGAATTGGTAATTTCAAACATCGGTTTTTTATATGAGCTTTAACTCATCTACATAATCCTTCTCCAATTTTTTGCCCAAGGGCTATTTTGTTTGCTTTTATTTACTGAAAAATTTTGTTTTTGCTGTATTAACGTAAATGGATATAATTTAGATGTATTGGATTACTTCTCTTATTCGATGAATGTCGGAACTTTCGCAGAAAGTGGTGGCTTTTTTGCTGTTGGTAATAATTTTTCTATAAATGTATATTCTTCTTTAACATTAGAAAAAAAAAAAACTATTGCGACGCACGTCTCCTCTGTATTTAATTTTACTACTAGCAACACAAAGTAGTTTATTCTTATGTTTTTTAATCATAATTTCCGAAGTAAATGTAGGGATACAAGGAAGACTAAAAATAATTTTTTTCAAAAGAAATATTTTAATGAACTTAGGATTGTAGAAACATTTGCGAAAGTAGTATAGTAAAGTAATATGAAAAAACTATAATTGATTGATGAAAATAGAGCTAATAAATTTCAAAATCAACAAATCAAAAGTTTCACAACTCAAAATTTCACAGTTCCACAACAACTAACAATGCAATTAATAGAACAAATGTTCAAAACATATGACCTCTGCCATAGAAATCTTCCTATTCTAAATTTTATTGTATTAAGTATTTTCTCACATCCTCCCACCAATGTCAGGAAAAGAGAAAACGCTTGCTGACTTACACTAAACTCAAACAAAGGCTTCGTGAGATAAAGTGGTTCCATATCTTCACTGCTCGTACACTTCGAGTTATCCTATAAATTGCGAACAATTCGTCTCCCTGGGGGCTTTGCAGGCTCTGCAGATGATAAAGATTCCACCGTTTTGCTAGAGTCGTTAGTTATAAACTCTTTGCCTCCAAATTTCCCTTCTAAAGGAAACAATCATTGCGCCGGTCGTAATAGCTGCCCCTTCGCTAGTGACAGCCTGAACACTCTTGCCTCTCTATCGCAACCTGCCAAAACCTTTTCGACAATCCCTATGGCCAATCTATTCGCCCAATGTCATCGTTGCCAATTAGTACTATTTCTGTAACTGAAATAACTGTAACTGAAACGATCCCGGCCCCGAATCAAACAAAAGTCCGTTTTTTGAACCGTAACCGTTCGGTTAAAGAATTTTAACCGGGACGCGCTCTAACGTTCTCGACTATCCAAGCCCCGAATCAAAAACACGCCCGTTTTTTCGAATCGCAACGATTCTCTTGGAGAATTTTAAACGAGTCAAGCTCTAACGTTCTCGCCTATACCAGCCCCGAATCAAACACAAGACCGTTTTTTTTTAACCTTAACCGTTCGGCTTGACAATGTTAAGTGGGATTCGCTCTAACGTTCTCGGGGCAATCCCGTCCACGAACCAAACAAAAGTCCGTTTCTTGATCCGCAACCGTTCGGTTCGACAATTTTTAACGGGCTTCGCTCTAACGTTCTCGACTATCCCTGCCATTAAAAAAGCAGAAGACCGTTTTTTTAACCGTAACGTTCGGCTCAAGAATGTTAAGCTGGTCGCGCTCTAACGTTCTCGGCTATCCCGGCCCCGAATCAAACACAGGTTTGTTTTTTAAACCGCAACCGTCGGGTCGAGAATATTAAGTAGGTCGCGCTCCAACGTTCTCGGCTATCCAGGCCCCAAATCAAGCACAAGTCCGTTTTTCGTACCGCAACCGTTCGGTTCGAGAATTTTAAGTGGGCCGCGCTCAGGCGTTCTCGGCTATCCCGTCCCCGAATCAAACACAAGTCTATTTTTTGAACCGTAACCTTTCGGCTCGAGAATGTTATTTGGGACGTGCTCTGTAGTTCTCGGCTATCACGTCCCCGAATCAAACAAAAGTCCGTTTTTTGAACTATAACCGTTCGGCTCGAGAATGTTAAGCCGGCTTCGCTCTAACGTTCACGATTATCCCGGCCCCGAAAAAAACACAAGTACGGTTTTTTATACCGTAACCGATCGGCTCGAGAAATATAAGGGGGTCGCGCTCTAACGGTCTCGCCTATCCCGGCACCGAACCAAACAAAGACCGGTTCGAGAATTTTAACCGGGACGCGCTCTAACTTAATCGGCTTTCCTGGCCCCGAATCAAACACAAGTCCGTTTTTTTGAACCGTAACCGTTCGGCTCAAGAATATTAAGCAGGTCGCGCTCAAACGTTCTCTGCTAGCCCATCCCCGAATCAAGCACACGTCCGTTTTTTGAACCGTAACCTTTCGGCTCTAGAATGTTAAGCAGGCCGCGCTCTAACGTTCTCGACCTATAATGTTATCCCAGCCCCGAATCAAACACACGCCCGTTTTTTCGAATCGCAACAGTTCTCTTGGAGAATTTTAAGCGGGTCGAGCTCTAACGTTCCCGCCTATCCCAGCCCCGATTCAAACACAAGACCGTTTTTTTTTAACCTTAACCGTTCGGTTTGACAATGTTAAGTGGGATTCGCTCTAACGTTCTCGGGGCTATCCCGTCCACGAACCAAACAAAAGTCCGTTTCTTGATCCGCAACCGTTCGGTTCGAAAATTTTTAACGGGCTTCGCTCTAACGTTCTCGACTATCCCTGCCATTAAAAAAGCAGAAGACCGTTTTTTTAACCGTAACGTTCGGCTCAAGAATGTTAAGCTGGTCGCGCTCTAACGGCCTCGGCTATCCCGGCCCCGAATCAAACACAGGTTTGTTTTTTGAACCGCAACTGTCGGGTCGAGAATATTAAGTAGGTCGCGCTCCAACGTTCTCGGCTATCCAGGCCCCAAATCAAGCACAAGTCCGTTTTTCGTACCGAAACCGTTCGGTTCGAGAATTTTAAGTGGGCCGCGCTCAGGCGTTCTCGGCTATCCCGTCCCCGAATCAATTGTTTGATATTGTTTTTAAATTTCGAGATGGGGGACCCAAAAAAATTAATAATTCAAGGTTTTTAGACTTTATCGGTTTGGGGGTGGATTCGAACATAATGGGGGTGGTACATTATATATATGATATTCATTTAAAATTTAAGTGGAGGGGGGCCCAAGATAAGTAGTAATTAATGTTTTTATGATTTTATCTGATCGAGGGTGGATTCCAATATAATTGAGGTGGTACCTTTAAAATACGATATTTTTTTTATATTTCGAGTAGGGGGGGGGCGGTGGCAAAAAAATTAATAATTCATATTTTTGAAATTTTATCGGTTTAAGGGTGGGTTCCGATATAATTGGGGTGGTACCTTTAAAAAAGATATTAATTTTTGAATTTCGAGTGCGGGGGGCCAAAAAAATAAATAATTCATGTTTTTAAGATTTTATCAGTTTAAGGGTAGTTTCCAATATAATTGGGCTGGTACCTTTTAAATACAAGAGTTTTTTTAAATTTCGAGATGGGGGACACAAAAAAATTAATAATTCAAGTTTTTAAGATATTATCAGATTGAGGGTGGATACCAATATAATTGGGGTGGTACCTTTAACATACGATATTCTCTTTAAATTCGAGTAGGGGGCCAAAAAAGTTAATAATTCAGGTTTTTCAGATTTTGTCGGTTTGAGGGTAGATTCCAATATAATAGGGCTGGTATCTTTAAAATACGATATTGTTTTTAAATTTCGAGATGGGGGACCCAAAAAAATTAATAATTCAAGTTTTTTATATTTTATCGGTTTAAGGGTGGGTTCCGATATAATTGGGGTGGTACCTTTAACATACGATATTCTTCTTAAATTTCGAATGGGGGGGGACCAAAAATAGGATTAATTAAGGTTTTTACGATATTAGCGGTTTGAGGGTGGGTTCCGATATAATAGGGGTTTTACCTTTAAAAAACGATATTCTTTTTAAATTTCAAGTAGGGGCCAAAAAAATTTATAATTCATGTTTTTGAAATTTTATCGCTTTAAGGGTGAGTTCCGATATAATTGGGGTGGTACCTTTAAAAAAGATATTAATTTTTTAATTTCGAGTGCGGGGGGGCCAAAAAAGTTAATAATTCAGGTTTTTCAGATTTTGTCGGTTTGAGGGTAGATTCCAATATAATTGGGCTGGTACCTTTTAAATACGAGAGTTTTTTTAAATTTCGAGATGGGGAACACAAAAAAATTAATAATTCAAGTTTTTTATATTTTATCGGTTTGAGGGTGGATTCGAATATAATGGGGGTGGTGCATTATATATATGATATTCATTTAAAATTTTAAGTGGAGGGGGTCCCAAGATAAGTAATAATTCATGTTTTTAAGATTTTATCAGATTGAGGGTGGATTCCAATATAATTGAGGTGGTACCTTTAAAATACGATATTTTTTTTATATTTCGAGTAGAGGGGGCGGTGGCAAAAAAATTAATAATTCATGTTTTTAAAATTTTATCGCTTTAAGGGTGAGTTCCGATATAATTGGGGTGGTACCTTTAAAAAAGATATTAATTTTTGAATTTCGAGTGCGGGGGGGCCAAAAAAATTAATAATTCATGTTTTTAAGATATTATCAGATTGAGGGTGGATACCAATATAATTGGGGTGGTACCTTTAACATACGATATTCTCTTTAAATTCGAGTAGGGGGCCAAAAAAGTTAATAATTCAGGTTTTTCAGATTTTGTCGGTTTGAGGGTAGATTCCAATATAATAGGGCTGGTACCTTTAAAATAAGATATTGTTTTTAAATTTCGAGATGGGGGACCCAAAAAAATTAATAATTCAAGGTTTTTAGACTTTATCGGTTTGGGGGTGGATTCAAACATAATGTGGGTGGTACATTATATATATGATATTCATTTAAAATTTAAGTGGAGGGGGGCCCAAGATAAGTAGTAATTAATGTTTTTATGATTTTATCTGATCGAGGGTGGATTCCAATATAATTGAGGTGATACCTTTAAAATACGATATTTTTTTTATATTTCGAGTAGGGGGGGGGGCGGTGGCAAAAAAATTAATAATTCATATTTTTGAAATTTTATCGGTTTAAGGGTGGGTTCCGATATAATTGGGGTGGTACCTTTAAAAAAGATATTAATTTTTGAATTTCGAGTGCGGGGGGCCAAAAAAATAAATAATTCATGTTTTTAAGATTTTATCAGTTTAAGGGTAGGTTTCCAATATAATTGGGCTGGTACCTTTTAAATACAAGAGTTTTTTTAAATTTCGAGATGGGGGACACAAAAAAATTAATAATTCAAGTTTTTAAGATATTATCAGATTGAGGGTGGATACCAATATAATTGGGGTGGTACCTTTAACATACGATATTCTCTTTAAATTCGAGTAGGGGGCCAAAAAAGTTAATAATTCAGGTTTTTCAGATTTTGTCGGTTTGAGGGTAGATTCCAATATAATAGGGCTGGTACCTTTAAAATACGATATTGTTTTTAAATTTCGAGATGGGGGACCCAAAAAAATTAATAATTCAAGTTTTTTATATTTTATCGGTTTGAGGGTGGATTCGAATATAATTGGGGTGGTGGATTTAATATATGATATTTATTTAAAATTTTAAATGGAGGGGGTCCCAAGATAAGTAATAATTCATGTTTTTAAGATTTTATCAGTTTGAGGGTGGATTCCAATATAATTGAGGTGGTACCTTTAAAATAGGGTAATTTTTTTAAATTTCGAGTAGGGGGGGGCAAAAAATTTATAATTCATGTTTTTGAAATTTTATCGGTTTAAGGGTGGGTTCCGATATAATTGGGATGGTACCTTTAAAAAAGATATTAATTTTTGAATTTCGAGTGCGGGGGGGCCATAAAAATTAATAATTCATGTTTTTAAGATTTCATCAGTTTAAGGGTAGATTCCAATATAATTGGGGTGGTACCTTTAAAAAACGATATTCTTTTTGAATTTCAAGTAGGGGCCAAAAAAGTTAATTATTCAGGTTTTTCAGATTTTGTCGGTTTGAGGGTAGATTCCAATATAATTGGGCTGGAACCTTTTAAATACGAGAGTTTTTTTAAATTTCGAGATGGGGAACACAAAAAAATTTATAATTCAAGTTTTTTATATTTTATCGGTTTGAGGGTGGATTCGAATATAATGGGGGTGGTGCATTATATATATGATATTCATTTAAAATTTTAAGTGGAGGGGGTCCCAAGATAAGTAATAATTCATGTTTTTAAGATTTTATCAGATTTAGGGTGGATTCCAATATAATTGAGGTGGTACCTTTAAAATACGATATTTTTTTTATATTTCGAGTAGAGGGGGCGGTGGCAAAAAAATTAATAATTCATGTTTTTGAAATTTTATCGCTTTAAGGGTGAGTTCCGATATAATTGGGGTGGTACCTTTAAAAAAGATATTAATTTTTGAATTTCGAGTGCGGGGGGGCCAAAAAAATTAATAATTCATGTTTTTAAGATATTATCAGATTGAGGGTGGATACCAATATAATTGGGGTGGTACCTTTAACATACGATATTCTCTTTAAATTCGAGTAGGGGGCCAAAAAAGTTAATAATTCAGGTTTTTCAGATTTTGTCGGTTTGAGGGTAGATTCCAATATAATAGGGCTGGTACCTTTAAAATACGATATTGTTTTTAAATTTCGAGATGGGGGACCCAAAAAAATTAATAATTCAAGGTTTTTAGACTTTATCGGTTTGGGGGTGGATTCGAACATAATGGGGGTGGTACATTATATATATGATATTCATTTAAAATTTAAGTGGAGGGGGGCCCAAGATAAGTAGTAATTAATGTTTTTATGATTTTATCAGATCGAGGGTGGATTCCAATATAATTGAGGTGGTACCTTTAAAATACGATATTTTTTTTATATTTCGAGTAGGGGGGGGCGGTGGCAAAAAAATTAATAATTCATATTTTTGAAATTTTATCGGTTTAAGGGTGGGTTCCGATATAATTGGGGTGGTACCTTTAAAAAAGATATTAATTTTTGAATTTCGAGTGCGGGGGGCCAAAAAAATAAATAATTCATGTTTTTAAGATTTTATCAGTTTAAGGGTAGATTCCAATATAATTGGGCTGGTACCTTTTAAATACAAGAGTTTTTTTAAATTTCGAGATGGGGGACACAAAAAAATTAATAATTCAAGTTTTTTATATTTTATCGGTTTGAGGGTGGATTCGAATATAATTGGGGTGGTGGATTTAATATATGATATTTATTTAAAATTTTAAATGGAGGGGGTCCCAAGATAAGTATAATTCATGTTTTAAAGATTTTATCAGTTTGAGGGTGGATTCCAATATAATTGAGGTGGTACCTTTAAAATAGGGTAATTTTTTTAAATTTCGAGTAGGGGGGGGCAAAAAATTTATAATTCATGTTTTTGAAATTTTATCGGTTTAAGGGTGGGTTCCGATATAATTGGGATGGTACCTTAAAAAAAGATATTAATTTTTGAATTTCGAGTGCGGGGGGGGCCATAAAAATTAATAATTCATGTTTTTAAGATTTCATCAGTTTAAGGGTAGATTCCAATATAATTGGGGTGGTACCTTTAAAAAACGATATTCTTTTTGAATTTCAAGTAGGGGCCAAAAAAGTTAATTATTCATGTTTTTGAAATTTTATCGGTTTAAGGGTGGGTTCCGATATAATTGGGGTGGTACCTTTAACATACGATATTCTTCTTAAATTTCGAATGGGGGGGGACCAAAAAAAGGATTAATTAAGGTTTTTACGATATTAGCGGTTTGAGGGTGGGTTCCGATATAATTGGGGTGGTACCTTTAAAAAACGATATTCTTTTTAAATTTCAAGTAGGGGCCAAAAAAATTTATAATTCATGTTTTTGAAATTTTATCGCTTTAAGGGTGAGTTCCGATATAATTGGGGTGGTACCTTTAAAAAAGATATTAATTTTTTAATTTCGAGTGCGGGAGGGCCAAAAAAATTAATAATTCATGTTTTTAAGATATTATCAGATTGAGGGTGGATTCCAATATAATTGGGGTGGTACCTTTAACGTACGATATTCTCTTTAAATTCGGGTAGGGGGCCAAAAAAGTTAATAATTCAGGTTTTTCAGATTTTGTCGGTTTGAGGGTAGATTCCAATATAATTGGGCTGGTACCTTTTAAATACGAGAGTTTTTTTAAATTTCGAGATGGGGAACACAAAAAAATTAATAATTCAAGTTTTTTATATTTTATCGGTTTGAGGGTGGATTCGAATATAATGGGGGTGGTGCATTATATATATGATATTCATTTAAAATTTTAAGTGGAGGGGGTCCCAAGATAAGTAATAATTCATGTTTTTAAGATTTTATCAGATTGAGGGTGGATTCCAATATAATTGAGGTGGTACCTTTAAAATACGATATTTTTTTTATATTTCGAGTAGAGGGGGCGGTGGCAAAAAAATTAATAATTCATGTTTTTGAAATTTTATCGCTTTAAGGGTGAGTTCCGATATAATTGGGGTGGTACCTTTAAAATAGATATTAATTTTTGAATTTCGAGTGCGGGGGGGGCCAAAAAAATTAATAATTCATGTTTTTAAGATATTATCAGATTGAGGGTGGATACCAATATAATTGGGGTGGTACCTTTAACATACGATATTCTCTTTAAATTCGAGTAGGGGGGCCAAAAAAGTTAATAATTCAGGTTTTTCAGATTTTGTCGGTTTGAGGGTAGATTCCAATATAATAGGGCTGGTACCTTTAAAATACGATATTGTTTTTAAATTTCGAGATGGGGGACCCAAAAAAATTAATATTTCAAGGTTTTTAGACTTTATCGGTTTGGGGGTGGATTCGAACATAATGGGGGTGGTACATTATATATATGATATTCATTTAAAATTTAAGTGGAGGGGGGCCCAAGATAAGTAGTAATTAATGTTTTTATGATTTTATCTGATCGAGGGTAGATTCCAATATAATTGGGCTGGTACCTTTAAAATACGATATTTTTTTTATATTTCGAGTAGGGGGGGGGCGGTGGCAAAAAAATTAATAATTCATATTTTTGAAATTTTATCGGTTTAACGGTGGGTTCCGATATAATTGGGGTGGTACCTTTAAAAAAGATATTAATTTTTGAATTTCGAGTGCGGGGGGCCAAAAAAATAAATAATTCAGGTTTTTAAGATTTTATCAGTTTAAGGGTAGTTTCCAATATAATTGGGCTGGTACTGTTTAAATACAAGAGTTTTTTTTAAATTTCGAGATGGGGGACACAAAAAAATTAATAATTCAAGTTTTTAAGATATTATCAGATTGAGGGTGGATACCAATATAATTGGGGTGGTACCTTAACCATACGATATTCTCTTTAAATTCGAGTAGGGGGCCAAAAAAGTTAATAATTCAGGTTTTTCAGATTTTGTCGGTTTGAGGGTAGATTCCAATATAATTGGGCTGGTACCTTTAAAATACGATATTGTTTTTAAATTTCGAGATGTGGGACCCAAAAAAATTAATAATTCAAGTTTTTTATATTTTATCGGTTTGAGGGTGGATTCGAATATAATTGGGGTGGTGCATTTAATATATGATATTCATTTAAAATTTTAAATGGAGGGGGGCCCAAGATAAGTAGTAATTAATGTTTTTATGATTTTATCAGTTTGAGGGTGGATTCCAATATAATTGGGGTGGTACCTTTAAAAAACTATATTCTTTTTAAATTTCAAGTAGGGGCCAAAAAAGTTAATAATTCAGGTTTTTCAGACTTTGTCGGTTTGAGGGTAGGTTCCAATATAATTGGGCTGGTACCTTTTAAATACGAGTTTTTTTAAATTTCGAGATGGGGGACACAAAAAAATTAATAATTCAAGTTTTTTATATTTTATCGGTTTGAGGGTGGATTCGAATATAATTGGGGTGGTGGATTT